>OZ022595.1:19185251-19463970 GCA_963669155.1 Arbacia lixula | reverse complement strand
TCGCGCCAAATGTATCCTTTCGTTTGTCATTATATTTTCCAACATAGTTTCATAGGAATATACAAATGTCAAATCCATGATTTATTTTACATTTTCTATCCTGATGTGTCACCACTGAACAAAAAAGCGTGATCTGAAATGTTTGTGTTGAGAAGTAACTAGCACAAATATGAAATGTTTTTGTCATTTTTTTAATTTCAATTTATCTAAAATATGAAGATTTTTTTTTTAAAATGACACCTACATATCTCTCAGTTCCTGATGGCAAAGTGATGAAGGGGCATGACATACTCATTGGTTTGATATCAAATTCGTCATGATAGCGCAAATATTTTATAGGATACAGTAAATTTGACGTTTGGCAAGTGTCAACTTTTCTTGGAATTTCTGTGTGTATGTAAACTTCTGGCCTCAACTGTATATGTGTGTAGTATTATGTGTGTGTGTGTGTGTGTGTGGGGGGGGGGTGTATGGATGGGTGTATGTGTTTATGTATTGATATTTTCAGATATTTTGTTTTTATTAAGTAGTCCTTACAAGCTCATACATTTAATTTTCATGATAGTTTTGTTTAATTTTTCAATACATTTATACTAATTGTATGAATTTACTTTGTATTATATGGAATCAGAATACAGGTCATCGGGGAAAAAAATATGTGCGTGCGTGTGTATTAGGAAAAGGGTTGAGTGTGTGGATCAACTACACCCCCCCCCCCCCCTTCTAGCGGTGTACCTGCACGGTCACGTACGCCCTATGGAGCAATGATGCAGTGAGATGTATCGACATTATTTGCCACGTGACCACGCCGTCTTCCCAATGCCTCACCTTAGTTGGCCCTCTCATGACCAATGCGATGACGTCATCACGTTTTATCACCCACTCCGTTTTGGCTGTGCTCGTATACCTGTATCGAGGCACACCTCTCGGCCGGCTGCTCTGTCGTCGTTATCCGTTCTAGAGCTGTCGTGAGGATTTACAATATCCCTCCTACTCGGAAAATGCTATGCATCTCGTAATTCATCTTATTATTCCGTTTCTCGTGTATACTTTTCCCTCGTCTCTCCTCCTCCTCCTCCTCCTCCTCCTCCTCCTCCTCCTCATCATCATCATCACTTGTCGTCTTCTTTCTCTTCTTCTTCTTCTTCTTCTTCTTCTTCTTCTTCTTCTTCTTCTTCTCCTTCTTCTTCTTCTTCTTCTTCTTCTTCTTCTTCTTCTTCTTCTTCTTCTTCTTCTTCTTCTTCTCATCTTCCTTCTCCTTCCCCTCCTCCTCCTCCTCCTCCTCCTCCTCCTCCTTCTTCTTCTTCTTCTTCTTCTTCTTCTTCTTCTTCTTCTTCTTCTTTTCTTCTTCTTCTTCTCATCTTCCTTCTCCTTCCCCTCCTCCTCCTCCTCCTCCTCCTCCTTCTTCTTCTTCTTCTTCTTCTTCTTCTTCTTCTTCTTCTTCTTCTTCTTCTTCTTTTTCTTCTTCTTCTTCTTCTTCTTCTTCTTCTTCTTCTTCTTCTTCTTCTTCTTCTTCTTCTTCTTCTTCTTCTTCTTCTTCTTCTTCTCCCTTTCCTTCGTCGTCCTCTCCTTCATCTTTCATGTCTTATCTTCCTTTATGCACGGCCCCCTGAAAAACAGCCTTTGCTGAAGTGGTTCACCGTGCTAAAATGAACTGAACTGAACTGAACTTTCGTCTTCTTTTTCTTCTTTACTTCTCCTTCTCCTTCTCCTTCTTCTCCCACTTCTTTTTTTTTCTTGCCCTCTTCTTCTCCTTCCTCTTTTCTGCTCTTCTCTAAATCGTTACAATTTAGTTACCCTAATCTGCTGATTACTTCCAATATTTCCATTTTCCCTTCTGATCAATTTTTAATATAATAATCATGAATAATCGGTTTTTTTTAGTTGTCTCTTCTTCATGTTTTCCAACCATATTAATGCGTCATGTTATTAAGCCGACTATCATCCAAAATTCTTTCATGTATCAAATTAAATTTAAGATGTATCCGATTTTCTTGTCATACTCAAAATCTTTTTCATCGCCTTGATCAATTTATGAAAATTGCTACTGGCGCTACACAAATCTGTTGTATTATTGCTATTAGTATTATTATCACAGTGATTATCATGATCATTATTGTCATGATTAACAAGTCGATACTACAATCACCAAGTGTGTGTTGTTCTCAATCAAATAATTAATGAAGAAACACTGGCATATTCATGGTATATGATTAACAACGGTGAAGTCATACGGAATCTAAATGGCTAGCAAATGTCTATAATAGAACTTGGTTTGGTAGCGGGGGGGGGAAGTATCGTCTTCCACCGAAGAGGGCAGGCTCTTATTTTCTATGAAAAAAAGGTGTTCAGATGACATTTTAGGCTGCGTTGCCCGTATGTTTATTACGCTTATATTTTGGATGACGACATTTTTGTGCATTTTTAAGGCTGTGTGTCTGTTACATTTGCTGTTTTATGTGGTGAAATGTATTTCGTAAAACGAATGTTTGATTTGTCTGTTTCATTTTAAGGTATTGGGAAGGGGATTGCTATTCAAATCATGATATGTCTCGTAAAAGCCGTCGAACTATTTGACGGCGTTTGGACTTTTGATTGGGGTAGTGATATCAATATTTGTGTGTGTATGTGTGTGTGTGTGTGGGTGTATGTGTGTCAAATGGAATGCTTTGTAAGAACATAAAGAAAAAGTACAGTACACGAATATCATTTTACATGTGTGTTGGGGGGGGGGGGGGGGGGGGGGTTGCAGCGAGAGCGAACCTCACCAGTAGCCATAGTTGTGCATTTGCCTTAGCCCCATGACCCCCCTCCCCCCCCCCCCCCCTAAAAAATGGAACATAGCCTCACTTCCATCTCTTAATGTGCCCCTGTTGCAATTTTGCATCGTTAATGACACACGAGTATCTGGCTCAAAACGAGTTCAGTCAACCAATGGGATTACGCAATGCAGCTTTTTTCAGTTTCAATTGCCCTTTTTTTATGCATCACCCTGTAGTTCTCCATTCAAACTCATTGCCTTCGTAATAATCTTATGTTTATATAAAGGCCTACTTCTCAGTAAAGGTTTTGATAAATTTCAATGGCTTCTTATGATATCGACTGAGTATGTAAACTTATACATGATGACGAAAAAAAAAACATTAATACAAACGAACTTACAGACTGTGTTTTGCTAACTCTGTTTTGATCATCTGTAAGATCATTTAAGCTAGTCCTAATGATTTAGAGCTGTTATTGTAGAAAAAGTACAATTAAGTCCATCCTGAATATATATTTTTCTAATCCATGTCTCATCAAATCAGTTTATCGATATTTGAACATATTAAATTGGGTGATTTATTATCATGAGAGCCTTCAAACTCAGTGGATTAAATTTGTATAAAAGCATTATTACGACTGCTGTGAGCAATCATATTGTAATCGCTCGTAGCATTCGTGATAATGGTATCGTTTATAAATATATTATATATGTATGCGCTTAAATGTAAACACAAACAAATCAAATATGATGTCGGAGAAGGAAGGTTTATCAAATTTTCGGCCATAGATCTTTATCGAGATATTCATTAGGAATTCATTTAACTTGTTTGTCTTTACTTTTACTTTTCAGCGTAATAGCAACCTCATTCTTCTTCCATGTTTCTTTTTGTTTATATGTAAATTTACAAATATTGGACTCTCCGCTCCCCCTTCCCCCTCTCTCCCCCGTCTCTCTTTATCTATCTATCTCTGTCTCTCTGTCTCTCCCTCTCTTTCTCTTTCTCTCTCTCTCTCTCTCTCTCTCTCTCTCTCTCTTTCTCTCTCTCTCCCTCTCTCTCTTTATATATCTATCTCTGTCTCTCTGTCTCTCTTCACTCCACCTCTCTCCAAATTTCCTTTCTGTATCATATTCCACTCACTCTGTCTATAGTCACATGATTCATAAGAACGGGCCTATGGCCGAGAGCTTCCTTTATATTCTTCCTCTCAGGCATTCATATCTTAAACAAATTCCTTATTTAGGAATGAGTGGCTTTCACCAATTTTCACACAAGAAATGTGTGTGAGGAAGCAATGTTCAGGATATGGCAGTAAAGCAGAGAGAGGGCTGAGTACCTACCTTTTGTGTGCCAGATAAAATGCTACTCTATTGGAAGTGAGTATCTAAAGTCATACATGACACACAAGGGGTTAATAATTTGTTTATCTGTGACTGTCTGTCATAATCATCACTCTCCAAACCCCGTCCGTTCCTTTTCTCCCACGAGCTACTCCGGATTTTAATTTGTGTGATCTCCGTGATCATACACGCCAAACAGCAAAATGGTGGGGATAGCCCATCCATCATCACTCGACATGATGAATTACCTTTCCATTAACAAATTTGCACAGAGTGAATATTGCGAATATTATCCTTAATGATAATAGTGATTAAATATGTTGGTATTGCGCATAACACATGAGCATGATTGCATTGTATCTATGCGTTTAAATTTTTGTATGCCATACAATGTGTTGCTCTATGGGATTTGTGTGTATTAACTGTATCAAAATGCATGAATGACACGCTAAAACTTAAACAGATGATGGATATATGAGCAGGGATGTACTGTTTGAGGCAGAGGTCGTTTCATACATCATTGGCTTGAGCATCTTTCTCATACATACTGTGACAGTTGCTTCGCGATAATCGATTTGTTGTTTTTCTTTGTCCCCTCTCTCTCTTTCCCTTTCTCCCCTTTTTCTTGAATAATTGTGTTTAAATCGTCCTCTAGCCATGTTTGCTGTAAAAACCATAGTTTAATGTTAAACATTTTTAACTCTCTCCATCCCGTAATAATCCCGTAATAAACTGTATTGTAATTATCATGGGTGTTGTTCGGTACTGTGCGGGTTAACAAGGTCATTAATTGATTAGACCCCGTGTACAGTACACATCAAACTGAGTTGTAGGGACTAAGCGTGTACATGCGCCCATGAGTGTCGCATAGCGAGTTGAAAACCCGGCTGCGGGTGACATAATCTCCTACCTTCAAACCGCCTGTTGCATCTCCTGCAGTAATCAACGTGTGTTTTTCATATTGCCTCCTCCGTGTTCCACTCATTCCCCGATCTCGCTTGGCCCCCCCCCCCCCACCCCCTCCCCTTCTCTCTCTCTCTCTCTCTCTCTCTCTCTCTCTCTCTCTGGCAGATCGCAGAGATTCACGAATAATAAAAAGGTCTCCCATTCGCCAAACTGCCAGCAGTGAGCCTGGGTGCCTGCACGCACGAGCGCAGACGTTACCCGCCTGCAATCAGACAATGCATAACCAACCAATACCCACTGAGCAAGCCTGTTATTTTCCATATGCCCTCCATACTCCGTAGATCTACAAGTAGCGCGCGGACTACCCTCTCTTCTTTTCCAACACCCGCCGCTACCGGTGAAGGTCGCACAGGCTACCATCGGAGTTTTGGAGGAAGAAAAAGCTCATAATTGTTGATCAATAGTTTGTGGATATAGCTTCACACTTTGTATGGCACTGTTTTGATGCTGATAGCTGTCCGTTGCTTATTACGGTTGCATCTGCTTTGTAGTGAGTAGAGTGTGGTGACTTGTACATAATAAGCACAGCACCGCGTTAATAACGGACTGAGTGTGAAGACTGTGTGTATATCAAAACGCAATCAGTGTTTCTTGCTGTGTTCTTTCTTGCATGTCTTCATTTCACGGCCTCGTCGCTTTCTGAAGACTGACCAAGCAAGCCGCTTTCTGCATCGTCCATACGTTTGCGGTAACCCGTAAAGAGAACCTACCCGGTTTTTCTTCCCAGGTCGTGCAACAGAAAACGTGACCGCATCGAGAAGGAATAAGAGATAAAATTTCGCAGACGACAATGGTCATGAAACGTTCACATCTTCGTTAGATTTTGGCGGGGAGACCGAAGGTGGCTGCGCGGTGACCACTTGTGCAGAGCAGCGAAGGAGGTTTGCAAAACACTCGAACGAGTGTCTCCGTAATCATTACTCCAAATACTCTATTCCAGTTCTGTTTTCTGTTTCACCAGGTGAACATGCCGCACGTATTGGCTTCGAGGAGAGCTTGAAATATGTACCGAAGCTGAAAAAGAGATGTCTTCTTCTCGCCGCAGCTGTCTACATATCGGTGTTGCAAGCAGCGGCTGTTAATTTGTTTAAGAGGGATATTCTTCGCCATTAGCGCGAGTGACCACTTCAAATTTGCCCAGCAAATCAAATGCTCTGCTCGGTAAATATTGAATCATAACTTCGTTACAGAAACCGTAATGCGTGTGCTATGAACGACCCCGAGCGTCTTCAAAGGTTAGAGGAATAAATCAAATCTTCGCCAGCCGTCGCCAAAATAATTTCTCCAAGACGTGTTTCACCATTGTGAAATCAAGCAGTGCGTTTTTTTCTTCTCTCTCTTCTTGGCGACAAGAGTGATTGTCCGCCTGTTTCAGCGGTCATTATTCTAGATTACAACCTATGGTGTGCAGGCGCTGGGGCAACATTGATCGGATATTGTCGGTCTATATTTTGCCTGATTATCCGGCAGGAGGGGAGCAGAAATTTGGAGCGGCACCATGCCGACCCGTAAGGGCCTTCTGGCGCCGCAGAACACCTTTTTGGATACTATCGCAACTCGCTTCGATGGGACACGTAAGTTCAGTTCGATATCTCGCATTCTTTCAAGCGCTGCTGTATGCTTATTTGTGTGAGGTGTTGGGTGTACTAATGATCTGTGCGTGTCGTAATCATTTATTACTCATGTATAACCTCTTTTTGACGACAATGCTAATGGATGAAATACAGATCGTCAATGGTTCGATCACACCCAGATATAAACGTGGCATCAACTGCATTCTCTTTAATTATCACCATTGCCACTCCCCATTACTCATCCACTTAAAACCTTCTTTTATTTTCTATCCGTGCAGACAGACACTTTTTGCAGCTACGGCTGTTCAATTTGCGTAATTACCATAACCAAAGAGGCGTATGATTTTACAGTAATAATCATTTCCCACATCAGTACGTAGACGCACACTTTCATTGGCATATGCTGCACGTACAGTATAAATGGACGTTTCTGCATTTGTAATTACGGGTGAATTTGCAGTACATCCCTCCGTTTATTTGACGATCTGTGTAGGTTATACCCGCAATGGATTGACATCGAATTGCCATATTCTGATGTGCGTCTTCTAGCAGTGGTGAACAGTGGTATATAATAGAGTGCGAATACACAGAGACTGAGAGAGGGAGGGGAGAAAGAGAAAGAGAGAGAGAGAGAGAGAGAGAGAGACAGGAGGGAGAGAGAAAAGGGGGGAGAGATAGAGAAAGAGAGACAGAGAGAATGAGAGAAGGGGATATCAAGAGAGACAGAGACAGAGACAGAGAAAGATAGATAGAGAGAGAGAGAGAGAGAGAGAGAGTGAGAGCGAAAAAGAGGGGGAGATAGAAGGAAGGTTTAACAGGTGGAGATGGACGGACAGAGAGAAAGAAGAATAGAAAACACTAAAGACGGAGAGAGCACGATGGAGAGAGAGAGAGACGGAAAGAAAACCCCCTTCGGCTGTTGTGATTAGATTTCTTCGAACGTCTTGAGACCGCACAGACTATGACAATCGAACATGGCCTTTGTGTGATCGCTGATCTCAAATGATCAGAAAAGCGTGATTCATACAATATTCTCTATACTGATCTTCCTCCTCTCCTTGTTCGAGCTCTCGCTTTTCTTCTTCTTTTCATGACAAACACCTTTGTAATTATCGAACGAAGCAATGAAAGTATAGCGGAACGAGTGGGCAGGATAAACCTTCTATTAGTGTTGGAATATCATGAATATTTTGGCTTAGATTTGTAATACAAGGAGTCATATTATACATGTCGATCCTGGATGAAAAACTGATTTTCACGTTACAACCCTTTTACTTTTTATGCAATATTGAGGCATCTGTACACAAATGTTACATACAAACCCACTGAACAGCAGTTTATCTGGCATAAAAAAGATTGACATCAAATATTGGATTGTGTGGGTAAACTAAGGTAATAATGACATGAAATATAATGATAATCTCAATATATCCCACAAACAATTACTACTACTATTACTACTACTACTACGACTACTACGACTACTACGACTACTACTACTACTACTACTACTACTACTACTACTACTTCTACTACTACTACTACTACTACTACTACTACTACTACTACTACTACTTCTACTACTACTACTACTACTACTACTGCTACTACTACTACTACTACTGTTACTACTACTACTACTACTACTACTACTACTACTACTACTACTACTCCTTCTACTACTTCTGCTTCACTACTACTACTTCCACTACTGCTATGATCACATCTACTGCTGTACTGCTACTGATGCCTCTACTACCACTACTACCACTACTGAAAGTACCATTATTAATAACACATCTATTTCTTGTATTAACTGGTCTAGAAGTCAAAATTATACAATGCATGTCCCATTGGACAGGCAGACGTGTGTGATAAACAAATTCCGCAATGCATAGACCACGTTGAGCAATCAACATATCACGATTTCCACAGAGGCTTCATTAGTGTAGCACGAATCCGTATTGTTTTTTGTCCTAAAAAAAAAAAAAACGACCAATGCGACTCCCCCGTATCTCTTCAACTTAACAATAAAAAACAAAATGTCTGTCCGCTCTCTTCATTTACGAGATGCGCTGAACTCACGCTATGTAAACTTGTGACATATCACCATGCTGACTGGTTGCGTTCATTACTGTAATGGTGGATGCGCCAGATTATAACGGAGTCTTCAGCGTCATGGCAAGTTGTTGAGCGCACTATGGAATATTACTGATTAAAAAACACACAGACATCCAGAGACATCAACCCCTTAATGCGACTCAGCACATTGATAGTGATTGAGGTTGGTTCTACGTGTGGCCACGTGCCCCCCTACCACACACACCACACACACGCACACACACATACACACATACACACACACGCTCACACATACACATACACACATACAGGCACACATACACACACATACATGCACACATACACGCACACATACACACGCGCACACATACACACATGCACACATACACGCACACACACATACATGCACACATACACGCACATACACACACGCACACACACATACATGCACACATACACACACACATGCACATACATAACGCACACACACACACACACACACACCTGTTCCACCTATCATTTTATATTTCACATACATGAATTACAATCAAAATGGTAATTCACAACAGTACAATGTACCGATTAAACATAATACAAACTAAATTGAATACAAGATACATTGATTCATTCCTTGTATGAGCTTAAGATGAAATAAGAAGAGACAGAGTTTACAGTGAAATATGAGGAACATATTGAAAACGTGAGCTTATATTGTATATATATTCCCTTCATTTAAGTATGACGCTTAATCATGGATTGTGATGAGCAGCACAATAACAACAAATATATCATTATTATTGAGTTTTTACTAATTGGAAATGCAAAATTATAATCAAAATGATTTCGATCAAAATTGGATTCAGCGATTTTTAGAATCAAGCCATGCACGTATAGCTTATTGAACAAGCCGTTATCGATATGTAGCTAATTTTAAATCTGCAGATATATAGATTGGTCTGTGAATATTACTGATTTAGATGAGATGATAATCATTGGTATGAGGGAGATTATGTAATTGAGTATGGTTGTGTAATCTTATGCGTGTTCTTGATTTGCAGTTGTTGCTTTCAGTCCATACAGAGCTACAATTGTATTCATTCAATCACAATACACCAATCAAAAATATCTGGAATCTAATGAGGCAACCGGGTCAACTCTAAACATGCTTGAACTTTCGCTAAAAATGGGGTAGTTCAAGAACAGGTCGAACCCTGTGACTTTCCTCGACCATAGTGTACCAGGGTTCCATTTTTGTTTTCAATCACATGAGTAGAAATGAAAACAAGAAAGGAATAATGAACGGCGTGGCTACAAGCAGTGCTACGCATAATTACGAGACCGCTGGCAGTACAAACATATTTCATTTCCTGTCCGTTTCCCCCTCGTCATGCCCATGTTAATGATAATATCTACTTCTTGGGGGCCATACCATCTGTCTTCATCATCTTCCTTCGAGACGTTTTAGAGCGAGGTTCTGTGAGCGGTAATATCGCCGAGTGCTCAAATGAACATGATAAATAGCCCAATTTTGCGAAATTTCTATCAGGAGGTGAAGGACGAAGTGAACTTATCCAATATCATGTATCTTCCTGGAGACATAATTAGACGATCTCTCTTTTAATGAAAATGCGTGTTATTGTCTTTAAGTACTACTACAACTTTCTTACTTTAAAAGGAAAAAATATTTTTTGGTCTATAAGTGATATATTTTGAAGAAATGTTTTGAAAGCTGAAACTATGTAATGTAACCTGTTTTCGTATAATGAGTAAAAGCCACTTCAGACAATACGATCCGATTGGAATGTAGGTAGGTGACGTCACATCTCCAATCTTAGGCCTTTGCGACTGCAGAATCGTGGCCAAATCGTGTCGCCTGCGGTGTTCTTAACTTTCATCCATATGATAAAAGAGAAAAAAATCAAGTGAGAAATCAAACTACAGTAAAAACGACTTCATGAATGTGCATCTCGTATAGGTAAAAACGCGGAAGAAAGAAACACAGAATGTTGAATCTGCCCTGGTCTAAATCAAGAAAGGCCACAACACACGGAACGATTTCGCCACGATTCTGTAGTTACAAGGGCCGACGACTGGTAAAGTGACGTCACCTTCTCGCACACAAATCCCATGACCGGGTCCTGCTATTTAGCAAGTCGCAGGATTGTACGACTGATTGGATCGTACGCCTGAGGTGGCCATCAATGTCTATGTGGCCTAGCATTTCAGACAATGGCATTCTAGGCCCGGAGCCAGCGTACAGACAGTGACTGATCACGACTGGGTCTGGTTTCTCTTACTTCAAGCATATTGATAAATTATATATGATATAAACGATATATATTACAACGCAGCGTAGAATGGCAACTCTAAAATGCATGTACTTCAATACGAAAAAGAGGAAGAGAGAGAGAGAGTGTGTGTATATGTGTGTGTGTGTGTGTGTGTGAGAGAGAGAGAGAGAGAGAGAGAGAGAGAGAGAGAATCGTATTTTCGTTTTCCAGATTTTTTTGTGCTTGTATATCAAGTCATTACTGTACATACGTGAGCTTTCTTTAAAGGGTTACTAAAGTAGAAAATTAAGTTCCCACTACCCTATGTAAAATTATCCACTGAAAACGAATTTCACATTCGTTTGCCGCAATAAAGTCTCATTTTAACGAAAATTTGGAAAAAACGCACACCTCTAGTGACGTCAGAAAAGTCAAAATCCATGAATGTCAACGGCGTGAATAAAATATCTTATTCACGCCGTTCAAACAATACGTTACCGATGGAATCCCCAAAGCTTGTCCGAGGTTTATCTGAGTAGCAACAACTAATAGATTCAAAGTGCATTCCATCCGTTGAATATGAATGACAAGATACAGGTGAATGCAATAATGCATTACTACGCAGTTAGGGGGGAAAGTTGTGAATACATTACGAAAATGGTGTATTGTTGACTTCCGTACACGACGTTGGCATTTATAGCATTTTGACTTTTCTGACGTCACTGCAGGTGTGCGGGTTTTTTTTTTTTTCAAATTTCGTCAAAATGAAACTTTATTGCGGCAAACAAATGTGAAATTCGTTTTCAGTGGATAATTTTACATAGATTAGTGGGAACTTATTTTCCTCATTTAGTAACTCTTAAACATTGAAGCAATTGTTGTTCTCATGACACGTATTCAACTTTTTTTTTATAGGCTTAGCAAGTTGATACCAAAATAAAATAATTGGAATTCTGTAGTAACTACCATCATGAGAGTTATTACGTCGAGGAGTATTGGTCGCATAATCATGATTACTGGTAACCATGACTCCTGATTAGTTCAACTGGCTGTAGCCTCGTTCAGCGACTATTAGCTCTATATATTGCCCATGTTGGATTGGGGGGGGGGGGGGAGGGGGGATCCGTTGAGGGGAGAAATGCTTTCATGCAGGCTCGTTAGCGTAAAAAGTAATTACCGTGATTCAGATATAAATAGTTGCCAGGCGCGTCTAGCACAGCGATAGAGGCAAGAATGGGCAGAGACGGGTACATTTACGGGAGGGGGGGGGGGGGCGGAAGGGGTGCAATTCTTTTGAAATTATATCGGCCTTTTTCTAGAGGGACTTGTCTTAAAGCAACAATACTGTAATCGTGGACACAAGGGATATTTGTTATCAAGAAACTTCTTAGTAGGTACTTCCTGATCAGCAAAAATACCTGGTATTTTGTTTTATTGGGGAATCAATCCCGATTTGAGAATACCTTTTATTTTAACCGTGTGAAGCAAGTTTTAGTGATAAAAATGCCCATAATTAAGTACGTACTTTATCATAAACTACGGATATTTGCAAATGTTGCTATGATATTTACAGAGTGAAAGCACAATTCGAGAGCTTCTCGCAACTACGAGAACTTCACCACTTCGGGAAGGTGTAAACGTGGTAAATGCCCGAAAATAATTTTCGGGGATTTTCAAGGGCTGCATGTGATCTCGTAAATTACGGGTATTTTCCTGATCGCGGAAGTGTAAAAGGGCCTTATAAGCAGGAGGTAGGGGAAGAAGGTGACACAGTTATGTTGAGAGTAACAATGTTAACGTCTAACCTACCACACTGTAATAGTGCGCATCGTACTACAGCTTCCACAGTAATGACACGTACGTTATAGCTGCATGCTTGAAACGATGATTATTATAAAACCTTTGTAGATCATGACTCAGTTTTGAACTAATTTTGGGAAGGGAGTGAGGGGGGGGGGGGGGGGGGTGGAGGTTAGAAGAGAGGGAGGTACAATTTTCAGCAAACTGTAAGCCGTCACGTCGCCAATACAATCCACGCATTTCGTCAGTAAGCCGTCCGTGCGTACATGCCGGTCACGGAACCTTTTTTTTTTGTTTTGATATTCCCTTCCCGCTGTACTTTCTCAAGATTACAAAGAGGAAAGTAAGGAATGGCAGTGAACAATTCTAATGCAATTGCGGCCGTATCATCGTCATGGTAATTCAGTTAGCAAGACAGTCTTCTGAGTCAAGCACATACGCGATTCTACGTACACTTCTTGTAGAGAACCAATTCAAATCTAAATTCTCGCTGAACTTTCTCGCGCGGTGCTGAGCACGTGAAAGAACGAGATTGCATCTAAGTACTTTTTTTGCGTTTTATCTTTAGCCATCGATATGTCTAATGCAACATATGCCTTCCTACAAGCAAGGAGCTTCTACACATGGAGATAGTCTTCTGAGGTTAAGTCTGATGCCGCTATCTTAACACAAGGATATTTATTCACAAGGATATCAATCCCTTTGAAGGAGGTTCGATACCGCCACGTATCGTACATGACCGACAGCTGTTATTTATAATAGCACAATGCATACGCGATTGCGTCATGTCAACTTGGCTTTAACAGAAGGTCAATCATGCATATTCTAAATACAAAAATATTTTACAACTTTCACAGATGAACTGGTAGGGCCTACTTGTACATGTAGTCAATGTAATGTAGTAAATGAGGACAAACAAATACGAAATTTGACACTTTTCTACACAATACTAGTTGGGGCCAAGTTTCTCAACTTATCAACATAACAAATATGTTATGTAACGGCTTGAACATTTTCTGTGATGGAATATAATTCGGAACAGTGTGAACTTCAGATACATGAGGTGCATAAAACACGTCTTCTTGAAATACTTCTCTCAGATTAGTATCTATCACGAACTTGGACAAAGGAAGTGTGTCCGAGTTTGTGAGTTGTGAGTATGCATGCACATATATGTAGTTATACCTACTTTTTCAGTTGTGTGTGTGTATGTATATATGTGTGTACGAAGAGAGATAGACAGAGAGAGTGACAGACACACACAAAGAGAGAGAGAGAGAGAGACAGACAGACAGAGAGAGAGACAGACAGACAGACAGAGACAGAGAGAGAGAGAGAGAGAGAGAGAGTATAATTACGTTATCAAATCTTGTTCAGAACTCTTACACAACACTCTCAGAGGCTTCGCACCCAACGTACATTATCCAGACATTTATCATTCAAAGCGCACTGCATCATAGCTGTGGACTGTGTGAGTGTATGTGTGTATGTGTGTTTGTGTGTGTGTGTGTGTGCGTGTGTGTGGAGGAGGGGTGGTATTTAGTAAAGACAGTGGCCAACACACAGAAATCTCAAATTACAACCGTATCATTCTCCAGTATACATGGTATGGTGAAATTAGCATTTCTCCTGTCTCAAGAGTCTCCAACCTAGAAACATAGTCCTTCTCAAGTATATGTATTTCCGCTCTAGTTCACCAGTGACAATTGATATGAAATGCCTATTTCAAATACACAAAGTTGCAACCATACACGACTTATCAGCATTGCAAATACCTTATACTACATACATGTATGCATGGGAAGACCACTCCTTTTTTTTTTTAGAAAAGTAACCACTTTTCTGCCCCGCAATTCGTTCTCCAGGGTATTAATGATATTATGTAAAAGGTGTGGAAATGTTCAATGGAAAATAAATATCCACGTCATTAATAACAAAGCTTTTTAGTCTTTGTTTTGCTGTTGCTCTTTTGGCGTTACTCTCCGTAACAGCATGCAAGACGAAGACCGTATATTTGTCTCCCTACAAAGCATCAATTATTCGAGTAATATATGGAAATAAACGTAACTTGAAACAAACGTTCAATATTGATCGAGTGCAAATGTATGTAAATGACATTGTACTACTCACCATATTTCAATGTATGTCAATTTTATAATGATATTTGTATATCAGATTTATCACTGCTTAAAGGAATGTTTAATATATTATATACACATATTGCGTTTTCATTTCCCCCCTCTCAATGGAGTAGGACACTAGCCGTAAACATTGCCAGTTTTTTCTTTTCTCTTCTTAAATAAATATTACATCCTAACTTTTCTTTAATGTAAGGTAAACAAATTTTGCTTTCTGTATTGTAATCCTTGTATATTGAATCGATGATGTTTTTCTTTGTAAATGTATATTTCTCGCCCTGTATTCAGCATTAATTTGCTGTGACCTGGGCTTTGTATGTTTATTTCCCTTTATGTTATCTAAATGTCTAATAAAGTGATCTTGAAAAAAAAATACCTTCACCGTAGAAATTAAAGGCCGCAATATAATAGTGACAAAGTTGTCAGGGCATACCTAAAGGGAAACTCCACCCAGAAGTTCCATTGGTTTTGATAAAAGCACATTAACATGTGCCAATAAATAAGTGAAAATTCCACAATAATCTGTGAAAGGATGACTGAGTTATGAAATGTTCGTGACGTCACTTTCTGACGTCATAACTTTCTTATCCTTTGACGGATATTCGTGAATCCTTCAATAATAATTTTATGATGATTTCATATTTCTGCTTTACTTTATGAAATCCAAGTAAACTTCATGGGTGGACTTTCCCTTTCATAAGCTCCTGTCTTATCTTTGCCGTTAGGAACCCTCGCGTAAAACACCGCTTTTGTTTTGTCCAAGTATCTACTCTTTAATTACACCGGCCTCTGTACTGGGGTGTGATATCTTCGTCTATGTTCGTCCATGCACGCACAATTAGCATGATATACGATTACTGAGCACCCACTCGCCTGTCCGCGTGAAGCGATGTAACGAGTAAGTATCTGTGGGTCATTAGCGCGTCTGTTTTACAACGCGAGATGCGTGTATACCGTGGCTGTAATTTAATTAAAAACTGTTTCTTTTGTTAGCGGGGTGTCGTGTATGTCGGGTCGGCCTCGTGCGCAACGTACGGACGTGAGTCGTTTTGTGAAGTTGCCTGATCGATCAAGAGTGGGCGCGGATGAAGGTGAACTCCATCAAGTCATATGCAAGATTTAGTCAGTTGTAGGGGGGCGTTGCAAGGGACTGTAAATGGTGGTGGTGGTGGTGGTGGTGAGGTGGGGGTTGGGGTGGGGGTGGATGTCTGGGGGTGTGGAGAGGTGACGTCATCTTGAATGTTCCTGGGAGGAACGATGATTTACAACATAATTTTCTTTTACAATTTCGGGCTCATCTGACCGTTTGAAAACATGAAGGAATTACCCGGAAGTGTATCATTATTGGTGGTAGTTGTGGTGGTGATGCTGTTTGGCGTTGAGAGAAGGCGGGTAAGGGGTGGTGGTCGGGGTTGGGTAGGAGGGTGTGTGTGTATGTGTGTGTGTGTGTGTGTGTGAGAGAGAGAGAGAGAGAGAGAGAGAGAGAGAGAGGGGATGTAAGGGGGGGGGGATTACTTCCAAAACCCATGTAATTAACAGTCGGCAGAACGCGATTCAACCGGATAATTTCACATGTTTGTTCAGATACCGGTATGTCGGGTAGCCAAATACACTTCAGATCTTCAGACGATTAGAGTTCAGCACGAACAAGAGCACTTTCTGAGACATTCTTCAACCTTATTTCGTCTTCGAACATGTCTAATGGATAATCAGTATGTAACGCGCATTCACGAGGACATATCTCATGTTTTACCTCATAAATTGTCCCAATTCAGCCGTAAGGCTGTGAAGATGAATTTTGATAAACCTTGATAACCATGGAAACCCATAAAAAGTGGCAGCAGCGAGCTAAAACACATAAACATGGCGGGAATGGTGTCTTAACTTTATGTAGTGACAACTAGAATATATGACACCAATGGACGAAGCTGGAGTGCATATCCCTTTTAATGAGCTTTCAGGCCTTGGCCCTTCGTCAGATTTACAATGACAATGACAATGTCAAGTACATACGTTTCATGAAAGGTATCACATGATATACTAAGGCCTATATACAGTATCAAAATATATCAATAAAGTAACAGTATTGTCATCAGGGGTGGATCCACGCGCACATTATTATAAGTCAATATCAGCTGAGGCAGAAATCTTCCTAAGCTAATATTATTTACCCCTGATTCATTTACTCCTGATAATATTACTTTTAACCAGAAATCTTTGAACGCGTTGTGGTTATCTACGATACTATTATAGGGGATTGCACAAACAAGCACAAGATTAAAGAAGGAAATATATTGCATATGCATCTCCTTAAGTTGATTGAAAATCCTAACATAAATTGTTATTTATACTAACTAGATCAAGGACAGTGTGTGAGTTTACCGTTCAGGCCGAAGTATTTCTCCATAGAAAATCTTTCATATACTCTTCGGTTCATTCATTCACGGTTGAAACCTAGCATTATGAATGGAATGTACCTTTAGAAGATTCTAAACGAAATGAAATGCGTCTGTATATATAACATGAACAAGAACTATTTATAATCAACGAGGCAATATTGCTTCAGACTTGAATCGCACAACTATGAAAAAGATTATTCAAAGTGAGTCCTATTTATACATTTTAGCGAAATACTCAATTTAAACCTACTCGCCTTCCCCACATTTTTCATTCATCCATATACAGCACAAACTCCTACTTGCTCTCTTTGTTGGATAGGTTCTGCGCAAGGTTTCATAATGAATACGTGAGCGTGTAAAATAACTAGCATATAGTTATTCCCAGCTACACTCATATCTTCGATGATGTTCAGTCTTTTGATAAAAGTTCATCTCTTTTCCCTTTAAGAATACACACACACATCATATGCACCGTAATTAGAGATGGATACCAAAAGACTCAAATGGCGAGATTCACTATAGCATACAGGGTTATACAATGATTTACAACCATGTTTAGATATGTTTTTCTAACTCATTGTTTATTGTTTATCGTTTATATGTGTCTCTAGTATCGCTATATATTGTTATGTTATTGTGCTGGTGGAAAGCAAATTTCCATGATTTTGGACTGAATACACACCGTATTCTCACCACAAATACAACAATATGTTTTTAAAGACACGTATTTCTTTTTTGAAACTAAAATTATATTGCTCAGAATAATATTTACTCATTTGTCTGCTTACACGGTAACATAACACACAAACCACACCCGCCCACTCAACGCAAACAAGACAATCGTGGTTGGCGACATATGGACAATTAACACTAGTCATTCAATTGGAGAAAATAGAGTTGAATACATTTGCATTAAATTTCACCCAAAGGTGGTTCATTCATCTACTGTATTGCGATGCACACTGTATAATGATATGGCCATGTATTAACTACTTGCACGCTACACCGAATGCTGCTCAAATATGTGTGTAATGCTAGTACACACTACACAACACGGACTATGGTATTTGAAGAGTTATCTAAGACAAATCTTCAACACCGATGCAAATGCATTCCATCCTGAAGTATACCTGTAGTTGGGTAGTACTGATATGTGATGATTTTTATATTACGCACAACGAGAATTGGAATATTTTCATATTGTGTACCGATTGACAGTGATTGATCCACGCAATAAAAGCAATAGTCCCGAGTGCTGCTTTTCTCGTAGGTAGATGCATGATCCCCTACTACATCCAAGTCGATCTCTGTGTATATACAGGCCACATGATCGTGTTGATACAGGGTGCTCGAGTGCCGGGGCACTGACGGAGGGGGAGGGGATTGACTTAAAGGGAAAGTCCACCCTGAATTCCTTTTTTATGACAATAAAAAACATGACAGCAACAAATTAGTGAAAGTTTGACAAAGATCCGTGAAAGGATAACGTCATTTGCGACTTACACTGCTATAAGTTGCATACAAACTTCTTTGAAAATGTTAATTTTTACAAAATGATGCGTACAATTTTAATTGTGCATTTGATATATCGTTGGAAACATGTTTCTACACACACACACACACACACACACACTCACACACACGCACACACACACACACACTTCTAAGGAAAAGATGTATTCTTCCATCATGAAGCCTTCACAGGAAGCTTGGGTTGATGGATGGAGTTGATAGTTCTCCGCACTTTAACTCGTTGTCCGCTGTTGATGCAATTTTTGCACTAGCAATGCACATGGACAACATGGAGCATCAGTTTGCCTGGCACGCAAATGGTTAATGTCGATGTGGCTGATTCGGTGGTTAAGCTATACTGCCCTAATCTGACAAAAGGAAGCAAATGACAAAAGAGACTTTTCTTGCAGAGTATGAAATATGTATTAAATCCATTAGATTATAAGAAGGGAGTACACGTGATTGTGCTGCATATGGATAGCATACCATTGTGCGGAATCTCTGTGGAAAGATGACTTTACAAGGCCGGTCATTTACTTACGCCATTACCCATGTCAACTTGTGACCATCTGACGCACTTTTCCCTTTCATTCTGTTTCCATTAACCATGTGTCATTAATAAATTTGGCTAAAATCACATACATACATCACATGAGGCAGTTTCAGTTTGTATGGTTTGGCATTCACATAGTTAATACGAACTGAAGACCTTACTAGCAGTACAATGTCAAGAAATCGTACATTGGACATCATACTACGATTGATAACTTGTAAGGTTTCACATGATCTTTTCCAGTAATCGTATCTTTAGTAAGCCAATAACCCTGTAAAATTCGTCATAGCACTTAAACTGTGACGTGCGCGTCTATAATGTCATGACTGAAGAGCTCATTTGCAAAAGGGGTTACATCCATTTTACATCAATTTTCTTTGTCTCTATGTATAGATTTGGAGTAGCTCTATGAGAGGATACCAAAGAAATGTTTAAATTCCCATTAAAAGGGAACACATATGGCCAAGAAAAATCACCTTTTTTCAAAAGGGATTACATCCATTTCACTTTGTTTGCAAAAGGGGCTAGATCCACAAAGGTAATTTTTTGAAGAAAAAAAATGGAAAATGTGAAGACATGTACATTTTTTATGCCCAATTTGATGTTCACACGGTAGGGTAGTATATCGTGACAATTTAGTTTCGTGTAATAATATTGCAAAATGGGAGAATAAAAAAGTGGATTTTCTCAGAATGGTCGAAAGTGGATATAACCCTTTTTGCACACAAGCTCTCAATTTGTTTTATTCAAGACGGGAGAATATTTGACCATCAAATATTCCTGGGAATCATGAATGGAAGCAAGGACTCTTTTTTACTGCGGATATGATAGATATCGACCCTCGAACCTTACTTCCTACATAAATGAATGCCAATGAAGGACGCACTTTCAATCAGAACACGATATAATCCTGCTACTTAAAATGTAAAGCGTGTGAATAATCCTCTGAAAATATCTCACTCTTGTATTTAGCTAGTAAATCTATCGTAACTTTCAAAAGGTCATTCGTAGCTTGTCTATTAAAATTCCAGAGGACCAAAACACACAAATGTCAGATTGTGACCACGTCTGTGAATTGAGTGAAATCTCCGAATGAAACAAAATGTACTTTGATGTTTTTATGAGATATGGCTGTTATAATTTTTCTATACTAATTGTCTAGCTACGTATTTTTTTCTGTTTGTATTCAAGATTAAAACAATTCATTCATACACTTTCGTTCTGACTTAATAACATTTTCATTTTACATAGTCTAGTCACGTATTAATATCAAATATGTGAAGCTGTCTGTATCATAGAACATTCAGGTTAGATATTGGTTAGAAAGTGCTTTTGAATATGTGAATCATTAAATGAAATGTTGGTTCATAGCAAGTTCCAAAGGTAATTGATATTTATAGATCATGATTTACGATTTTCATGAAAACAAAACAACCAAACCGAAATTGTCATGTAGTGGTAGTGGTAGTAGTAGAAGTAGTAGTAGTAGTAGTAGTAGTAGTAGTAGCAGTAGTAGTAGTAGTAGTAGTAGTAGTAGCAGTAGTAGTGGTAATAGTAGTAGTAGTAGTAGTAGTAGTAGTAGTAGTAGTAGTAGTAGGAGTAATAGTAGTAGTAGTAGTAGTAGTAGCAGTAGTAGTAGTAGAAGTAGTAGTAGTAGTAGTAGTAGTAGTAGTAGTAGTAGTGGTGGTAGTAGTAGTAGTAGTAGTAGTAGTAGTAGTAGTAGTGGTAGTAGTAGTAGTAGTAGTAGTAGTAGTAGTAGTAGAAGCAGTAGTAGAAGTAGTAGTAGTAGTAGTAGTAATAGTAGTAGTAAAAGGAGTAGAAGTATTCTATTCTAGCTATCAATTGTTGGCGTCTGCCCTAAAATAGTCACATCGGAGATTCAAATCAACTGTGTTGTATTAGCCCCCCACCCCTTCTTACTTTGGAGTGACCGAGCACATTGCCGCAATATTGCGATGCATGTACACGCACTGAATATGACCGCCTTCTGTATATCTCGGCACATATGTTACGAAGGAGGTATATGTATTATATAATCGGGTCTGTATAGACTCACTTGCTTATTTTCTTACATTCCGAAAGAAGGTGCGTGTAGTTTCGTCTCTTTGTATCGTAAATCATAAAAGGAAATATTTCGGCTCTGTCACTTGATTTGTTTAAACAGTAATGAAATCTCACTGTGATTAAAAAGTGTGTATTTATTGTGCATCAATGCATCAGATGGATATCTTATCACGCCCATCTCTTTTATTCTGCTCTTACTGAATGTAGAAATTTTATAAAGGAATACACATATAGTTTTATTGTCTTAACACTTTTACTCTATCATTATTATGTTCATATTTTATGACAAGCATTGATAATTAAAAAACAAACTCATATTCTCCTTGAAGTAGCTTATCTAACCACGCTCGTTTCTCCTACATCCTCTTGTCCTTGCTGAATGTAGCAACTTTATAAAACATTTCAGATATAGTTTTCATGTCTTGGTGCTCTTTCTCTATCATTATCATGTTCATATTTTGTGACAAGCATTTATAACTAGAAAATAAGCAAACTCATATTGTCCTTGAAGTATAGCATATGTAACCACGCTCCTTTCTCCTTCATTCTCTTGCTCTTGTTGAATGTAGCAACTTTGTATAGAATTGTAGATAATTTAGTGTTCATACCTTTGTGTTTTTACTCTATCGTTAGTATGTTCACATTTTATGTCAAGCACTAAAACATGAACATTTCATCTCCTCCTTGAAATTTTTATTTCCCGAATGTTCGACACCAGCCCCATCCATTTGACAATGTTCGACGGTGGGAGTCTCGGTGTCGCTCAGTCGGTTTGTGTTGTCATGGTATTTCATGATCGAGGTATGTATGGAAGCATTCCCTTTGACTGAGCTGCAGAGCATGCTATTGTTACCACCACGAGATGCGGCACAGAAAATGGGTGAACCTCGTCCTCGACATTGCAACATAAAGTGACAGAGAAGAAAAGAAGTAGAGGTAGAGAGAGAGAAAAAAAAATAAAAGAAAAGAAAGACGGGACGAATGTGAAAATGTACACATGACTTTCATTGTGAGAACATGCAGGCATATGCGACGATTGCAAGGTCAATCGGAAATAATGTAGACTAAAATCATGAAAATGATTTAGAACAAGGAAGATTTTAAGAAAGGGAGAGAAATCGATATTACGAGAGACAGAAGGAAACATGCATAAAGAGAGAGAGAGACTTCCACCTGTTTAAAACTTTGCTTTTCTGCCTATAAAGCGTCCAATAAAAACATACCAGACTTGGAAGAATATCGTGCACCCTTTTTGAAAATGTACATCGAGTGGTGATAGGTAAATGTGAGTGCGTGTGTGTATGTACGTGCAAATGAGTGCGTGTGTGTGTGCGTGTGTGTGTATGGGAGAGAGTGAGTAAGAGAGAGAAAGAGAGAGAGAGAGAGAGAGAGAGAGAGACGAAAGTAAAAACCGGAAAGCGGGGGATTCCTCATTCATCGTACGTGTATATCATTCCCATTTCGCAATACGCAAATACAAGTTAAGTCAAACAACACCCAACATCAAATGAGGTTAAAACATGTAAACAGGAAACAATAGTGTGTATAGACCAACAGATACTTCTTGGGTGTCTTGTCCATTTGGGTCGCATGTATTATCATCGTGCACAATGCACTGATCGGGGGAATCAGCATTGAACCCATACAAGCAGCCCGCCGCCTACACAACATGCATACATAACAAGCGACCCTGATGACATAATCAGGTTATTGTAGGGCGCGCCGTTCCACACAGACACCAGCGCTTAGAGAGTCTCGTATCGCTTAGCTCCGGCAACAGATGCGTCTAATATGGCCAAGCGATGGTAAGCAACACAGCTCCATAGAAACTTCATTCTATTGCACATTACCCCAAGGGTACAAAGAATAAATATTGATGAAGTCGGAAGTTTTTGACAATTCTGATGTTTTGTTTTCTTCAAAAAGCAAGTTTGGGCATATACACATTAGTGTAGTAAGGACAGCGTGCTCCATCCTGTAAATGAATGAAAAAAGTCTTGGAACCAGAAACAATTGAACCTGCAATCTATTGTTTACCAGGCAGCGACTTAACCACGCAAGCGGTTTCTAGCTCACTGATTTCGTATTTGTTGTGATAGCAAACCAAAATTATATTATTAAAATGGTTAAACTTGAATGCCATATTCAAACTTAAAGGCGTTCATGATTTGTCGCAGTAAGAAGTTATACAGTAGGGATGAGTTTTGTGTACCATAAAGGATATTCATGTGAGCAAATAGTATTCTTGAAGACGGTCAACGCGATCCGCGCTGTTCCGGTTAGTATGTCCAAGCCATGAAATTGTCAAAGCTCCTACGTATGATATATACGTGAGGTTGTGTGTAATAGAGAATAAGGATAGTATGGTCGTGTTGGGTTGAAAAAGATATAGAGAAAGATTGAGGGGAAGGAGATGGGGGGGGGGGGGCGATGGATCGTCTCCTTCGTATGTATAATGAAATCGTGATGCTCGTTACTTCAGACGGCGAACCTCGTTATGTATGGGATCCTAATTGCCCATTTACATGAACAGAACCAGATGCTGCCGAGGGCATGCCGATGCACCAATGAGAAACATATTTCATGAGCATTTCTTCTTTTCAACCGTCATGATCCGAGTTGTCATTCTAATAAGCAGCGAAATAATACCACATGCCCGTCATTGTGACGACAATTCAGCTGACCGGAATTTGCCTCCCATATCTCCCAGATTTGTTTAACACTGTGCGCGTAATTTGGTTACCTCAGTAATCCACTCTAACATTAAAGGAGTACCATCTCGTCTGGCATAAAATCGGTCAAAGAAACTCGCCACTTCCATTTAGTTGTCAATCGAGATTAGGCCAATATATCCGAAGCAAAGAAAAACTTTAGACTTGTATAGTAACATTTGATCTGTAAAGTGTTTTCAATGAGAGTTTTCAAAGTATCATGAAACGTTTGGTTGATTCAAGCCATGCATGCCATGGAAGCGGTATAATGTAATATCGCTCCTTCCTTCTCTTCAATGTGGTTCTGGTGCCTTTAATTTACCATGCGCCACCATCACATTAGATTAGCAGGAGAACTTTGTCTTGCAGAGAAGGAGTTAAGTAAGTTTGACAATAAATGCTCACTTCGTGTTCTTTCTAAGTCTCTAAACAAGTCTAAACCAGATCCTTAATTCTAGGCCCGCTACCATGTTTCAATATTCTACAAACCCTTTAGTTAAGTTTTCCTTAAATCCTCCATTCCCTGAATATCTTGAAAAGTATTAACTTTTGACATTTTTTTAACATTTTGGACATCTATACACACACTTCTCATAACGCAATAATTTGGCACAGAACGGGCTAATGCATAACTTCTTCGTTTCATAATTCGCTTTCTGTCTATTCTTCATGGAGATACTAAGGACTTTCCAGCTTACCCTCCCTATCTGTTGCACTCATCTCGTCCCTTCTATATGACACTCTTTGCTGGAGGCGCACTGTCAAAGATGATTTCATGCGTCCATGCAAATGCAAATTAAATATATGTGCAAATAGGCGTGCAGTTCCCTAAGGAAAGAGTCCATATCCTGAATACAATTTTCGTGGATGTGATAGAAGGTGTCTTCAAACTCTTAAACCGAAGTGCGAATTCTTAAACGATTATACATGTTATACCTATTCCGTTGTCAGTTTAATTACCATAATTATGCATGTACGATAATTTAAAATAACAAAATTGAACGTCAGATAAGTGAAATATAAAACCAGCTTGACATGCCCGTGTACACAAATGATGTAGTGAAATGAATGGATATTTTTTAAGAATGATAGAAACATCAGTCAATTAAATTGCTACCCACCTTTTTGAAAATCCTGTCACCAATCTCAATGAATGCGTAATCTAGCGACGACCCGATTATTTTCTGCTGTCGTATAAAATTGAACAGCAATCTACCTTTTTTTCGACAATCATCATCCTGACATATTTGCGTGCGAAGCTGTGATATACCAGTGTTATTAATCAAATTATGAAAGAAGGACGGAATAATTAAACGTTTTTGAAATTATTGATGGACGTATGCTTCAGTGTGAGAAAGCACATTGTAGCGATGCTTTGCAGCACGATTCTTCATAGCAAAACAAGAATTTTCGATGTAGGGCCTTTCGTGTCCCCTGTAACTTTGTAAATCCCTCTGGAGCCCGCAACCACTATTCCAAACGTCTTACGACTGATCTTTACAACAAGCTCTTAACAAAATAAGTTTCATCGCACAGGTCATACTTTCAATTTTGTTAAGGTCAAACGGGACATTACCATATTCCAATAGACGCATGTACGTGTGAATATTACCAAGTAGAAACTATGTGAGATATTTCTCAAGTCTACATAGGATGATGCTCCTTGGTATGGAATGCACGTGTCTCCTTATACATATTGATGGGTATACGCAACGTGCTGCGATTTCGGGATACTATCTTGTTCATGTGGAACATTTTTTCTCTCCATCATAGTTTATGATACAATGCTTATGTGTGTCTGTATGCTTATAAACTTGTTATATGTTTGCTAAAACATGGTTTCTTTATCAGTTGGCCATGTTCGCCCCATCAAGTGGCATTCACAGCTTACCGTACACTACTTATAAACACAGCCCCCCCCCCCCCCCCACTTTTTATGGAAGAGGTTTTGGGCAAAATAATTTGGCAGGATTGTTTCTTAATTTATTGACTAACTTCTGTGTGAAAATCGCATTAATCCAATCAGTCATGCATGAGTGAGCAAATTTTAAAGGCAAAAATGTCACTTTTCAAATGTCGCAAGGGAAATTTTGGGATTCCGTCATATGAATTTTTGATGAATTCAATTTCTGTCTTTTGAATGTTTATCATCCATCTCTCGATGCACTAACACCTATCCCGACACTTAACCCATTGTTCTGGTTGAGTGAGCACCGTTTAACAAATACTCATCCCTCTTGAGTTTGAAACTTTTAAAAACCCTTTACTTTTGTGAAAAAAAAATAAAACTCTGGACATTTTGACAAAGATATTACATGACCTATTATGTAAACATAAGAAGTCATATTCGTGTCATGGTTAAGTGAGAATACGTTCAAAAACGCACAAGAAATGCCAAAATGTATTGTTAAAACGGCTTAAACAATTAACCTTGTGAGTTTTGAAAAGTTACATTTTGCCTTTAAAATGTGCCCACTCATGCATGACTGATTGGATTGATGTGCTTTTCATACAGAAGTTAGTCAATAAGTCAAGGAACAATCCTGCTAGATTATTTGGCCCGAAACCTCTCCAATAAAAGGTTATGTTATTTTTGCTTAGAAAAGACTTACTTTTGTAAGGTTTGACCTGCCAAGTTATTCATACCTCAGAATTAAAATTTCTGGAAGAAGGTTAACATGAGGAAGGACATTGTGAAGAGGATGGTTCATTACAGTGATGTTTACGGACGTGTGGGAGGAGAGGAATTAATGTTCTCGAATTCAAGGGGCATTTCTACCATAAATATCTTAATGAACCCTTGCCTGACTTGTCTATATTGTTAATATAATTTTGTGTGTACGTGGTCACTTCGCTACACGTAAATTCAAATAAAGTTACTAGAAAGTTGTGTGTACGTACGTGTGGGTGGGGGAAAAGATATGTTTGAATATAAAAGACATTGCTACCACATATATCTAACAGTCCGTGGTGACTTTGCTAGTGTCACGTTGATATGATGTTGTGTGTACGTGAGCGGGGAAGAATAAATTAAGAAGATATTGCTACCACATGTATCTTTAAGGAATCCGTGGTAACTTCACTAGAGGCAAGTTCAAATCAAGTTACTAGAAAGTTGTGTGTACGTGCGAGCGTGGAGGAATTCAAATTCAAAATATAATGCGATCATATACATTTAATAATCCTTGCTGATTTAACTAGTGGTACGTTGATATAATGGCAATATAGTTTTGTGTGTACGTGCAGGGGAGTGGGGAGGGAAGAATACAATAAGAATATATTGCTACCACATGTATCTTTAATGAATCCGTGGTCTCTTCACTAGAGGTAAGCTCGGGTAATGTTTATAGAAAGTTGTGTGTACGTGCGTGTGTGGGTGGGTGGGGAGGAAGGATTTGTTTGAATTTAAAAAATATTACTACCATATATATTCAATAATCCTTGCTGACGCTTCTAGCACGTCGATATAAAGGCAATATAATGTTGTGTGTACGTGCGGGTGATTGGGGAGGAAAGAGTACATTGAGAAAATATTGCTACCAAATGAGTCCCTGGTAACATTTCTAATGGTATATTGGTCTGATAAAATATTCATTTTATGTGTACGTGTGTGTTTGAGTAGGGATAATGGATGTCTTTGGATTTAAATGATATTGCCTGCATGCATGTAGAGAGACACACATACAGAGAGAGTGAGAAATGGGGAGAGGGGGGGGGGGCGGGATGAGAAAGAGAGAAGAGAGGGTGAACATGAGTGAGCTCCAGAGAGATAGCAAAATAAAAGAGAACAACACAGGGTAAAACATAATTAAGACATAGAGGGGGAGAAAGAGAGAGAGAGAGCGAGAGAGTGAGGCATAGACTGAAAGTCAAGAAAGAGAGAGAGAGGAAAAGAGAGAATGAGAGACAGTGAGAGAGAAACAAAGATAGAGAAAGGAAAAGATCGAAAATGAGAGGGAAAGAGAGGGAGAGAATGGGAAAGAGTCAGTACGACCACTGGGTGAAGAATCGCCACAATCGGTCTCGTGCACCGGAAGACATACAATGCATGCTAAATAGCATATTACCCCTGTTTTTCCGTCCCGTGGCGGACGACATAAATGCATTTTGAATTTTTCACCCTTGTGTCGAAGACGGACGACCAAAATAGGCCCCAAGCGACGAGATGCAATGCAAGATAGAAATCAATATGAAGACCGCGCTTTAAAGGGAACTTTGCCGTCAGCATTCGCGACAAAGATAAATCGGTTGGGATGCTCTTTGTAATTATTTTCGAATGCGTGCTCACGCTCAAAATATTACCTATTAGCATACTCACCCTGAGATATTAGAAGCCACTGAGAAAGTGTAATATTGTATGAATCTCTTGCAAAATTGCATTTACTCTATTTGGTTTGTTGATACAGATGAATATAGTCTTTTACATTTTGGAGAGTGTAACAGGACGTTACGTTGTTTTTGTTGTTGGTTGGTGATAAAAGGCGCGTTTTAATCACTCTCGAATATGTACACGATTGGACTTGTAAGTACAATTTATTTGTTACAATTGCGAACTTTATCAAATTATTTAAGAAATGGTCAGCGACGTACATGATTTAGTTTGTATCCCCGATGGCTCGTATTCACAAAAGTAGTTTAACCATGTTAACTAAGACGAACTTTTTATTGGGTGCACAAAATCATCAGATGCTGTCACAAAATCAGTAATTTTCATTACAGAATCACAACAGTCGGCGTTTTTAATTATTCGTTGTTATTATTGTGTGAACAAACTCAATAACCATAGTGATTCAGAGGACAAAATCAATTAAACTGAATCAATAGTATTTTTATCATATTGTTTTATGTGCCGTCCAGATTTTGTACACTGATTACGGGCTTATGTGTAAAAGTAATACTCCTGATCACCGGTCGATGGTGTTTTATCCTAAATTGTCCATAAAATATGTACATGCATTTTTGAACCATGCTAACAATTTTTTGCTTCATAGTTTTTTCGAGATCCTCAATGCATATGAACAATTTGCTCAATAGATCTGTGTCTAAAGGAAAGTGACATATTTAGCTTCGCTACATACAAGCATAGGGTGGAAACCCATGTGGAATTTCATATTGCGAGATACTTTTTAGAGTTTTATAGTTTTGTCAGAGTATTTTCCGAACAAACAAAGGTATGTATTTTGGTGATAGGGAGCTAGCAATTACACACTCTGAAACATAAAATGATTACCTTACCCAAATATGTCTGCCAATAAGATATAATATACTGTGCATTGACTGTAAATATATGAACTGTGTAGGTGAGCCGCTGTAACGTTGTAACGTCGTCCCGTTGTAACACATATTTATGAGAATGAAAATGTGAAATTATGCATCATGAAATATTTCAATCACCTTTAATTGCAAAAAAAATGACTAGTAGACACAAAATCCTCATAGTTTGAAACGGACTGGTGCGTGTATGAGCACCGTTTATGATTTCCAAACAGAGATCAGCTCTTTAAGAGATTAGACTATTTGGATACATAGATTGATCCGGAGAAAGGGAGAAAAGGAGAGCGAGAAAAAAGGGAAAAGAGAAAGAGAGAGAGAGAGAGAGAGCGAGAGAGAGAGAGGGGGAGTTTATAGTGTGTGTGTGCATCAGAACATTTTTATGAATGTCTATATGTGTGGGTGTGGGAGGGAGTGCAGGTGGAGGTGTGCATGCGTGTGGGCTGAAAAGCGTTTACACTTCATTTATCGTGTGTTTATGGTTCCCAAATATTGTTACGAATCCCATGAAACAGCGTGGTATCTAGCATAGGAAGATTAACCGTTTGGATGCCAGATACAGTGCTTGTATATGTGGTTTGTGTACATTACTTGTGCAAATAATATATCAGTGGCGCTGAAAGAGTTAACGTTGAAGAAAAGACAGATTGGGATATTACTTATTGAATTCAGCTTCGTGCTGAACGTTACAAATGTTCTTCGAAGTGATCGGATGTTAGATTGCGTTAACTAGTATATAAATCATGATTTCCTCGGTGGTATTTGTGTCAACATGATTTAATAATATCATCTATAATATATATATGAATATGTACAATACACAGTATATACATAGTCAATACGCTAGCACCAATGCGCTTCCACCATATCCACCCTTTGGAAGCTTTCTCCACATTTTCTCCTGTATATCGTTTCATGGTTTCTCGTTTGTCTGTTACAGTTTCCTTAAGATTAATATTCATTCATTCATTCGACTGCGTCCATTGATAAGCTTTTTTCCCTCTAACTCTATTCATTTAATGCACGCCAAATGCTTAGAGCCCGCCATTACGCGTGCTAGTACAAACAACGCCCATAGTATGCGTCACTGCTCCCAAGTTCCGATATCCCGCCCCTGTAAACCAGCCTTCCTAGTAAGCTCGGAGTAATGCCATTATATTGATTGCGACTCTGTCCCCTGCCAAAATATCCAGACTAGGTTTTTTTTTTCGTGTCGCTGAAGGCGAGATTTCTAATCACATATCAGGGGTCATGTGAGGATACGACATATAATATTGACGCAATGCGCCTTAAAGGCATTTCACCAGCTCCGCAATCTCACATACTTGGAACGACAGGGAGAGACGTGTTAGTATTTGAAGTATTACACTGCATGATCGTAGTGGGATTTTTCGTGAAGGCCGGAACAAAATGCTGAAGTTAGGAACTTAAAAAGCGGGATAGGATGACAAAAAGCAAATTGTTCCTACCTTGCTTCCAGGTCCGGCTTGTTCGCTGCAAGGGTTTGTTTCAAAGCTGTGACCCTAACGCTTCTGTCGAAGACAAGACGCGTGTATAAGAGGTTGAAATTAATGCTACGTCGACACATAAAATGCTAACCAATCGTTACATTAAACCTGAATTGAGAGTGAACAGGCGATTCAAGTAATGTAATTTATTTTTTTTTATCCGTCAGGGCCCTCAGTGACAGCGGTTTTTTTTAAACTGAAGAGGTCACCCTGCTTAAATGAAACTGGAAATAAATAAATATAGTGATCATTGGCAGCCATCGTGGGATATACGTGTATTGTTTGTGTGAAAAAGCCTTAATGGCACATCTTGAATGTGATTTCACACTCATACAAGTTAAGAAGAAAATGAAGAGAAAAGAAAACGCATGCGGTTTCGTGCAACATGAATTCCTGGTGTGCTAGATTAAATGATGCGCTGCACAAGTTGATGCGTTTTACTTGTTTAAAATGCACAAAAGTGCCAATCATACACTTTTAACTATTAATTGATTTGATTGATTTATTTATTTTCTGCTTGGTTTCCAATATATCAAAGCAGAATACAATAGTAAATACGTGTTTCGATTAGTACATAATGCGGGTATTGGAGAACATAGATAGAGCAAAAAGTAATAAAGTACATATCACATATTTCTAAAAAGACGGAACTTGACGGAATGTGTGGTTTGAGTAAATCATATGATACACCGTATGAAATGAAGGAATATTCAAGAAGGGTTTTCATAATAAGCCGAAGCTTGATGGTGTGAAAAACCTTATATTGATTACAATATACAGAAGATAAAGTGTGAGATAGAAAGGGAAGAGAAAGAGAGAGAGAGAGAGAGAGAGAGAGAAAGAAAGAAAGATGCCACTTCAACTGCTTAATATATCAACATGAGAACAACTTTTTAGGCGACGATGTTGCTGCACCAAGTCTTCGGGGAAATCAAACAATAGGAAAATAATCACATATATCTATCCAGAACTGAGCAATAAATGTCTACTCGCGAAGTAACGCCATTATGATACAAAGAAGTTTGAAAAAGCCCATGCCACTTTAAACAGAGTGGCGCCAAAACGTATTTGTGTGCACAAGCCATGGCGGATTGCATTAACTACAATGGCGTTGTAAGTAAGTAGCCCTTACGATCATGATAGTATCGATATATCGAAGGAGTTTAACTATTCAAGTGCCAATGATGCACTTTCAGCATATGCATCAGCATATTGTTTGTCACTGTAAGGGTTAAGGAAAATGGGAATAAAGGCGACGCCTGAGGGAAAAACTGTAGATGGAAGTGATTGAAGATTCATATCAATGCTATAAACATTTACAGTGTTATGAACCCAACCCTCGCCTCTAACGTGGGTATATTGAGTACGATTGCTAGAACCGATGAATACGTCAGTATTGGTCTGGAACATCCAATCATGCATGCTTGAACTTTTATTTCAACCAACGCATATTGATAAATTGTTTAAAAATACCTACATACATCACACCTCGAGATAAATATATATTCCTCGACGAAAAAAGCATCATTATTGTGGCAATTCCATCATGATTTTGCTTGTGCGTAATGGAAATATGTGTATCATTTTAATGTGATTCAGTCTCTTATTAAAGCACTATGTATTATTATGTACATAATGATAATAATGATACGTAATATATATTGTGATATTGTTAGATAACCTGTAAAATATATACAATCTATCTTTATATACAAAGAGAGAGAGAGTGAGAGAGAGAGAGAGAGAGAGAGAGAGAGAGAGAGAGAGAGGGGGAGTTTAGAAAATTTTGGTTGGCTTCACATAAGATGTTTATCGATTTGCTACGGGCAGCTTTGTATTCACACTGTACAATTTCCTTCAAGTGGCATGAACTTCCTTTAAACAGTGATCAGCTAAATGCTTGCGACTTAGTTTCAATCAGGTGATCAATTCACGGAAAATTATTACAATTACCCGTGTCTACAGGCCCTGTGAGCAAGAAATACCACAGGTTTCTGAGGCACGCGGAAAACATGTTTGGTTATGTTTTGCTGGTTTCAGCGTAATATCCTTACCGGGCCCCATGCCATGATACCAAGTCAAACCCGCCGCCGGCTGATAATTTATTAAGTTACAACTCCGGAGGAGGCCGAACTAAGTGGTATCGGGAGCTTTTTTTCGATGATCTTTCTTTAGTCCTTTTTTCCTTAAAGCGATTTCGGATTACTTCAGCAGTAGCCTTATTCAAACAGCCACCATCAGCATGCCCCATGCCCGCAATTTCTGAACTTGGAGAGAATCCATTTGAATTACGTATTTTGAATAAACAGTCATAATGAACGTTTACATGTTGTGTGTGTTGATTAAGCACAATACTGACAGCATTATCAAATTTCAGCGTATATTAATCCTTGTTTTGCTTAGTGGTACCGAGAACATTTATTTTTTGATGTTCTTTCTTCCTTTTCCAACTCAACACGATTTGTGATTACTTTAACACTAGCCTTGTTTAAATTGACACCATTAGTACGCTCCTTTCCGTAATTTCTGACATTGTAGATAACAAGAATATATATGTTTTATGTTATTTGTATATTTGTGTCGGTATTTATAACGAATGCTCACGTATCAGATGTCTCGATCAAATTCGATAACATTAATATGATTAAATATCAGGTTTCAGTTCCAAAGGGTTGTTGAAACATTAATCGATATTTGCAACATCGATTACAGATGGTGTTGACAAATGTTCTCTTGCGAACATCGATTACCTCTTTTATAATTCAATGTTATGTTCGAATGCTGTTCAATGGATTAATGTGCGTAATGTCTGCAAAAGTGCCTCAATGAAAAATAACAAGACATTTCATAAGACAATAAAGATGGTTTAATGTTTGTCATAATCATTACACGAAATGTCGTTATAAATGCTTTGGAAGCTTTTCAAATGTACATTTTCTCTCATTCCTTAGATACATGTCATTTCCTTTTAACGAACATTTAAACGCACATTAATAAGAAAATTGGATAACAAAGTTACTATAAATATATCAGTATGCTTTTTATGGCGTGTAACGCTGTTATTTCGTATTATTAACCCTTTGTGTGCACAATAAACTGTTCCTCAATGGGATTTATGTGTATAACATGTGCATCAATGCGTAAAGGTCGCACAATGAGTTAACAGCAAAGATTTTGCTTGTGGCAGAGGGGCACTGTGGTGATATAGCAATGTACTGAATCTGTCTCCTGAGTCCCCTTCCATAGTCAATAGTTGGATAACTTAATTTCGAGTGAGCTGTCTCTTGTTTTCTCCTGCCGTGGGTACAGCGTCACAGTCTACTCGTGAGAGTGAGGAGCAGCGCGCGTGTGAGTGAATATTCCCTTATATTGATTACTCAAGATTAATCCCTCTCGCCAGTTGCGGATCTTCTTCACGCCGGTATTTGGTTTCGAAGCCAAGATTAGGTCGGCAGACGGCTCCGTCTTACAGCTACTTCGAGCTCCTTGTGAGAGATGGCAAGTGTCTTGTGCACGGGGTGGTTTGGGGGCGATCCCCTGCGTGTACATAAGACGTGATACGCGCTTGTCAAAGAGCCGTTACAATTCGTTGGTTACAATTTGTGCCGAAAGCAAAACTCATTGTGTCTTTCAAATACAACAAATTAAATTGACATATATTTTATACCTTTTTGTTAACTGGAAAATGAATAGTATTGTTACATTTGATATACATTTTTTAGTTACAATTTGTGCCGAAATGGATTAAGCCCAATCCATATGTGTCTACCTGATGCAATCGCTCAAGTAATGCAAATTTCATGCTGACGTTTATTTGTCTTTGTCGACCATATGAATCCCTTTCCCTTTGTCAACCTATATTAGTATGTGATGTGAATAATGTTGTTTAGGTATGTAAGTGTTATACATCACATATATCACAACAGCAGAAGAATATAGGGAAGTGTTACACTTTTTGTTGATTCGTTGGATGCGTTCAAGTGTTCTATGTCAGTGATTTTCAAGACGTAACGAAACATATTACTCAAAGACGTTGTTTGTTGAAGTATGGTGCTTATTCATAAAGACATGGATAAATATTTTAATCACACCTGTTTGTATACTTGTAATTACGTCATTGTGAGCAAATTACTTCAGGATAGAATAAAAAAAAACATGTTAGTTAAATCTAATCGCCATATTCAAAACTAAACAGATTTACGTTTGAATACATTAACAATATCGCATTAGCAATATTAACAATATGATATTACATACCACTTTATACAACATACATATTTGTAATATATATGTATACATATAGGTGTATATATATATGTAATGTATGAAAACATATATAAATTTCTAGATGTATATATTACACAATATATGCTTTCTGCAGGCACTTGATGCCTTCCTCTAAGAGAGTGCTTTCTATGCTGCCTTGTGGAAGCTTTCATCTCACATGGAACGAAGGAGGACTTGATGTTATCCAACCAGGCAGCAATCTTAAGATCCAATTTCTTCTGCCAGAGACTCTAAAGTCAATCCTTATGAGTCTTATATATCGGCCTTTTACATCGAATCCTGTAATTGATGAAATCTTCGATTGTGGGCAACATGTACTGAACATGAAGGATGGGGTTCGCGAAAAGGTATGGGAGCTTTGAATGCACCAACCATTCCTTCCTCTTCCCATGCTTTCATGTCTGTGTTTTTCACATGAGGTATGTTTCTTGCCTACTTATATCTCATTTTTTGAAATTCCCCCTTTCAGTCCCTCTTTAAAAAATACACAATTAACACAGTCGTTATTAGTGCGTCATAATTGTCACCTGTAGTCCTTAATACTCTCGCCCCCCCCCCCCCCAACTTTCTCTCTCATTCTTTGTTAATGTAGCTACATGTATGTGTACATTATGTCTCCCTTTCACGACCAATCCACATTTCCTCTCCATTTAATGTATTCCTCGAACAATATTTCCCCCACTCTCTTTCTTTCCCCCCTCCTTCTCTCACACTCACGCATACATACATACACCCCAAACATATGTATACATATATTCCCGCCCTTTTTCTCTCTCTCTCCACTCACACCATCTACAAAATCTCTCACTTTATCCATATCTATGTCTCTTTCTGTGTCTGTCTGTCTGTTCATCTCTCTCTCTCTCTCTCTCTCTCTGTCTCTCTGTCTCTCTCTCTTACCCTCTCTCTCTCTTTCACGCATGCACACATAACCACACACTTCTCTGTCTCATCTCTGTCTCTCTGTCTCTCTCTCTTTCTCACTGTTTATCGCCATTGCCCTGTCCTTTAAAGTACACCATTCCCTCCCTTTATTCCCGTTTTGTACACCTTATCTCACCCGTCTCTCCATCACTTTTCCTGAGCCATCAGTCTCACGTGGCATTTTTTTTTGTACACTTCACCTGAAAATGTAAATAGATGCAAGGTATACTCGCTGTAGATCAGGCATATGCAAGTCTAATGAGCTGCGCCGGGACGTGTTGTACTACGGGTTTTGTCACCCAACATATCGGCAACATTAAACTATGTGCTATCACCACTGCATGATGACTGCCGTGTTGAATAGGAACAGTGCCAAAACAGTATATTCAATCTAGAAGAAGAAGTAGAAGAAAAACACAGCGGGGAAATGCATGCCGAGAGGCTTGACTGACTAAACGAAGATAAAAAAATGTGTCTCATTTTGTAAGCAAGAGAAACACGCATTGACTTCTTCAATTTTCTCTTTCCTACCCCCCTCCTCCCGAAGCGAATTGCATTTCCATTAAGTTTGCATGCATTATAAGCTATATGGTTGAGGTGGCTTTCGCATTGCAGTGCGGTAAACGAAAGGGTGTTTTGTTTCCAAAGAAATTTATCGCCAGTTTACTTATGGTTACTTGAAGAAGACAATAGATACATAAATCATGATGGCAGACTCTAATAACGAAGTCTTCCATAAATCATCTACTGCCTTTCTTTGAATACCAAATTATTCCAATGGCTGCACAGATATTTTGCGTTACAAGTCCATTTCATGATTTGTTTTCCTGATGGTATGATTTCCTTTAGGGAAGTATTCAAATCAATATTCAAACTATTTTCACTGACTGTGCAGTCAAGTTTACTAGTTTGTAAGCACCAGACAGCACTTAAAGCGTTGTCAGAATATCGTTAAACCAATCGAAATGATTGATTAAAGATTGTGAATGGGTAGATCAGTAAGAAATATTGTACATAAAGGCCATTGCAGGCGACACGATCCAATTAGTCCTACGACTCTGCGACGGGCTGAACCACAGGACCCGGTCATTGGATTTGTGCAAGAATGTGACGTCACCTTTCCAGTCGCAAGCCCTTACGACTGCATCATCGTGGCAACATCGTGTTGTCTGTGGTGGCCCATACATGATACCCCCCCCCCCCTCTCCCCATTATTGAACTCATAACGACAAGGGTAAAGATAAATCACTGGAATATAATTTTCCAGGAAGTGATTTAGGCAAGAGGAGTGGCATTATGTATTATTCATCATGTTTGTTTCGCGTTGGAGCCCACACAGTGCACCTCACATCCACCTCTTTGTCTCCTCTATTCGCCATTCTCCCAAAGATAGAATGATAGAAGGAAGTGTGGGCTAGTTCAGGACTTGAATTCTATTGATATATTTTGTATATCTAAAAAAAACAGGGTGGCCCATTCACGTGAGCGGTTCCCTATGAAGTCCTGTGAAAATGACAAAATATGAAGAAACATCATTAGTAGAATACAACATGTACAACTTGTATAGGTAATAATTGTGACTGTGGCACAAATTGATGAGCGAGAGGCTATCTATACAGCAATTTTGACATTTTTAGTACCTATTCTAAAACAAAAAAGGTATAAAACACTTTATACACACATCCCATAGGGCAGCATTTTGTTCTGGCATCCAAAGTATTAAACGCTGACGACAGTTCTGCCCTACCCTGACAAAAGGAAACAAAAGACAAATCACTCAAATCTGGGCTAATAGTATTCTCAGATTATACCCAGCATTTCCTAGCTACGGCCAAAATCTGGACAAGAAATACTCATCTTGCTGCAAGATATTCAATCTAACATGATGTGGTGTTGTACTGATGCCAATACAAGTGACAGACACATTTTTCTCAATTACAAGAAAAGTCTCTTTTGTTAGTTGCTTCCTTTTGTCAGAGTAGGGCAGAGTTATAAAATATGATAAATGCACCCAGTATGGACGGCTTGCTGTATCAACCTATTGACCATGTGCATGCCATTGATGTATTTTACATTTTAGACACACACTATTTATATCAGGAGCATCAGCATGGTTAAATGACCTTCACAAAATGTGTGTTTGTAATAATAGCAAGCAGAGATCTTTACTTACAAATGCAGATAATTGATTATTGATTACATCATCAAACAGAAATTATTTCTGTTAGTAACAAAACGTGACTTTTTAACACATGTCGCTGTACAAGCGCACTCAGATCTAATCTAGATATCGTTTATCTTACTCCCAGGGCTATATGAACCGACACGCATCCGCAACTGGACGATTTTATTTTAACATTCGTCATCAATTACGACACAATAGAAGTATGAAACTGTTCATTTATGAGTTATCTAACACCCACCACGGGCTCTTAGACTTAAAAGGGAAGAATTATGGGACAGCCCCTAATCAAAAGCACATGAATAAATAAAGATAGTTTAATATAGATATAGTTGGTATTGTGGGCGGCGTGGAGTATTGAGGATTACCAGGGAACACTATAAAAAGGAAGTTTTGTCTCAACTAGGAATCAAATAAAGTTAAAAATAGACTTTATATCACAGGTGTGTTTGCACAAAAGCAACAACTCGGAATTCAGGGGGTGTTACCGTGCAGCAGCACGCTGATGCTGATGTGATGGATCTTAAATCACTGGACTACATCTGTACATGCCACGAGGTTGCCGGTTCGATCCCCGCAGCAAGCACAGCACCAAATGGGGTTTGCATTCGTTACCCTTTTCATTCAGACGTAGAGTATATCAAATGGGGTGCCAGGATAATGCTAAATCCATTAAACCCTTTCGGTACCAGACAGCCTGTAGCTCTATGTGATTTGCGTGTATTACTTTGAAATGCTTAAAAAGCTACTAATAAATCTTCTAAATTTAGTCCTATATATCATATTTCAGTACAAATAAAGTGTGAACTTGATTTGATTTGGTTTCGCTTTATTCATGCACGGGAGCCATCGATCAGCCAATAAGGCTGTTTTTTCAGAAGGGCCGTGCTGATGATAACAAGTACAATTAAGTTCTAAAGTGCAATATATTGTTTCAATTTTACTACATTAGAATGTATCTGAAATACGAAGTCACTTAGTATGGAAAGTATGCCAAATTCATGAATTTATTATCATTTTTTTTATATCATCCCTATGTCTCTCTTTATAATTTCGTTCTAATCAGTGATATTTATGTATGATGTAAATTGGTTGGAGTAAAAAGAATAAACATACCCCTGTGAATAAATTCACGTGTGGCATATTGAGAGCTTAACGCTTTGTCCTGACCGCCAGTACGGGCATCAGAGGGACCTTCCGGTGGGTCGAGATGGTGCACACACTGGAGGCAGGCTTGAAAAGTGCCAAGTGACCCCGGGTAATATCTCTTAACCCTGTATGTGCCGGACATGCGTAGCTCTATGGGATTTGTGTGTATTAATTGTGAAAACAAATCACATACGACAAACAAAGAGTTAATGCTTTTGATCTCTATGGAGAAGCAAACTATTTGAACATGTATAATCCTTCATAGGCTGGGTGAGGTATGGTGGATGGGAGAGGGTGGTGGGAGGGGAGGGGTGAGCGGAGGATAGGACCCCTCCCTACGTCTCCTAACGCTCCTGAAGATCTTCATCGGAGTTTACTTGATTACCCACGTTAATCACACCCACGAAGCTCCCCAAACATCCAGACACGCATGCCAACAGCCCAGGCCGTCGATTTCCGGTGGCGGAAAATGGCGTGTATTGGGTAGTATTTTCGCTCTTCCGCTCTTCGGCACTTCGTCGCCTTAACTTACTCCATGCCGTGGAAAATACTGCTCTTTTAGGGGCAATACTGGTGTAAAAGCATGACCACGCTGTACGCCATTGGTGCATTTTCGCATACGTGATGTACACAAAACGTATCGAGCAGCATTTGGTATGCCACACAAAAACTTATATACGCAACATTACACGGCTTTAACGGCATTTGTGAGCCAGATCATGGACTACCCTATGAGCTGTGTGTGCATTACCTGTGCAAACTTGAATCATTGGCACATAAAGAGTTAACATCTCCCTCCCCACCCTCCCCCACACCCATGTACAGCATTATGTTCGTGCCCATATACTCTCCATATACCCCGAGTTCAATTCAATGGACTTATATTCTACGAGAAGTGATAGTCCTGGGAGTTACAACCGATCGTTTTTGACACTTTCATATGAAGTCCTTTCAATGCTGATCCAATATCAGTAACAATAATATCATTCATAGATGTCAATTGCAGCTCCATATTCGTAAACTTTAGGACACGTCGTCGCATGAACCTTCCTGATCCCAGTCCTAGAGGGACATTGTTTATTTAAGCACTGTATTCATTTGAAGCGCAACAGGGATATCTCCTTCTATATGTAACCATACGCATGTACAGATATACCTTCTTCAAACTGGACTTAAAACATTTTTACTTGGGTACCCTTTAAAACTGTAAGCATAATTTGTCCGTCGTAGTGGATTTTTATACTAGCATTGATACGAATTGATTAACTTTTTAAACAAAAGAAGGAGTATGTGAAGTTCTTCACCTAAACTTCGTTCCTCTAGCGATGCAGACTTTCTTTACGTTTCTTCAGTTTGTATCTCGAAGATTCGAATGGTTGCATAATCACCAATGGCTTTGAATTGCTTCCTAAATGAAGTTTTCATGAAATTGACATTATAAATTTGCTATTCGTGCTTCGCGGCACTCCCACCTCGCGTTCATGAGAATTTCTTCAACATTTCTTCCGGGTGGGTAAAATAATTACGTCCAACCTCATCTATGCGGGGTTCCTTTTCATGATTTATCAAAGGAAAAAAAGAGGTCGAGTACGCCTCTAAAGAATTTATTTATCGTCACATCTAGAGTTTCGCCCAAGTCTCGGGCGAACGGCAGCCGAGAAGGAAGGTCTTGTGGCTGAGCAACCTCCCGCACTTTCCCTCATTGCCCCTCTTTCTCTTCCTCTCTCCCTCTTCTCTCTCTCTCTCTCTCTCTCTCTCTCTCTCTCTCTCCCTCTTCTCTCTCTCTCTCTCTCTCTCTACCTCTCTCTTCTCATTCAACCTTACTTTCTCAGTAATTCTCTCTGTTTCGCCTCTCGCTCTCCTTCTCTGTTAATTTCTCTAACCTTGCATTTAATCATTTTCGTCTCCCACGCTGTCTCTTCATTTCTTTTCATTATATCTAAAGCCATCCGTTGGTACATGTCTCGCTTTCTTGCTTTCTACACTGTGATATATCTTTATCTCTCCCTCTTTTTCCCTCCCCCTTTTGCCTCTTGCATTGTAGCATCTCTCCTTTTCTCCCCTTACACAAAAACACACACACTTCTTTTCTCTCTCGCTCTCTCGCAACTTTCTCTCTCTCTCTCTTTCTCTCTTAATCTCCCCTCCCCTCTCCCTTTCACACACACACACACACACACACACACACATACATACACGCTCTCTCTCACACACAAAGTCACTCTCTCTCTCTCTCCTTTCTCTCTCTCTCTCTCTCTCTCTCATTTCTCTCTCTCTCTCTCTCTCTCTCATTTCTCTCTCTCTCTCTCTTTCTCCTCTCTCTCTCTCTCTCTCTCTCTCTCTTTCTCTTTCATTCCATCACTCACTTTCTCACTCTTTCTGGTAAGCTTCTCACTCTAATTCTAACGAACCGTTCCCGCCTTTCTGCTCGATCCTTTTTTCCTTCTTCTGGCATAATGTTCATTTTGTCAACAAAATCGTCGGAGCCTTGCGGCTAAGGTTTCGTTTACTCCGTGCCGAGTTTCTGTTGTCACACATATGGAGCTGTTTCGACATCTATTTGGTCGCGGAGAAAGACATAGGCGAGTACCATACAGACAAGATACATTATAAAAAGAATCTTCCCGTCACCCGCTCCAAACCTATCGCTGAATGGACTCGTGCTTTGCAAGCAAGGACAGAAAATTTCAATTCCATCCTCATACATCGTGGTGGGCATCCCCCCCCCCCCCCCCCCTCAGCTGGGGAGTCGCATTTCTCACTCAATTATTCTCGGGGAAATGAATTAGTCTCCGGGAAATATGAATTATTCTACAGACGGGGTCTAGTGTCCGGAAAATATGTTACAAAATCGGGCAATAGCTCAATTCTAGTTAGTAAAGTTTTTTTTTTTTTTGGTTTGCACACGACACTAACTCCAGTCAAAGTATGTACGTCTGAAGGTTTGTGTGTAAGGAAAGTATATACAGTACAATGTAAACTTCAATAAACATGATAAGAACAATGATTGAAAAATACATTTCATCTACTTACTACTTACATGTTGCCATACATGAGAATATATGAAAGTTGCAATGAGATCTCAAAAATATGATTTCTTAAGAGGTTTTGTAATGAATGTTAATCATATTGGCAGTCTTGGTTATGCCATTAATCTAAGCCTAGTAATACCCAATGTAGAGCATAGATTGCAGATTGAGAAATTTTACGTAAGGCAAGAAATTACGTTAATAAGACACAAATATTAATTGATAATAACTTACTTACTAGAGCAGCTTAAAATACAAGGCATGCAAGGCAGGTACGCGAAATGTTTAAACGAATAGTTTTTTTTCCGGAATGTGAAAAAAGACGACAAATTTTTAAAATTTCTGAAAGCGAAAGACATTTTTGTGCAAAGTTGCATAAAATCATGAACACGAATGATGAGTGAGGAATGGGAAAAGTATGGGAGAATATCCTTGAAATGCTTTGTCACTTTTTACATGTTCCGGATGCATTGTGTGGGTATTGGACTGTTAATGCATGTTGCACAATAATAGTCAGATAGCATCAAGGGCACAATATCAAGCAGACTTGACGTAATGTTTCCATAATTCCCCTTTTTTAGAATAAAAAGTGCTCATCTTGAGAGCAAGGATGTACTCAGCCAAAAAATAGAAACAGTTCTGCCAAAAGACCTACTATTTTACTCACGGTGTATATGAATGTATGCATGATTCAAGGACTGTATCCGACATCACAAGCTTTTACGACCTGTGATTCCTGTGATTTTGAAATAAGAAAAACTTGAGAAATAAATTTCCTATTAAATTACCAATCGACTTTTCTGAATTGTATGTTTTTTCATATACAAGCCACCTCATGCACAACATACATATGATGATCTTAATGTCTATAAAATTTCCCGTACGGGGACATTATATTCAGTCTGATACGTGTTTTTATTTAATCAAATTAAGATACTTGCGTTTGTCTTAATCACAGTAAAATTGTTCCTTTATTACCATCAAAGAAAACACAATCAACGTAGCTTAAAAGCTTACGTGTTATTAGAGAATAAGCGTACTGGTATAACTCCGATGTTACAAATATTCTTTTTATATCATTTCTTCTTTGCACGGATATCGGTAAGATATTAGTGCAGGTATTAGGACTGTTATTGGTTTTGGTATTTCTGTTGGTATTACTGTAGATAATGACACTTCCTCCGGCCGGCATTACTTTCCAGCACCCTCGTGCATGGAGTATATTAATTCAGGTGCTAGGACTGTTATTAGTCTTCGTATTACTGCTGTTATTATTATGGCTAATGAAACAAACCCCGGTCGGCTCTTTCTCTCTAGCACCCTCGTGCATGGACGGTATTAGTACGATTTCAATACAGGTACTCTGACTGGTATTGGCATTGGTATTACTGCTAGTATTAGAGTACACTTGATGAAACCACCTCCGGCTGGCCTCTCTTTTCAGCACCTTGTGCATGGTGTATATCGGTATAGGACTGTAATACAGTATTAATACTGTTATTAGCATTGGTAATAGGACTGTTATTGGCATTGGCATCACTGCTGGTATTACAGTATAGCTGATGAAACCGCCTCCAGCCGGCCGGCTATTTCTTCCCAGCATCCTCGTGCATGAACTATACTGATACGATTTTAATACAGATATTAGGACTGGTATTGGCATTGGTATTAGGACTGTTATTGACATTATCATCACTGCTGGTATTAGAGTATAGCTGATGAAACCACCCCGGCCGGCTCTGTCTTCCCAGCACCCTGTGTCTAGGCCACGTCGTCCCTCCTCTAGGACGGGGGCGGACAGTACCCAATCGACAACCCTCGAGAAACCACCGTGCCTGGCGCACATCATTACACATGCGTGCGTCATCGGTCCAATCGTCCGCTAGAGAAGCCCCACCAAAATAGCTCTCGCCGCCAAAAATAGCGCGCGCTTTTTCCTGTCGTGAAACTCAAGTACAATTTCTGACTTTGTTTTCCGCTGGTTTTATTTTGGGTAGGTGTGGCTATTTTTAGACAAATAACAATGTTCCTGCAATAAGTACTATTGACTCTTTTCTTGCAAAAATGGATTTTACCTGATCCGGATTTAAGTTGAATTCGTTTCTGGTCCGATAGCTTGACGTTGTTGATATTACAAGGTAAATTATACTTACTTATCTGAGTGGTTTCTACAAAAAGCTTTATATTTTGGGGAAATGAAAAATCGCTCAATGAATAATTAAAGAGTAAACGCAGCAATAATCTCAGCTACAAGGAGAGATTCTTTAATCACCTATCGTACAAACCTGATTGAAATTTTTGCGATGAAATATTCGTCAGATTTCTTCGATAGCATTTGAGCTTAAGAACTGTAACTCTAAAAGTAGATCAGATTATTTAACACATTTTTATTGGCATGGCTTAGGTGAGTTCCCAAAACGGATATGGTTGGTAGAATTATTTGCCTAATAGGGCATCCGATTTAATTGATATCATACGTATATCCGTTAGATTTCGCAAAAAGATATTTTTTTTTGGAATTGAAGCTTTTAAAATAGATCGCTTTATGAAACAAGTTTGCTGATACGGCTAAGATCAGTCTTATCATATACTTATTAGGGCCTACGATTTCTTTTTTGCTTCAGAAGATTAAGATCATATTAAGTTAATTTTGAAAACGTAGTTTCGACATAGCAAACCATGTTCTAATGAAAATACCATTTTTACAAAGTAAATATATACTATATGCAATTCTGTGATAACTAATTTTTTTATGTTAATGTCACAGCTTAAAAAGTCGTCGCTATTTAAGTATTACTTAAAAGAACTTTCTTGTACTTCTTTAAAGTATTAAATTAAATGACAGCAACACGTACTAGTTGTTTCTCTTTAAATCTCGAAATGTCCACACTTTTCATAGATCTACTATTACCACGAACAAACGCATAGTTACGTAATGAAAGCTTTAATTTCTTCTTGAGACACGTTGCGCTCAGTAGAATGGCCACTCGATAATTCCGCGAGAGAACATGTTTACCGACTCTTAATAAATATTTAATATGAAGTGGGTCTACCTCGCAGGTTTTCATGACTGCACGGCCGAAAAACCTAGAAGCATGTAAATTATATCGTACCGCCACGAGAGAAAAAAAAAGGAGAGAAAGAGAGAGATAGGGAGCTATTTTCGTTTAGTGAAACATTGGCAAATAACCTTGTGCGCTGGCCTGGGAAGGGATCATTTTACATGGTTTTGACAGTTCTCGTGGTTAGATGCAACGTGACGTGAACTGTCCCGCGATACTCCCAGTTTACCAGGGTAGGTAGAGAAATCACAAATCTCCTCGCCGACACACGACTCCTCCCTCAAGACAGGTCTCTGCATGAATACACGTTGATCAGCAACGTTTAGTTTCAGGCTCTGTATCCTTCGTGGAATTTAACCCTTTCTTTGTCAGATAATACGGTGCCTGCTCTTGTTGATTTATGTGCGAACATGCAGCAGTAATGCATGTTAACTCACTATGTGCCATTGATACAATTTACACATCAATCCCAAAAAAGGAACAGTTAGTCTAGTACATAAAGGGCTAACAAAAATAGATCCGTACTTACTGCACTCCTGGTGTATCAATATGGCACATAAGCGTAAGTATACGCCGCGCGTCGCTACTCGTACATTGTTTCAATGCCGTTTGATCAGCCCTCCACGCTCCCGCTTATTAGCGCGTAATTCGAGCTGTAAGGCCTCCATCTTGTGACGTCATGTCTGAACAGACCGTGCGCTAATTTAGTTAAACAGAGTTGCAGTGTAAGTGACACCCGTTGTCGGGTGTATGTTAGCCTCGGGCGTCTCCCTGAACGAGTTGTCTTTATTTGAAAGGTGATGAGGAGATGCTGGACTAGATTATCTCTTATGCGTTTTGGAATCCTACTCCGCAGACGAATGTTAATCACACAGAGGGCTTTTGTAGACTTGAGTATGGTTGCAATGCCACATGCATTCCTACCATCCAATCAGATGTATAACATTTCACGGTAAAGAAGACAACAAATGCAACGAAATTTATTGTAAATGCATACATGTATTTCAACGTCATAGAACAAGCTGACTGTTTGCCTACCTTATAAGTAAAGCAAAAGATAGAAAGCATGTGCACGTTCATGTCCATGTTGGTGGTCAAAAGAGTAATATTGCGAAAAATCACCGAGATTTACATAACTGTTTAATTATTAGATGCACTTTTACATATATAGACACGAGGTTTAATTAGGCAAACATGCCTTACACTTGACAAGGAAGTTTATTTACATCTGATACATGTATATTCATGTTGTAAAATACTTATTCACATTAATACACATTCATATAAATAGGTATATGATAAATAACATCAATTATTTCAATGAAAGAGACACTGTTTTTACCATCGCGGAAAAATGCTTTTAGTTTATACATTGATACATTTACTTGACCATGACTTCTAGTTGCCATTATAACTTAACAGGTTTCTGTCCGGAGCACTGCCTAATGACTCCCTTTTCGTCAATGTCGCCTCGAAGGAACCACTTTCCCGCCTAATGGCGTTATAAAGACCCACTTATTTTCTATATTCGTTGTTGAGAATCACAGTCACATGGCCGAGATGTTTGTTGAATCCACGAAGGAAAGTTCTAATTACTCTCCAACGACGGAACATTCGAGTTGTTATAACGACACAGTGGAGTCCATTAATATTCCGCAAGTGCAACCGGTGATGGAAGCAGTACAACATACTCTCGTGGATTTTTTTCTTTACTTGAAGAAAATGTAAGAGAGGAAAAAGTGAAAAAGAAATGTAGTTCCTCCAACATGAAACCCAATCTGGCGTATTCAAAGCCACGCGGGTGGTTTGTTTTCACGTCTGATATGAGGAAGTGTAATTGAAGCATCGATGAGAAACCACTCGCACCACATTTTCTGTTGGTGTTTCTTTTTTCTTTTCTCCTTCTTTTAACATCTCATGTTGTGTCAGGAGAAAAAGATGTGCAGTATTTAACGTGGTGAAATCGATATACATTCAGCACGGCTGCGCTTGCTCGCGTGAGAGGCCCCAATGTCATTTGAATGTATTCTGGGATAGATAGATAGAGAGAGAGAGAGAGAGAGAGAGAGAGAGAGAGAGAGTGGAGCGGGAGCGAGAGAGACAGAGTGTGTGTATGTATGTGTGTGAGAGAGAGAGAGAGAGAGAGAGAGAGAGAGAAAGAGAGGGAGAAAGTATGAGATGAGTAGAGACAAAGAGAGAATGAAAGAGAAAGAAATATACATAGAGAGAGAGAGAGAGAGAGAGAGAGAGAGAGAAAGAGAGGGAGAAAGTATGAGATGAGTAGAGACAAAGAGAGAATGAAAGAGAAAGAAATATACATAGAGAGAGAGAGAGAGCCATACACACAGGCATATAAAAACACACCCATACATAGGTTGAAGGAGGGGAATTGCATATTTGAAATCTGTAACACGAAGAGATAGACATAGAAGATACAGAGAGAGAGAGAGAGAGAGAGAGAGAGAGGGAAAGAGAGGAGGAGCCTAATGCACATCCACCCATATATAGGTTGCAGGATGAAAATTACACAACACAAGAATGTTTGAAAAGCAAACGTGAGAAGAAAGTGAATGAGATGGAACAAGATTTTCCGAAGATCAGACCGCACAGCAAGGAGGGAGACACTGATTCTCTCATTTAACATCTACCGTAGATAAGGGTTCCGCGTTACCGAGCATTAAAGCTCAGCAAACACCGCTTTCTATTCTAGATACAAGTGTTACTGGTAAGTGGTTTAAGGGATCACATTTAAGACAAGGAGACCAATTGCGAAGAGAGCAAGAGAGAGCGATACTAAGAGAATACAAAATTGCGCGCGCGTGTGTGTGTGTGTTTGAAAGGGGGGCATGTGCTATGTGCCACATGTGCCACACTATCCAACCACGTCACCTCTTTACGAATACACACAAACTTACTCACACAGACATGCTTATGTACGCACTCCATCAACCTTACCGTTAATTGAAAAGTTTATATGGAATGCTAATTGCACCTCAGGTAGAGTCGTGTATGCACACCGTTTTACTTTTAATCTAGACTCACCCCCAAATAAACATAAATGCACACTCACAAACACACACACACATACACACACACACACACACACACACACATATATAATCATAAACGCTCGCGAGAGCAGGTCCTGAAAATATGTATGAAAATAATCTGAAAATGACAGAAAAATTGTGAAATCTCCTTCCAGAAATATACATAATTTCTCCCCTACATGATGTAAGAGTAGGCTTATCACATCTTCATGTGCGGGTCAGCGCGGTGTCAAAACAGTCAGCGGTATATAGGTACTATTAGGTTAGCAGAGTCTCGCGCATTGTGAATGCGTTTCGGTGGAATTAAAGAGAAAGACCAAGGTTTATTTGAGCTTCTTAATTTTCTGATCCACAAAAGTATCAAATCATTGTGTATTTTCATGAATTCATGTGTTTGATTTGCCTACATTTAATAAGAAAGTAACTTCGAGACTCGAGGATATTGATCAAAGTTATTATCAAATTAAAAAGACTGAATCTTCAATATTTGGGAGAAATATCACCATTATAAATATGGAATTAGATTTCAAGAACTTGAATCGTCAATTATCTTTTATTACTGCCCAAAAATGTGCGTTAATTTGCTTTGCGGAGCGGAAACCTCAACCATTCGCTAATACGGAGCTGGTCACTAGTGGGATTCGTTACTATATATGACGCCACAAAGGTTGGTACAAAAAATATACCACAAAGAGAGTTTACATTTCCTCGATATATTTCATTAGGCATATTGGCGTCTTGAAAGTTCTGGCGTTTGTCTTTTTTTTCTCCAGGAGGCAACGCACATATTACGGAAGTGCATTTGGGTTCTTTTCAGTCGAGAGAACAAACTTCGACGTTCAGAGGAAGGTCGACAAAAGATGAATCCATGAATACACAATGGCGCTGGAATCCACGCGATTGAGTCGTGAAGTTCGATCGTACGAGGGGAAAACAGATAAGAGGAAAAGGGAGCGGACGCTTACCACTAAAAAAAAAAAGAAACCAAGGGCGAAGAAAACATGAGAAAAACATGTCGAGAGCAAGGTTGAAAAGGTCTGCCAACCTCAGGATTATCACGCAACATGGACCAAACATCCGCCCCACAAATGTCAATCTACAATTCCCACCCCTCTAGCGTTTTCATTAGAGCCAAACGCAACCGGCACAGAGGGGGGAGGGGGGGGGGGGGCAACTGTTTTCCTGGCCCTGAATCTTTAACGCTTGACCCCTGGTGCTGGCAAATTGCCAACCTATGTATGCATCGGACTAATCGAAAAACGCTCAATCATCAATCGGTCTCCTACCATTCTGCACATTTCTACAAACTCATGTTGCGTTTCATGCAATTCTTTGCCAGCATTTTTCGTGTTGTGTTGAATTGTTCGCCAGCAAATGAATCAAATCTCATATTTCCACTTCAAGATACGAACGGGGTAATCATTCCGGTAATAAACTCAACGAACCGTTATAACGACATACTGCAAACTTATAAATTACATGCATTTTTCACTCTCCTTGATTATTTCTTGATTATAACGTGTACTTTAGGCCTTCTTACATTGTGAAGCTCTTATTGACATTTACTTTCAAGCCTGTACCCTATCGGCATGAATATAAAAAATATTACAGTTTTGTACAAATGTACAGTAAGAAATGTACAAATCATAATTCATTCCTTTAGATTTGCTCGCCATGTTCACTTAGAAACACATACCTCACGAGTGGTATTCGTGCTCCAGTGGAATCTAATCGACAATGTGCGACAGCGATTTCATAGCTCATTAATTCAGACTGGAGTATTTCACGCTGGGCATTCTCCTAAGCTTCGTCATGATCGTGTCGATAGAAACCAACTGGGTTTTAACTACTTTATCATGAGCAGATAGTCTCCTAGACTTGTAAGATTGTAATCAGCGATGAGTGATTTAACGAATGAACGAACTAAACCGCAGTCATTTGTTGCATGTGACGTCATGGAGTTGACGTCATTGGATGTGGTTTGGTCCTATTCATCCCCCTCTTCTTGTCTGAAGATACTTAAAGTGTTATTGCAGTGAGCGAGAGCGTGTACGAGCACGTGCTATTGTGTAATTGAAGATGATAATCTTTTGATCACCCCATTCTCTCTTATACATGAGCACACATATACATAACACGTATAGCATGTGCGATATTTACGACACATGTGAAAGTCTCCTTAAAGTAACATCCTGCTTAAACTTACATCCCTATGCATGGTTCTACACATTTTGTCATTAATCACCCAATTGTCTTAATATTTCATCCTGACTGCGTCTAATAACAATAGCAAAATTAAAATATGTTGTTCTTTCGAGATAACGTATACGGATACTGCCAGATGAATTGTTAATGTTTATATGCCCACCACTTTTTAAGAATACATGTAGGTCAAGATTATTCGAAAAGAGATCAGAAAGGGTTGGCACATACACACAAACACAAACACACACATACACACACATACACACACATACGCACATACGCACACAAACACACATACATACGCACACACATACACATACACATACTTTTTTTTTTTTTTTAATGAACACATACACATACACATACACATACATACACATACATACACACACACACACACACACACACACACACACACGTACACACACAAAGGGGTCCAGTTCACAAGCTTTGTTTCTTTGGACTCCTTCCACAGTCTCGGTATATTTAATCATTTCAGCATGTCACAGTATGGCAACATTTACTTGATGTATGATTTTCAATTTGTGTGGTGCATTATTGTATACACTGTGGAAACCATGAACTATCAAACTACCGAGCTATCCTACAAACACACATACATGATACATAATCACATAAGCACACACATATATGTGCAAACACACAAGTCCTTATACACACTCTTGAGCGGGGCTACTGGCCTGACATTCTGATAGCGTAAGTAGACTTGACACATACACAAACACAACACACACACACATGCATCCACACCAGTCCATATACATGATATACATACATGTACACACACACACACACACACACACACACACACACACACACATATATATATATATATATATATATATATATATATATATATATATATACATATACATATACATGGCCTGACATTCTAGGAGAGAATAGATAGACTTGGCACACTCAAACACACGCACAGAAACGCATACACACACAATTAAACAAACATACACATACAAACACGTGCACCCACACACCAGTCTTACACACCCCTGAACAGACTACTGGCCTGACATTCTAAGAAAGAATAGATAGACTTGACACACACACACACACACACACACACATATATATATATATATATATAAATGTGAGAAATTATACATATACAACAGCTTTGGCAACTCTTTTATTTATATATATATATGTATATATATATATATATATATATATATACAACAGCTTTGGCAACTCTTTTATTTAAATATTTTGTGAAAGAAATAGATAAAGAGAACAATGGTAGGCGTAGCTTAAATCAAGGTTCCCCAGAGCTATCTACCCTTTGGAAAAATTGGTTATGCCGAAAAAATGTCTCTGCCGGGAATCGAACCCGGGCCCCCAGCTTTGAACGCCGGTGCCTTAACCACTAGACCACAGAGACGGGTTAGTGGCTAAGGCGACCCCGATACGATTGACCGTCAGATTGACAAATTCTCGACACTATACCAATTATAATTTCCTTTGTTGGGTGCAGGTGGGTTTTGAACAATGACAAGCCGCCATGCCTCAGCTGGATCAAAGCTAGTACTTTGATGCAGTACACGTATGGGAGAAATTATATCAATGTAAGAAATTATACATATACAACAGCTTTGGCAACTCTTTTATTTAAATATTTTGTGAAAGAAATAGATAAAGAGAACAATGGTAGGCGTAGCTTAAATCAAGGTTCCCCAGAGCTATCTACCCTTTGGAAAAATTGGTTATGCCGAAAAAATGTCTCTGCCGGGAATCGAACCCGGGCCCCCAGCTTTGAACGCCGGTGCCTTAACCACTAGACCACAGAGACGGGTTAGTGGCTAAGGCGACCCCGATACGATTGACCGTCAGATTGACAAATTCTCGACACTATACCAATTATAATTTCCTTTGTTGGGTGCAGGTGGGTTTTGAACAATGACAAGCCGCCATGCCTCAGCTGGATCAAAGCTAGTACTTTGATGCAGTACACGTATGGGAGAAATTATATCAATGTAAGAAATTATACATATACAACAGCTTTGGCAACTCTTTTATTTAAATATTTTGTGAAAGAAATAGATAAAGAGAACAATGGTAGGCGTAGCTTAAATCAAGGTTCCCCAGAGCTATCTACCCTTTGGAAAAATTGGTTATGCCGAAAAAATGTCTCTGCCGGGAATCGAACCCGGGCCCCCAGCTTTGAACGCCGGTGCCTTAACCACTAGACCACAGAGACGGGTTAGTGGCTAAGGCGACCCCGATACGATTGACCGTCAGATTGACAAATTCTCGACACTATACCAATTATAATTTCCTTTGTTGGGTGCAGGTGGGTTTTGAACAATGACAAGCCGCCATGCCTCAGCTGGATCAAAGCTAGTACTTTGATGCAGTACACGTATGGGAGAAATTATATCAATGTAAGAAATTATACATATACAACAGCTTTGGCAACTCTTTTATTTAAATATTTTGTGAAAGAAATAGATAAAGAGAACAATGGTAGGCGTAGCTTAAATCGATTCCCGGCAGAGACATTTTTTCGGCATAACCAATTTTTCCAAAGGGTAGATAGCTCTGGGGAACCTTGATTTAAGCTACGCCTACCATTGTTCTCTTTATCTATTTCTTTCACAAAATATTTAAATAAAAGAGTTGCCAAAGCTGTTGTATATGTATAATTTCTTACATTGATATAATTTCTCCCATACGTGTACTGCATCAAAGTACTAGCTTTGATCCAGCTGAGGCATGGCGGCTTGTCATTGTTCAAAACCCACCTGCACCCAACAAAGGAAATTATAATTGGTATAGTGTCGAGAATTTGTCAATCTGACGGTCAATCGTATCGGGGTCGCCTTAGCCACTAACCCGTCTCTGTGGTCTAGTGGTTAAGGCACCGGCGTTCAAAGCTGGGGGCCCGGGTTCGATTCCCGGCAGAGACATTTTTTCGGCATAACCAATTTTTCCAAAGGGTAGATAGCTCTGGGGAACCTTGATTTAAGCTACGCCTACCATTGTTCTCTTTATCTATTTCTTTCACAAAATATTTAAATAAAAGAGTTGCCAAAGCTGTTGTATATGTATAATTTCTTACATTGATATAATTTCTCCCATACGTGTACTGCATCAAAGTACTAGCTTTGATCCAGCTGAGGCATGGCGGCTTGTCATTGTTCAAAACCCACCTGCACCCAACAAAGGAAATTATAATTGGTATAGTGTCGAGAATTTGTCAATCTGACGGTCAATCGTATCGGGGTCGCCTTAGCCACTAACCCGTCTCTGTGGTCTAGTGGTTAAGGCACCGGCGTTCAAAGCTGGGGGCCCGGGTTCGATTCCCGGCAGAGACATTTTTTCGGCATAACCAATTTTTCCAAAGGGTAGATAGCTCTGGGGAACCTTGATTTAAGCTACGCCTACCATTGTTCTCTTTATCTATTTCTTTCACAAAATATATATATATATATATATATATATATATATATTCACACAATAAAAAATCACACACATACATATACGTGCACACACACACCAGTCTTACACACCCCTAAGCAGGCTAGTGGCCTGACAAGTCGCTTTAACCCAATCGATACATTCAACATGTGGGTGATGATAGGAGAGATTCTCCCTGGCTCTGTCGGTCGTCTCTCCTCACTCTAGTGCTCCGTCTCGCGAGACCATAATGACTCGCCAGGCAAGATTTATTTACGCAGCGACGCCGCGACTGTTGTGGCGCAAATCCCTCAGTACATGGCTAAATAGCGGAGCTGAATGACACGAGAAGGCTGCGTTCACACCACGCATTAATCCTTCGTATTTCGCGGCGTAGATAGAGGGGCTGAATGAGACGAGAACGGTGTGTTTACAAAGAGTACTAATCCTTCGTATTTTGCGGCGTAAATCCCATATTAGACACAAGAAGGAGGCGGTCACACATTTTATTAATCCTCCGTCGTTTGTGGCGCACATTTCATGAAATGGTTTAATAGCGGAGCGGAATGACACAGGAAAGATGCATTCACACATTATCTTAATCCTGCATCATTTGTGCCGTAGACCCTCCAGTACATACAAAAATAGTGGAGCGGCATGAAATCTGAAGAAGGCGTTCACACGTAACCAGTTCTACAAAAAATACTTTATCATGTCAATGACACTTGTGTGTATTATCAACGCAACCGTGTGTCAGTGACACACTTAATTCTTTCTACGTCTGCCAAAATAGTGTTCAATGTGTTTGGATGCAATTCTTGCCAAAAATGTAAAATGGCAGTAGACATATGAATTTAAGCTGCGCATTATTATGTGTTGCACATTTGTTTTGTATATGACACATGATTAATCTTCTTACATAATGTTTGAAATCAATTTTATAGGTAAGTGAAGAATTATATGGAACATGTGTTTTCGTCATTATGTGAGAACGAGTTTTTTCATAGGATATAAATATCCTAATGTAAACGATGCTGTAGAGCTAGCACAGATGTGGTTGACACGAGAAGATACAATGAACAATAGAAGCATATATTATCCATATGTTTTGCCATTTGTTGAACATTATCACTTCGAGTACAGTGATACATCAAACAAATGACTACATGGCTAAACATCAAAGGACATTAAAAATTAATGTTTAAATTCGACACAACGCCTAATTCCCTCATGTAATTTTAAATTCTGAGTACATGTATCCCATTTCGAAGCTTGTAGGGTTTCCATACGTGAATGAAATTAAAATACGCATTTAAATGCATGCTGAGGAAGAATGTATCAATACGCATTGGCGGCATAATTGATCACGGTAGCAATATTGCTTATATCAAGGTGGATGCATTGTTCATATTGGTCCGTCATACAACATGTACAGTATGGTACAAACGTGACGTCAATTACCCATGATTGTAAAACATTCATTTTATGGGGTTTTCAAGAATTTGCAGGCATACAAACAGTCATGTGGGGAGATAAATCAAATATATCATTCTCTAAATAAAGCCCCTACATAATTACATTTATATGACAGACTTCTTTATATGACACGTTCAGTTTGATATTGGACCTCCCATTCTGACATTGATAAAGATGTTCCTCATGTTTCTCAATATATGATACATACGTAATTTGTTAATAATGTACAGAGAAGATACATGTAGAGAGAAATTCCACAGATGACATTCTCTAGAGTGCTTTATGATCCAGTTAACGCCATAGTCTGTGGGATATGACACGCGAACACAATATTAATGCCTGTTATTTCCTCCCCCCCTCCCCGCCTCCCCGCCAGTGTCACCCCCTCCTATGATCCTAATAAATGTATTGTTAACATATGTCTCTCCTTTCTTACTGTGATGTACTAATGTCCTCATTCATGAAATACGCGGAGAGGTTCACTGAGCGAGATATTTTACACAGGTAAGCCTCTGAACTGAAAAGTGATCCTCTTGAAATCACAGACTGCCCCCGATACCCCCCCCCCCCCCTTACCTCCTCCTTCTAGCCTACTACATAATTATTGGCATTTCATTCGTTTCTTAATGTGGTGTATATGTGATCGTTTCGTGTAGTGAGATATTGCACAGATGTGAGGCTCTAAACTGCGAAATAATCATGTTGATCCTCATTCTATGAGATATATCACGTTAACACGTGATCCCTTAAATCACCCGCCCCGCCCCATCTCAATATTGCTTACATGTATGTATGTTGTTTCAGACTCGCGTGCTCGTATACGTCAACATCCATGATTTACGGACATAGAGAGCTGCGACTAGCGTTACCCTTACCAGATGTCAGTCAGTACACAGCTAGCAAATCCTGTTTATATAAGTGAACGCTAAATAATCTTGTTGATATAACAGACTACTCGATATGTCGCGTTCACATTTGATATTGGACCTCCCAACAAACTATGTTCCTTGTTCGTTTGGTTGGTGTGTGGATGATTCCGATCCCGATCTACAAACGTAGATAACTTCGTGTGCCGAGACATCAACACGATGTCCCTCATGGCACTTCCTATTATCACGATATTAGATCTGTTTAAGGGTTACTTCAAAACACAGAAACTAGCTATAGCTCCACGCATAAGCTGTTGTCATGGTTGTAAAAGCAAATCACGTATTTTCACATTTTTCATTCGTGAGTGAGGCGGGGAATAAGGTTCCTAATAACATTTTCACATTATGAGTTACGGTACTTGCAACCTCAATATTTGCATGTGCATCTGTTCAATCTCTTCACTTTATGGATACGCAAAGATAATTTAACCATCTCGATTCCAACCCTTGAAAAGCACATTGAGTTCGTACACATTATATGCTCACAATGGATCGGGAGGGCTTAGAAAATACTGAATCTCACGACACGACATGGGCTCATGCATAAGACACGAATCGCGCGGGTATTATTCTCAAGAATCATCCACAGTGATCAAGAAGGGTGTTTAATGATGTGACGAGTACTGCGATAAGAATAATAAGAATCTGACGTCCCGCTGAGGCCACCAGAGGCCACCAGTGTGAATCGAGAAAAGCAAGGTGTCATAAATGCATCATAGGCTCATCAACACGAAAGTAAATTAAAGATTCATAAATTCGTCATCGCTTTTATCGACATTCCATCGTTTGGGCATCATCACTAATAAAACACACTCGTAAGAAGTGGCAAAAGGAAATTATAGACAATCATTAGAGCATTGGGTTGGGGAATGAGAGCCTTTCATGAATTTGTTTGGATGAGTCTGAGACTAATTGGTAAGTCTTAATCGTATATTGATTTTCATCTCTAAATCGGTTGTAAAGGTGTCCACGAATCGCGATAATGCATAAATAATCAATGCATACATCAAAGACCCTCTTCCAAAAATTTAATATAGTTCTTTTGATTTTTACAAAGCATATTCCCGTATGTTGTGTCTAGTGGAGGTATTTGGATTCTTTGAAAATATTCGAAACCCTTTTCAAACACACCATTACCCACATATCCACATGCTCTCACACTCTCTCTCTCTCTTTCTGCTATATACGATTAATATAATATACATAATATATATATAATATAATAATATAGGATGAATATAAAATGAAATATTTGAAAATACAAATAACTGAATAAAAACGCCGGCATCACTCTTGATAAAGGTCTATGACCGATATGCTCAGCATTTTTATTTTCATCTAAATAAAGATTTGTATCTATTTCTCCAAAACTTTTTTGTCTTCTTCTCCTTCCTCTCTCTTAACACAAACACACAAACACACACAAACACCACACATGCACACATACGTGGACAGTTATTTAAACAAGATTATTTTGTTGTATGTATGTATGTATTATAACAAAGGAAAAGCCACTGTCCTACAGCGACTTATGAATAATAAAATATGTATTCCCTTTCGTGAATTATAAAATGAGCACATTTCATACAGCATAAAGAATAGTGGCGGAGCAGAAGAAGAAAGTAAGGAAGCGACAGCATATTGGTCCGAACTCCCGCGACATCGATGGTTCCCCCGTGTATAACAGACAGCTATCCCCGGTTAGGACGAGAAATATTGAGCGAAGGGGAGAGACAAAAAAAAATATTCATGATTTATGGAAACTTGATATGATGGCTTGATCTTTGCTATATCTTGGAGGGATTCGCCGTCGTATCACGGTTGAAATGTCAAAGTCCATACCGGAATGATTGGACAGGAAAACGAGGAAAAGAGAACCGCATATGACATCTAATATAGGCTGGTAGGGCAATATCTGTCATTATGCTCACGAGTAGCTATATTCATCGCGTGCTCTATACCTAATATAAACACGTCGCTTAGAGTCCAGTAAAAGCTGACAGGATCTCACGTTGAATATGTTTATAAAGAATGTCACTGCCTTCATGTTTGCATTTTTTCTTTGAATTGGGGAAATTTAAGCCTTCAAAATATATCAACACTAATTTGCATTTAGCGGAAGCGCTCCGTGTGAGTGGTACTACGCTGTTAGTAACACGATTAAAGGCAGAAAAAGCTATGAAAAAAAAGCTCAACAAAAGAAAGAGACTAACCTATAGGAGAGTCTTGTTTTCAATCCCAGTCTGTAAATCTATAGTCCTGCTCTTTGCCGGGGAAGCAGCCGATGTTTTGAATTTCATACTCAGCTCGTATTTACATAGAGCGGACAACCACTTACAACCACTCAACCCGTGCACACTTCCTCCCGGCCCGTCCCGGCGGCCAGAAGACCAAGCACTCGATGAGCCACGCTCCAGAAGAAGAGCAAGATGTTTTGAAATCCCGAGCTTCTCGGGAACGCCGGTTAGGAGTCGAGATAGGGTGGGGTGGGAAGGCGGAGATGGGGTGGGGGAATAGACAGACAGATAGGGAGAAGATGATCCCTATATCCATATATATTAAGAGAGAGAAAGAGAGAGAGAGAGAGGGAAGAGGGAGGGAGGGAGAGAGACATGGAGATGGGGAGAGAGAAAGAGAAAGGCGGGGGTAGAAAGGGAAAGGGAGAAAGAGAGAAAGGGAGAGAGAGGGAAAGGGAAGGAGATTTAAACAAAATACACATTTTAATGGGAAGATGGAATGAAAAAAATATACAGAGAGAAGGAAGAGAGACAAATATAAAGAGAATGCTCAATTGAGATAGAAATGAAGGGTGCTTAAAAAAAAGAAACAAAGCGAGAGAGAAAACGTGAGAGGTGGGAGTGGGGTGGGGATTGCGGGAGAGGAGGGGGTGTTATCGAGGTGACTGAGCAGGCCTAACACTGACATTGGGAGAGATCTACAAAAAATATGGAGTGATAATTAAGGAAGCAGTACTGATCTAAATACATCACATTTCTGTATTGCCGAGAGTTACACGGATTAGTTTTTTTTTTTAAAACAATCAATAGTCCTACGATCATGCTTCGTAAAATTATTGACTGTGTTAAAGTCACGCTCTGGGCAATGTGCATCGTGGGCATATGAATGATAGGTCTACGTAAAATGGAGTAATGTATAATGAACATGGATCTAAGTGATTACCCTTCTAGGCTAATAATCGAATTCTTCAAGGCTATAATGTATATTTTATATATATATATATATATATATATAAAAATTATAGGTTTTACGCTTTATTTCATATCTTCCTCAAACTTGTGCTCCGAATATTCTACTTTCATTTTAATAAATTTTTATGCTTATGTTACTTGTTGCTATTCTTAATAGGGAGATTAAACAGACAGTGTACATTTAATTGCTGCTAGTTTGTGTCAACTAAAATTTCGTACAAAAAACACCGTTCAATAGGGGAAAAGTTACTTTTTAAATTCTACATGTTGCCTCCCCCTCCAGGCCCAACCCAACCCCCTTCCCGCCCCCTCATTTAAAATACATGGCGCCCACGATTTCAGAAGTAATTCGTTGGCGCAATGCATGAGTACCAACGCGGTAGTAACGCTAGCTTTACTAGTGAAAGGGCAGAACGTGGTTTATTTGAGCAGTAGATGCTTTCACACATACACGCATGCGTGTCAACTACGATCGAACGCGTAATTTGTAAGACGCCAATTCAACCGTACCGACATGCCAATCACTGCATGGAAAGGCAGGCAGTTCTTCAGGGGAAGTGTCAGCCATGGATAAACTTTACAAACATTTTTCGATGGCATTGTTCACACCAAAGCGAAATGTTGAGCAAAGGGCTCAGTGCCTTGTGCACCTAAAGCTCACTGCCGTGTGCACCTTTCGGTTTTAATTCTCTAGAAGCGTTACAACAAAAATACATTGATACATGTTCAAGGCATTCGTTCAGAACTGATTTGTAGAAACTGTAGCATATTAAGCAACACGTGGTGTTCCATAGGGCTCTGTTTTGAACAATTCCAAAATCACAACACCAAATGATGTAAACAAAACAGCAGAAGCGTGATGACATACATAAACACAACAAACGGATGCATCAATCATGATACTTGTCAAACTAATCACAGTTACCATGGTAACCACGTTTTTTCTGCCTACACGAAGCACCTCAAGGCAGGATGTTTTGGACACTTGAAATAGTTCTATGACAAAGATTATCTAGATTATTCCAAGATTGAATTTGTATGAATATGTATGGCTTTGGGGCACTCTATCCAGGTCATTGGCATATTGTCTATTTTATTGATGATAAACCTCGTTCAGCCTAAAACCAAGCTTTTCTAAAGCTATTATGGCGTTCAACTGCTTGTCCTCAAAGACCTGGGTTCATAACGTTGGCTTAACTTAGACGGCGTACTAAACGTAGGCATACAAACCGTTCATCTTCATCACAGAATCACAACCGTGGATGATTTCGAATATTCGCTTTAATTGTCATGAGACATACTCAATAAACCATAGCGATTCCGAGGACAAAATCCATGGTATTAAATCACTGATAATTTGCCATGTTGTTTTATTTAGCGTCCCATAAAGTTAGTCCGGGGAGGGGGGGGGGGGGGGGCGTTCAACCAAGACGTGCGTATTGAGTTACGCACGACTTTACGCACAACGACCTGTTCCTGGGCTTAATGGGATTTTTTGTCCTGTTTTAAAATAGTGGGACTTAATTTCCAACAATCCTAATAAAACCCCTACTTACTACAATTTTGTATCACACCTGACGAAGACTTGCAGCGGCGCATGAAACGTCGTGATCTTTTTCAATTCCGTTGACCATACATTGCGAGACAAACTTTACTTTACTAGCCAATTATCCGCAATGAGTAACATATTTAGCATTATCAATCCTAATCAAATTTGACAAAATCATAAACTTTGTATTCAGACGCTTGTCAACAACAAGAATTTTAATTTACAAATATCAGATTTCAACGTTAGCTGATGAGAACCAAAATCATTGGGAATCGGATTTAGCAAAAGAAGGGGTCACCAGTCGTGCATAAAGTCGTTCTTAGCTTAAGACCAGCTTGGTGACCCCCCCCCCTCCCCCCGGTCTAGTACGTATTAGTAAAACGTTAAACCACCATTGTGAAAACGGGGCCACAGTGAGTAGATGTGGAAAATACCTTTTGTGTAAACTCACCTCAACGGGCCGATTGCTCATCGTGAAGCTTTGACAATCCCAGAAGCGCAGCGTACGTCCTCCTCTTTGCTTATGCAGAACTATATAAATCACTGTTTTTATAATCATGGAGGGGGGACTTCCAGTCCAAATAACACGTTGTTTTACTCCTAAAGAGAATATTTCTGCAGTCAAAGAGACGAATTAGAATTGATTGAAGGCATAAATGCAGACAGTTTTGTTCAACAAATATACATTTCCATCTCCAGTCAGTCTAAATATATGGTGGCTGTCTTACACATTATGTGGTAGTAGAAGAAGAAGTAGTATTAATGGTAGTAGTAGTTGTGTTAGTAGTAGCAGTAGAAGTAGTAGTAGTAGTAGTAGTAGTAGTAGTAGTAGTAGTAGTAGTAGTAGTAGTAGTAGTAGTTGTTGTTGTAGTAGTAGTAGTAGTAGTAGTAGTAGTAGTAGTTGTAGTAGTTGTAGTAGTAGTAGTAGTAGTAGTAGTAGTAGTAGTAGTAGTAGTAGTAATAGTAGCAGTAGTAGTAGTAGTAGTAGTAGTAGTAGTAGAAGAAGAAGAGGAAGTAGTAGTAGTAGTAGTAGTAGTAGTAGTAGTAATAATAGCAGTAGTAGTAGTAGTAGTAGTAGTAGTAGTAGAAGAAGAAGAAGAGGAATTAGGAGTAGTAGAAGTAGGAGTAGTAGTAGTAGTAGTAGTAGTAGTAATAGTAGTAGTAGTAGTAGTCGTAGTAGTTGTAGTAGTAGCAGCAGGGTAGTAGTAGTAGCAGTAGAAGAAGTGTTGGAATTATCATTAGCAGATGGCAGTTACGAGATAATGCAGTCGTAGAAGTGGTATGCGTTGCAGTAGTAAAAGTAGTTAGAACACGTAATGTATTTTGTAAAGTTGATGAATATGATTGTACCACGATAACAATAGAAATATGAAAGAAGTAGTATTAGTAGTGGTAGAAGTAGTATTATAATCAGTTGGAGATTAGTAATATCACTATTTTTTCAGTACGCGAGGGGCCGATTGTACAGCATGCGAGGGACTCTATTTCTATCTGTCTGTCTGTCTGTCTGTCTGTCCGTGCTTCTAGTACGTTACGTGAAAGCGATACCCCGCCTCCCATCACTACCATCGCGGCATCCATCTAGGGTTTCCATTTTGGCGGGAAAGGTAATATACGAGGGATGAAGAAATTGACTCGTCTGTCGTCCCAACGCGTACGTCACCCATGCAAGGGCAGGGGGCCGACACCAAAGCAACCACGAAGACTAACCTGTATATACGAAATCCAATATCATAAATATCATATCCAACCTCTGTGTTTATTTAACAGTTACATGTTTTGTTCCAGGCAAAAAGAGAATGTAATATCAAGATACTGTATGCACATACGAGAGAAAGGGTGGTCTGTCATAGCGCAGTCTAAAGCACTCGCATGGAGATAAATGAATAGGCTACCTTACTCCGTCTCTTTTACACACAGACTCACACATACATACTTTCTTGTAGCAGTAGTGTGGGCGTCTGTTTGCAGTAGGGATGTTTAGAGGAGATAAAGAGAGGCGCTAGGAAGACGCGTATCCCATCAGGAGGGGTCTGAGGAGATCTTTAAGGGAGACAAATCGTGTCTTTAATGGAAATCTGATCCCCCTTTGGCAGTAAAAAGGTGTTTTCCCTACTTTAAGCATAATCCTATTTTAGCGTATGAACAGAGACATATAAGTTGAACAGGAGTTTACTGAAGAAAACGTTATCGTCAAAGCTCATCATTTCTCAATTCAAATGATGCATATTGCTGCTGGGCGCACTACACATCCACGACGCAACCTTTTTTTCACTTTTATTTTCATGGCTCTATGACCGATTACCATAGCTTGTTTCTTGGTTCTATTTCCGTGCCAATATATTAAATACATAAATATACCTGATAAACTTGATAAACATATACATAATACTTTTCCACCCGGCTGAAAGCCATTCAGCTGCAAAATAAAGTTATTGCTGGTCTTACATGTGTTCAGTAATATACGTTTGTCAAAAAATGACTTAGAACAAAAAGAAACAACATCAGAAAAACACGAGAAAAACAAAAGCATAGTAATATTATGACGTCAATAACATATTTGCAACAGTACTCAAGAGCTTAAAGGGTAAATGTGAATTGTTTGAGCTAGATTTTAAATACGAGTTAGATAAAAACGAAACTTAAACATGTATTGTTAAGCCTTTGCATTAAGACAACATGTTGGTTTCAGCTTTTTTCCCCAACTATTTCTGTTCTAGTGACCCATCCGCAGTGACATGTGACAAAAAGTGCCTCTAATCGTGTTTATGGATGGACCGTCAGAACAAGCAGAAACGAAAAAAAAACCGAAGGAAATTTAGAAAAGTGCTCGACGGATTTCGGCTTTGATTTCTGCTTGACTTGAAAGAACACGAGTCGTTCAGTCAGATGATTACCGAGCGGAAAATCAGCCATGTTTTAGGGGCGGGCTACGGGTATGGCGGGGGGCCCTCGGTCCTACGCTGCGACAATCTGAAGGGGAAATCGCTGCAGGCGTTTCACTTTGTTTACATCGGCTTATTTCTTTACCTTTATTGAGACGGAAACCTTGCTAAAGTTTCATCTTATTTCGTGTATATTGACCGTAGATATAATTGCCGTTTTGATTGTGGGGGCGGAAGGGTGCGCAAGTTCATCTTTTTATTGCGGTCCAGGTACTAAATGCCATGTGCTGTTGCACTTTAGAAGAGAAAACTTTACACAAACATTAAATGAATAACGAATAAAGTGTAGCTAACTCTCCTCAAAAAAGAAGTGTTTAAGGCAAATTTACATGCTCTTGAATCAATATATGGTTGATGAAATAAGTTTCCTTTTGATATTAAAATTCAGCTTTGCTTAAAGTTTTTTTTGAACGAAATGTATGTGCATTTTTCAAGATTTGAAGGAATAATATCATCAGTTACAGAATGGTTCGTCATATGAATGCAGTTCCAAACGGTTGAGTTAGAAATTTGTTTAAAGTTTAAAGAAAACATATGAGGTAAACTGAATGGAATGAACCGTCCGCTGATTTAAATCTGAATTTCTTCAATTGTGTCTGGGCGCTTAATGGTGGAAGTATTTTTAGCTACGGCGTAGACAAACAAAAACAATATGGTGGTTATATTATCAGCTTGAATAGTATGATTTCAGTATTGCAGCAAGTAAGAAAAAAAATGCATTCACAACACTAAAAGACGACGTTCCACTTATAAACTATCACCGTTTGGGAGGAAAAAGATGAAGATTTTTATAAGCCCCGTAGCTAGTCGATCGCATTTTACGAAATTAGATATGAATCCCTGGCGGGGGTCCAATTTTAAGATTCAAGGCTAGTTTCATTAAAAAGACGTCTCTTGCGACCCATAAATCGATGGAAGAATGAGGCTTCAAATTGGGTAGAGTCGCAACACTTTAGGTATTGTGTCTGCCAAGAGATATCTATCGAACGGAACGCTTGTGTCTACGAGGGGTAATTGTACAGATTACGGCGGCAGACGCCTGCCGGAGTTTGTAGATAAAAAAAAAGGAGAGGAGGAGGAATATAGAGATACATTAATGTGTGGAGTATGTCACACTAGATTTGAACATTGTGTGCATATCTTGCTGCGATTGTGTCTGATTTTATAATCTCCAAGCCATCATCACTATAACAACGATAGTAACTATCATTTATCTTCACATCTGATGATGATATCGCATTTAACCCTTTGTGTGCCAGACAGAATGCTGCTCTATTGGATTTGTGTATATCACGTGTGAATAGATACACAAGGAGTTAAATTCTAGTATCTCCCTTTTGCCGGCATAAGATGTAAAGGTATGGTCTAAAGACCCTAGCATTTACACAAGTATTGTAGAGTATACGATTGGAAAAGGGAATACGATACCGACTGATTGAGAAAAAAAATCACGTTTAAAACTTAATAAATATTATTAGGTCTTCGTACATGTCGTATGCTCTACTACGTGTGTAATCTTTACGACAGTTTAGGAGATGGCAATCCATATGTTGTACAGAGAAACAGAGTTATTGTGCATTCTACTGTGATGAGATGTGATTATGTAGACAAGCACAATGTATTATCGTTAGCTCCATAATTGTGTTTGCATTTGAGAAGAAAGTTGAGTCTGAAAGGCAAACGACAAGGTAGTATATGGTATGTTCCTGAAAGGCTCGATAGAAAAGTTGATTCTTGTGTATTTGATGTTTAAGGCTTATTCCAGATGGCAAATTACGTAGTGATGTAGACGCGTCAAAACTTCGCCGGATAAACCTTTCCACGTCATTGTGTTATCGCGCCATAAGACGTGTTCCCTATTGAACGCATTGCCGACGTTAACTCACAACATTCGTAATCAGTGTAATGAAAAATACTATCACCCCTCACAGTGTAAGGAAATTTCATTTTCTCCGCCCTTACATGTATAGAAACCACGTGACCATAGTCCCTCGTCTTCCTCTCTCAACAAGCTGTTTTTTCCACACACACACCCACCCACACACACAAACACACACACACACACACACACATACACACACACACACACACACACACACACACACACACACAGATACACAATTTTTATCATACACACACTTCCCACCCACATCCCGACCCTGAGGCTCCCGCGAAGACATCTCAAGCTGAAGAGTTGTTCTGCTGCTTTTATGCTCGCATTGTTTAGTAAAACACGCGGGTAAATATTTGTAGGGTTGTCTGCACTTTGCTTCCCCGCGCAATTTGAAACCAAACCGCCAGCGGGGCTGTTGGCACGGCACCGCCCGGAAAAAGCGCGCGCGCGGGAAAGCGCTGGACGGTCGAAGGGGGGGGGGGGGGTTAGACGGTGCTTACTACAAGCTCACGACCTGCCTTGTGACGTACTTCATAGCGCGGGGGTAATATATAATTTATTATATTTGAAAAACTCGTTTCCGGAAGGTGTTACAACCATTCACTTTGTTGACTTAAACTCTATAGGCGCTATTAATGCATTCACGCACAAGGTATATCTGTCTGGCAAAGTACCATTTAAGAGATGAAAAGATTCCTTGATCCGCAAGATGGAATCGAGTTTACGTTTTCGAAGCTAAGACAGCATGTTCTGTGTAGTATATATACCTGATACAATGATGGAACATGTGTCTTCCCAAGCCAAGGAATGTAATTAGCAGAGTGGTTATTTCTAGATCCATCAACATGATTGGAAACAACTCCATTAGAAAATGGAAGCAGAGGAAACTCATCTCCCATTGACTGCTCCCACTCACAACAAGCAACTTGGCGGTTACACAAGTCCACTGAGGAATCATCACCAGTGTTCTCGTAAGCGAGTTTATGTTAGGACTCGTGCGTGAAGGAAGGCGAGAATTCCTTAAAGGGAAAGTCCGCCCTAAAAGCACACCTGCGTTGATATATTGCTTTCATTTTTTTTCTATGATTAAAACCAATTCAACTTCAGGGTGGATTCGCCCTTTAAGGCCTACGCTTTTGGCGGTTCGCCTCCACAGCGGAACATGTTTTTCATACAACAAATACGACACACTAACAAAATGTTTATGACTGTTCTTGTTTGAGTGCTTGCAGCAATACTTACCTTCGTGAAAGGATCTATAAGAAATGTATATTGTAGTTATACACCTTGTATAAAGTCTTCTAAAGTTCGTAAATACTGATAAAGCCTGCTTATTCTCGATAAAACAATTAAACGCCGATTGTAATGCATGATATCACCCGCTGTTTTCCACGTCTCATATAAAACTAAATTTAAGAATGTAATTTCAGATCTTCATTTATTGTGTTGTTATTGTGCTCTTTCAATAGGATTCAATCAAAACTCTCTTATTCAACAATTTTCTTTTTCTTTAACGAATAAAACAAGATTTAATTGATTGAAATATATCTATCTGTAACACAGATATGTATTTTTTGGTTGTAATACCGCGGCAGCAACTGCCACGACCACATTTCAATGACCACTACACGTGTTATGCAACATACCCCGGCACTCGTAAGAAGCAACATTTAGTTCCAACATCCAAATCATGCGTTTAGCGATTTCGCATGCCATTCAGTCCTTACGCTGGTAAATCTCTTAACTCTTTGTGTGCAGCGTGTGACTTTTTCCACAAGTAATAGACACAAACCCTATAGAAGCAGCTTACCTGGCAATCAAAGGGTAAATGGGTTGCCGATCTTCTGAAGATATGACGGGCCATCCACTGATTGACGGCCAGGATAAGCGATAACTTGATTATACAACTGGTCAGCAAGGTTGATTCACGCAGCGTCTGTTCTTTCCCTCCTTAAAGAAAGTGATTCGGTTTGTGCAAGATAAATCGCTAACATATTAGATTTGCGTGTGTTAACGGCGACTTGATGCCCTTGTAGGACAGCAAGAGAAAAAAAAGAATAAAATCAGGTATATTTTTATTTTGTTAATGCATATTCACGATATTTCAAACACAGATAACAATACAAATATGTTACACCTTTACTATCTAAAGGTATAACCTACTAGTATATCAACGATTACTCCTTACAATCGTGATTGTGATTATTTATATTCACTTTTATCATTAAAATCAAGGTGTTTTATATTATTTCTATAGGCCCCCTTGAGAAGTATATATTCAAGTATTTGAATTATTTATTATTTATTTATTTATCTAACTTGTTATCCCCTCTGTAAATATTATCCTTTTTTAGAGAGAAATTGATTTATACTGCTGTATCTGCACCGGGTATTTTTTTTGTTCACCGCCACATGTATGAGTATAGGAAAACCTCACCTTCCTTCACCAGCTGTATACTTCATTTCAATTTTCGTCAATCTTGTCTTTCAATTCATGCGCTGTGTTGTACAGTCACACAGTGCGTACATACGATGCTACATTTTATAAACAGCCTGGAACTTGTGAGACTCAAACTAGAAATTCCCTTGCCATATCTCCCCTTTCTTCGTCGTTTTTCTTATTTTGAGATCGGATATCAGTAAACAACTACCGGTGGCGGAGAATCGTGTCAGGCCCGCGCGCACCATGGCAACCTTTATGCGTGTCAGTGCGGGCCCGGGAAGCGTGGCATAGAATTCACTGTCATTGGAGCGATATTTCTTTGCTTGGCAGTTGACACACGCGAACGCAAATGTCAACCTAATTCAGGATGGCTGCTTCGAGTAAACCAATCGTTTTTTTCCATTCTCCTTGCTTCATTATTGTTGCATTTCACGGTCTCCCCTACATTAGACATCCTTTACAAATAAAGGCTGGGAAAAATAAGCTCTTTAAAAGGAACTGACTGTTTACAAACGAAGAACCCGTACTAAATGTCAGATATTTCCTGCTTAACGTCTATGGCTTCTGCTTCCACTTTTACTCGATAGTCTAAGCTTTACAACGACTTATTCCGTTGTAATAAATCAATCGACTGTTGGTACACCTTTAGGAGAAGCAAAGGGAAATACAAACGAATGCTCTCTTAACTATTCATAACATAACTATGTGACAACATTTCTATCGCGACAATTTTAAGAACACCATTCGACGACCTTTGCTCAGCGTATTTTTGGACAGTGAAACACGTGGTTCGTATTGCGTTCTTAACCGTTTGCATGTCAGAGAAAATGGCCTCTATGGAGTTTGTATGCATTATTAGTGAATAAAGTAACAGGTTGCACACAGAGAGTTCATGCGTGTTGTATTCCACTGCGGCACCCAGAGCTATGTATGATTTCATTGGACTTAACCCCCTCTCGACATTACAACATGTTTTCGTATGAGATTGGTGTGCTGATATGCTACAGTGACACGCACATTAGTTCAAAGGAATATATCTAGCTGCTATACGTTGCCTGTCTTACTAGTCACGTGTGTCTTAAAGAAGGTCGTGTAAGCTATTAAAGAAGGTCTCGTAAGCCATTGAAGAAGGTCGCGTAAGGGAGTTCATACTGCACCAATGACGTCAGGGCCACGATCTAAAACTGTTTAAGTGATATGGTTATCCCAGATGGATGAATATGTCGAATAAATACATAAATGAATAATTACTTTTCTAGTTGATATCTTCCCACACGCTAACTGTACCTAAACGTGATTCTCACCACGCTTGTCTTTAACCAATTAGATGTACGTTACCCGGTAATGGTTTGCCGTCGTCATTTCCCGCCGCGGCAAAACCAAGCAATGGCTTACATTTATCGATTATCAAACAGCAAGATGATCATCAGAACCGCTGACATGATTGAGCCGTGTGAGCGGCAACATATAATTGCCGCGACGGTAAGCGGTTGAGACAAACTGTTTCCAATGTGAACGGGCCTTAGAATAGATGATATCGGTCGTGGCAAGTAACGATCTCCCCACGATGCGGCGGCTAGGTATTAATGGCATTTTGATAAGGATTGAATGGAAGATGTTGTGAGCAGGATAATCCAGCAAAGCGCTGGCTTAAAACACTACCGGAGCTTACGGGGGAGGAGATAGGGGTGGGGATGGGGATGATGGTGTTGGGGGGGGGGGGGGGGGAGGGGGGGGGGGTGGGTGGAGGAATCGTTCTCCCGCCTAGGGGGCAACGCCGTGCCCCCCTCGCACGCGATCAGGTTTTGATTTCTGATGGGACGCGCGCCTTGGGTATTCGCTTTGACAAGATCCTCCGTGCGCGCGATCTCCTTACCTTCGCGTCCAGCGGGATCCTCTTCGGCTGTTGCCTTACACGACGGCGCATCTAATACGAAGACGAGTAAGGGGAAAACGGTGAGGTATCGGGGTGTGTTGTTTATTCAGCAGTAAGCAGGACATCGATTTGAAGCGCTTTGTGAGGCACGGGCGTCTGTATAGGGGGAGGAGAGAAACGCCACGCGGAGGATTGAGAAAGAGTTATGAGGATGTTATAAGGAGACATGAGGGGGAAAAAAGACAGAGAGGGAAGACGTGTGAGCACGGTTGGAGCATAACCCCATCACGTGACAAAGTAATCACCATGGAAGGCGCCAAACGCAAGAAATGGCGGGAAAAGGGAAGGATGTTGGGAACATACACGAGTCCCATTGCCTGTCTAATTTCACACTTTACTTTCTTTGTCACCAGAAATTTCATTAGCAACTTCGCGCCTGTCGCGCGATTGGAAGAAAGAAGGGAAAAAAGAGGACAATGTCGTAACGGCACACCTGCGATTTTCCCTCATGCAATTCACAATAACGAAGCACATTTTCCAACTAAAGTCCACATCAATCATAACTGCAGGTAAAAAATAATGCAAATGTGATGGTTAATGCCTTCAGGGGGCGACGGTTTAAGCAACGCGAGGCTTAACGATGATAGGAACAAAAAGATATTGTTTACGTCACCGCTGAACGCATCAGTCTTTGTCAGTTTCATCGCTTACTCCGCGAAAGTGGTCGGGTCGTTATTCTAAATGGAATGCTTCGAATCTGCTCTTACCATCATGCGTGCTATGTCTCAGAGGACATGACTGAATTATATTTCTCAGATAATATAAAACTCATAATCGTGCAATGCGATGATTTTCAGTATCGTGCATGAAATGATGTTGCCTGTATATAATGGTGGCTCAATGCACTAGGCAATAAATACAGTCGTTATAAGCATGTTGTCTTTACGAAGGATTGATGTTCCAATAAGAACAGACTACTGAGCGGACAAAGAATGCGATAATCATAGACAGGTGGTATTTCTATACAGGTGTTTGCTCTAAATGCAGTTTTAACTGTATTAACACTTTGATGAACTCTTCTATTTCTAACATAAAGCTTTCACATATCAAGGTGAGCATACATGTAACCAAATGCGCACACAACATTAGAAAGATAATTATCTTGCAAATTAGACAAATTTGTTCTGTCAACTTCATTAGCACTAAAGCAAAGCCCCATCATGTGTTTTTTTAAAGAAATCACACAGTTCAGATAAACATTTCTGTTTTAAATTTGACCTGTAAGTTGAGAGTACTAGGTACATCCTATATCAACAGAAACATACTTTGAGTGATTTGCCGTTTGCTTCCTTATTTCAGAGCAGGGCTGTGTTTGTGCCAGACACGAAGTATTCTATAGGATGATAGACGTTATGTATTACCGGTAAACAAGCCAGAAAGACTATTGAATCATGTGCAAAGCCTGCTCTACAATTCTTAAGACGGACAAGCCATTCGCCTGCATTTTCTAGTTCCATTTTTCTTCTTGGCCTGTTTGGACTCAAGTGAAAGGAAACGCAGAGCATTGAGAGACTAATACTGACCGTTAATTCGGCTTTGGGTGACATCTTGTCATTTTCCCCATCGATTTTTCTTTCATCAAACATCCCCGTTGGAGAAGGGAAAGGTAAAAACAGGCACAGCGGCCGGTAAAGCGGTCGTGATTGGTATGAAATTGCATTAACGGACTTTGGTATCCTTGAAGCGTCGAATACAGGGAAGATGGAGGGGACGAAAAAAAGTCAACCTTAATTGACAACAATCAGGGGAATTCTGTCGTGCAAATGAGGGGGGAATATTTTTTTTTCATCTGACCGGAGGAGTCCTGCCCTTCGGGACAAATGTCCGAATTCATCGTGTAAATTACCGATCAATGCCAGTCTACTTCCTTATATATTCTAAGCTCCCAGTACCCGAACACCTATTCCTTAAATCATAGATTCAAACAGTAAGACAAAAACTTTCATACGCCATCTTTCATACTTATTTTGGTATGTGCGTTGCAATGTTGTTTTTAAAAGTGAGTCTTGACTTAAGATAAAATAAGCAAGGCTTGTAAACCCAAACCAAACAAACAACGTAAACATTTTAAATAGCTTATTTGGACTTGGCGAATTCCTGGCTAGTGAAAGCGGCTGGTTGTCACAACTAATTTAAACACACAGGGCGGGGGCGGGTCAGGAGACAAAACAGCCTGTAAATTGATATGAACCGAACACACACCCTGTCGTCTGTTTACCATGTTCACAGTCGCACATACAAATGTACAATAACAATTCGACGCTTCAAATACACAGCACTTGGGGGATACATTGACAGAATATCTAAGGAATGGAGTGGGGTTGGTGTAGGGGTACTTAGGCACCTCTACAATGGCGGTAAGGTTCTTTTCTTCTTATTTCACACTTTGCATGCCAGATAAACTGCTGGTCTATGGGATTTGTGTGTATCACTAATGAATAAATACACATATGACACGCTAGGAGTTAATTGGCGAGACAACACTGACAGTTAACGTCTTCGATTCTTACACCCACGATCCTAGCATTTCAAAAACACACCCATCAACGAAGGTGCGACCTATTTCCTTCAACATTCTGCTCAGTTGTCATGGCAACTTACTTATGTTGGATGGTACTCTTCACTTTCTGACTTGGTTTCTCATTTTCTATCATCCTTCCTACAAATTACCGACTGGGTCCCTGTTAGTTCGCTTTTGTGCGCTTGCTTAACTACTCCAGTGCTATAGAAAGTGAGAATACACTACTCGAAGTACAATGTGGAACATAACTGAAGAGGGATCATATTTTTTGTTTATTGGCGTTCGTAGTGTTAAGGTCGGGGTTCACATACCGCGGAAGTTGGGGATAAGGTTCCCAACACGCGAACAGGTGAATCTGAGAGTGGCCCCGGGGCCAGGCAGGCGGGAATCAAGCGGAGAACATGGCACGGCGTCTTCGCCTTCTGATTTCTCATTGCGTTTAGAGCGAGGTGGAGACCATATGCCTCTGGGTTATTCATTTATTTATTTATTTCCATCTTTTGAACAAAAAAGCAGGATAGTTCCATTCAATGTCACGTAGGCCTTCCGTTCAAGGTGGGCTTGTCCTGTGGAAAGGGTGACACGAATGGCATATTAAAGCTGTTGGGTTAATAAACTTCTCCTCACACACACACACACACACACACACATACACACACACACACATTATATACACATGGAAACTTACGCATACGCGCGCACATACATTTCTTTTGTCATTTTGTTTCTACTTTTACTGTTACTATTTCTACTACTACTACTACAACCACTACTCATACTTCTACGTCTACTTCAACTTTTGCTACATACTACTACTACTACTACTACTACTGCTACTACTACTACTACTACTACCACTACTACCATGGTTACTACTGCTGCTGCTGCTGCTACTACTACTACTACTACTACTTCTACTTCTCCTACTACTTCTACTTCGACCACTACTGATATAAGTATTAATTGTAGTAGGAATATTAGTATTGGTAGTGTAAGTGGTTCTGTTGGAGTGATAGTACACTTCTACTCCTACTACTATTTCTACTACATTATTAATCAAACGACTTTAACTATTGTACGCCAACACTGGTATGATGCAAGCGATATTTTCTCTTTTTTTTACATATAAAGGTTAGAATAAGCAGAATATACTGGACGTAACTAATAATCGCGATTATAGTGAACACGCGATAAAAAGTATATTTTAGTCTTTGTGTGCCATGTGTGGATTTTTTTTCACTAGTAATACACATAAATCACATAGGGTATCAGTTTAAATAGCACAGAACGGGTTAAACGTTTATATATGGCCTGCTGCATCAGACTGGAACAAGTCAAGAAATGTAGCTCCGTCTTGGAGCACAAGCAACGCAAGATAGCAGGTGTTTCGCCTCTAACTAATTCCAATATATTTAACTATTTTGACAATCGTCTTTTTTTATTATTAAATGCCCACATGCTCTTTACAACGATAATACTCCACGCGCTAGCTCGACTTCAAGTGGATATGTACAAGACACCGCTTATACATGATTATATCTTATCCACTGTTGCTTAACTATTTCATATGGGTACATTTTGCTGTATCATTATTTTACTGTATGCTCCTGCGTTTACTCGCTCTCTTTATACGAATTGCTTTGTTTTTGTTTCGTGGCTGATTGATTAGATAGCTAGGATCCTGCCTCCTTGTTTGGTGCTTCTCGTAAAACGAATTTCTACCCTTAATCTCATTTCTTCTCTCACGCTCTCTGTTTTCTTTATCCTTGCTTGCTCCCTCCCTTTCTAGTCTTGTTTTCTTGTTTTCTTTTCTATTTCTCTCTCTCTCTCTCCCTCTCTCTCTTTTTGTTCTCACTCTCTCCCCCCTCTCTCTCTCATCCTCTCTCCCTCCCCCCTCTCTCTCCCTCTCTCCCTCTCTCTCACTCTTGCTCACTCCCTCTCTATCCCCACCTCTCTCTCTCTCCCTCTCTCCCTCTCTCTCACTCTTGCTCACTCCTTCTCTCCCTCTCTATCCCCACCTCTCTATCTCTCCATCTCTCTTTCACGACATCACATCTCTCACTCGCCATGTACCCCTCTCTACGGCTTTGTCTATACTTAAATGCGTTTATAGTTCCTCATTGTCATTAAGCGGTATATCTATTAAACTCAACATATCCATTATCGCACCCTAATCCGTACACGATTAATCTTATTCCACAAAATCCTGGAGTGGCACTTTTAATGGAATCTTTTACTCATTCTCTGCAAAGTATCATTGTCTATACGTTGGTGTAGCTTGCATACACATCATCATGCAGTTGTAATATGTTCGATACATTCCTCATTTCACTGCTTCGTAAGTACTATCATATAAATGCAAATTTCATTGTACTCGTTTTTTATTGATATCTCGGCACATTTAATTGAACCATCGTTAAGTTTCGAGTAACTCCTGAAATAATAAAAAAGCAATGCTATTCACCTTTTCGCTAATTACATCTATTTTAAGCTAATAAAAGGAATCAGGGTTCGGCACATACACTCATGAAATATTAACGACAGAACTTAGAAATACCACCCACTCAGTAGAGTAGGTGCATGATCGTTACGACGGGAGAAAGCACGTATTCAATCTCAGTTTCCGACATAATGCCATCAATCAAGCAGTGCTTAATGCGTTCAGGGATTGTAGACACTGAGATGAATATCAAGAGAGTCGAACCTCTGCACGTTAAGTGTGTAGATAACAGGGGAAAGGAGAGGGTGTGATGTCAACGAGAATGAATCGTATCTAATATGGACCTGCCCTTGACACGGGATCAGACTTCTTATCTGTGGTTATGGGAGTCCAATTTTTCTTAATGGTTTTAAGTGCATGATAGCATACGGACTCCACTTTCCTTTGGTACATTGATGGTTTATATTGGGTTGGGTTTCGGAGTAGTTTCTCTGTAATTAAAAACCACTTCAAACATCGGTTTAACCGTTTTCTTTGGGTGTATATGATATGAATATATATATATATATATATACAGATCAAACCACCCCAACCACGAGCCGTCTCAGACAAGACTCTAACGACATCCCAGATCCTCCTCTTTCCCAGAGTACACCGACACAAGTCGAAAGCACATCCAGCCAAAGCAGACAGGCGTTCCCATGTCCAGTCAGAAGTAAATGGATCCCCACCATCAATAACCCGCGCCTACAAATATTCTTGGAAAACGTCGAGAAAGACACAAGAGATGCAGTAGCCAAGTACGAAAGAAACGCTTTCATAGACAACTTGTCGCGCCCTGAACGGAAAGCACTTGACGGACTCAGAAAGAACCCCAACATTGTCATAAAACCAGCAGACAAAGGATCAGCAGTTGTAGTCATGTCCTCCAAAGACTATATTGCTGAAGGAGAACGCCAACTCTCCGACGAAACCACATACAAAAAACTTGACTCCAACCCGACACCAAAACACCTACTCCAGGTCAAGCAAGCAATTGACCTACTTGACGAAGACAAAAAAATCAAACAAGCCTTGGTCCCTTCCAGCGTATCCTGTCCCAACATGTACTTCCTCCCGAAAATCCACAAACCTAACAACCCTGGAAGGCCCATAGTGTCAGGATGCTCCTGCCCAACAGCACAGATATCAAAATATCTTGACTACCACCTCCACCCGCTAGTAGAAAAACTCCCATCCTACCTCCAAGACACAACAGACTTCCTCAATCATGTGGAGAGTCTAAACACCTCTCATGCCCCTTTCCCAGAACGCACCATACTGGTAACGGCAGACGTCACGTCTCTTTACACAAATATCCCCCATGGGGAAGGCATGGCAGCATGTAAAACTGCACTCAACACAAGAAACACGCAACATCCACCTACAGATCAACTCATGCGCCTTCTAGAACTAGTTCTTACACTTAACAACTTCCAGTTCCAGAACCAACATTATTTACAAATCGAAGGGACTGCGATGGGTACACCAGTCGCACCCTCTTATGCCAACATTTTCATGGGCGAACTTGAGAAGGACATACTTAACTCAAGGCACCATACTATCATCGCAGGATCATGGAAACGCTTCATAGATGATATTCAGTTCATTTGGTCTGGCTCTCCCCGACTCCTCTCAAAATTCCAAGACACCATCAACAGAAAACATCACTCGATCAAATACACTTTCAACTACTCTAACTCGGAAGTCAGCTTCCTTGACACACTACTTCAACTTAAAGAAGGAACACTCCAAACAGAACTGTACAACAAACCTACAGATAAACATACGTATCTTCTCCCCACATCCTGCCACCCCAAACACACTTTCCGCAGTATCCCTTTTAGTCAAGCCACCCGCATCAGACGAATTTGCTCGAATCAGGACAGAGCAACCCATCATCTCAACAAACTAAAAGCACATCTCACACATCGTCAATACAACACAAACATGGTCAGTCGACAATTACACAAAGCCGCCAACATACCCCGAGACCAACTCCTCACCAAAAAGGAGAAGAAGGCGTCCAATAATGTGCACTTCTCTATCACATTTACACCCGGCACATCAGCAGTACCCAAAATCATCCACAAACACTATCAACTTATCCAACAATGCCATACACTACAAACCATCTTCCCTAGAGCTCCCATGACATCATTCCGCCGCAGTAAATCACTCCGCGACTTACTTGTTAACGCCAAAGCACCGAACATCGGGACAAACAACAACAATCACGCAAACAACAACAACCACACAACCACCAGCAACGACAACCACGCCAACAACTCAACCACCCCTCTGGCTGAGACAAACCAACTAGGATTCTACAAATGCAACGCCAAAAAATGCTCACTTCATCAACACATTCAAGATACAACCACGTTCAAAAGCACCTCCACGGGACAGAAGTTCAAAATACGCGATCACATCAATTGTAAATCATCCTGGGCAATACACCTTCTCACATGCACTAAATGCAATATGCAATACGTAGGAAAGACAGAGACAACGCTATATACACGCCTAAATAACACTAGATCGGAAGTTACCAACTACAACAAAAACAAGCCAAACAGCAAGACTCTACCATACACTATACACTTCAATCTCCCGGGACACTCAGTTCAAAACATCAACATCACTGGCATCGAAATAGTCAAAACAAAGCACCACGACACCATCATGAAACGAGAGTCTCATTGGATATCCAAACTACAAACCTTAAGACCACGTGGTATCAATGCAGACCAATGACCATCCATTTTCACGCCTAAGTAAACACTGACCCCCAAACACGCCACATCAATTCACTATAGCTCAAGCACACGAGACACATAACAATTCCAATACGTACACCAAAATCGGGAAGGTAATTGACCATTTCTTGTATATTTTTGTATATTGATCAGTATGATACGATTTATTTCTACCGATTCTACCTTATACTTTGTTTATTTCTGCCGTCTATATGTTTATCGTTTCATAACTTATGTTCTTTTTGTTGATGTATTTATTGTTAGTTCGTATGTGCACTGTACTGTACTGTATAATGTTATTGATTACAGATCCTGATGAAGGGCAGGTGCCCGAAAGCTTGGTCCTATAACTAGTGGTAAACATGTCTTGCAACGGCCCTCTTCGACCCCCCTCTCCTGATCACACATATATGACGAAGAACCGCAAAAAACGTACATCACCGAGACTGATTACAATTATATGTATGTATATATATATATATGTGACCACTTTAAACTTCGGTTTATATATATAGATATATAATACATACAGGTTTGATGCTATAAACATATCACCTATATGGTACTGTAAATCAGTTCGACAAAAGACATAATCAAACACTTATGAATTAACGTTCATAATATACATCATTCTTATATAACATGATATTAGTATACTGTACTTTTGCTTTATGTTCTTATAAAGCATCCCATTTGACACACACACACACGCGCACGCGCGCGCGCGCACACACACACACACACACACACACACATACACATAAACACACGATCGATCACGCCTATATACCAAATGGATACTTTAATATGTACTTGGCTACTAGTATCTCCAGAAAACGGCTCACTGCTTAATTCTATTTATATGTTAATTGCTCGATACTACCATATCTTAATTGCATCGGTGTTTCACCCGTCTCTCCATTTGTTCGTCATTAACCGCTCGCTATCTCAACAGCCGACCAGTCGTAATATCGTCCTAGAACTATTAAGCGTACATCCTGTTACGTAACCCGTATCCCTGATTCTTATTGGTTGATTCCTCACCGCTCCGCCGACGCTCACCTGCACTCTTAGAACAAAGTATATAGTGGACGTTATTTTCCGCTAAAGAGATCCATCACATGTGGCGGTTTATTGATATACTGGGAGTATTTATTTTTATGAAATGGAGCTATGACACATAGAGAAGAAATGAAAGAGGGAAGTGATATTTTTTCAAACAGCAGAGAAAGAGTGAGAAGGATGGAGAGAAAGGGGTGAGAGAGATGAAGAGAAAGGAGTGAGATAGATAGTGAGAAGGGTAGAATGTGAAAGCACAAGTAATTTTGTCTACATGAGATCACGTAATTGACCAGAAACGAACCCTCCTTATTTTTCCAAGCCAGTACCAATGAAACGCATTTAAAATATTCAAGGTGAGAAATTATTGCAGTTAAATAGTAGCACGCAAACATGCAGATTACATCCTCCTTTTAATGTACGCAGTCATTTACTGAGATACTCTGCTTATAGGAAGTCATAAGCACGTGCTACATTAAGCAAATCAGTACCTCATTAGAAACATTGCTTGATTATCTGTAGTTTTAATTAGAACGATAGCACTGTGATTAAGAAAATCTGTCCTCTGTTCATCCCGGGGCCACATCATCTCTTTCGCAGCTGTCTCTGTCCTCCTGTGGGAATGGGGGAGCGATGCGATTGTAATGGGATTGTTTTTCATCAGTGTATCAATTTCCCATGTTGGGCACCTGTCGTTATCATCTGCTTTGTTTCATAGTTTGATAATAATTTGATGATGTCATGATATCTAGATTAAATCTAGATGAGGGTTTCAAGTCCTGATGTATGCGAGTGACATAATTGGTTCTTATAGGCATTAATCGTATCTTGTAAAGTAAACCAATTCAAAATTGAAGACATGGGTTAGAAATCAGTAGCTTTGAGATGGGTTGGCTCTGTTCGGTCCAAGTCTTTCCTTCGAGAAATTGTCCGTCTTTGATATTGCATTACTTTAGTGTATATGAAGTAGTCAAACGCCTCGGTGTATTTCAAGCAGGAAACGTCTTCAGAGAGATTTAGATCGTTGCTATAGCTGATTATTGTGCTGCATTGCCTTCTTTTTACTAATCATTTCTTTAATGTTTCTAATTACAGTGAGAATCATTTATTCATCAGTTTGTTTTCAGTTAGTATAATCATGTATCTGGCATTCTCAGCACTGAGTTTGTAGGATTCGACGGTAGATAAATCTTTACCATGTTTATACGCGTTACAGTCTTCAACATATCTCAACTCAGAAGTATAAAGACTTACCAATGAAATATGTTGTGTTAATACGGGTGTACATGCGTACTATGTAATGTGCAGAAATGTGATGTATTTTAAAGGGTTGAAACTATATTCAAACTAGAGCAGTGATGGAACCTTCGATAACACCACTCACAACAACCGTAATGTATACGTTTTCAAGAAAGGAAATTCTGTTTTGGGGATTGAGGTCAAATCATGACCTGTTATTCTTTAAAGCTTATAAATATAGCAAAGATGACAAGATGTAAAGTGAGTTAAAAAGACAATTTACATACAATTTAAAAAGGTGGGAAGAGAACTTTTTTTAGTTTCCTGCCAAACACATTAATTTCTTTATGCGCCATTGATTTTTTTTTTCTGGAACGATTGATACATATGAATTCCATAGAGATGCATATCGATTCCCCGAAATGGGGTTAAATGATTTTCCCCGCGTGTGTTAATAGTTATAAAATAAAAAAATACAATGAATATCGCCAAGTTTAGTATTTTAGAACACTGCACATGAGTTTCACACCCACGCAGAAACATGTTGAGGTGTATTTTTTCGATTTTCTAAAACAAATCGTAAACATTCTCTATATAAAGGCGTGAACCGTGGGCGACCTGGCGAAAAAGCATACATTTTATCCGGCATGATATATATGCTGCGACCGCTTTAATTGACGAGGGGGCACCAAGAACGTGCAAACAGCATTGTTATTAAAAATCGCACTCGGCACCGCACATGTAATGCTAGCCCTGGGGATGAACATACGGGGTCTGGGAGAAACTAATGATAACAACCCCATTTCAGATTCGGAAGGGGAGAGCTCTCTTTTTCTCTCTCAGCGGTGGGGGTGAAACGGGAGAGAGGCGGTGAGAGGTATGCGGCTTAACTCGTAGGCTCGGGATTGCAAACGCATGTCCAAATTAAGTGTGGCGGGCCTCCGGGATACCTTTTCCCTCTCCTTCCCCTCGTTCATTCTTTCTTTCTTTTTGACCGTTTTCTTCCATCTCTCCCACGTCTCCCTCTCACCCTCCCCCCTCTCTCTACCTACCTCCTTCTCTCTCTCTCTCTCTCTCTCTCTCTCTCTCTCTCTCTCTCTCTCCCTACCTCCCTATCTCTCTCTCTCCCTCCCTTTCTCTTCCCCTATCCCTCTCTCTCACTCTCTCTTTTACTCTCCCTCTCCCCCTCATCGGATAACCACACTCTCTGTTTCCCCTGCCTGTTTCTCATTCGCCCCCTCTCTTTCTCCACTGAGTGCGCTATCTCCTACCCAATTCCCCCTCCCTCTTTCTCTCATTTTCGTTACATCTCTTCATTCCCCCCTCTTTTCGTCCTTCCCCCAAGATCACAAGCCACTCTCTAATCTGTATCCCTAATGAAAGCACCACATAATAAGCTACTCCACTCAGTCTCTCTCTCTCTCTGTCTGTCTCTCTCTCTCTCTCTCTCTTTCTCTCTCTCTCTCTCTCTCTCTTCCTCTCTCTCTCTCTCTCTCTCTCTCTCTCTCTCTCTGTCTCTCTCTATCTGACCCGTATTCATTTCATTCAGTATTTCCCCCACTCTTTTCAGAATGAGTCGCTTTCTAGACGCTCCCCCTGTTCACTATTTTCCTGCTGTCAGTCTACGTCTATACTCTATGGCACTCCACCCTCTCCAACCTCTCGACCCGTCCGATAAAAAACAAAAACATTCATCTCTCTTCCCCTCTCTATTTTCTCCTCCTCTCTTCCTCTGCCTCTGTTTCTCTAACGCCCTCTCTCTCTACCTGTCTCTCCATTAATATGTCTCCTTCATCTGTAACTCTATCTCGCTCTCTCTCCGTTTCCCCATGTTACACTCTTCCTCTCTTTCTCTCTCTTTCTCTCCCCTTTTCCCTCTCCCATCCTTCTCCCTCGACACCCCCGTCTCCCGAATGGTGACATAACCATGTCTACTGTGGCCTAATACGTGCAAAGCCAAAGATCACGGTTGAGCTTTTACGGGGTGAGATGTTGTCGGGCACCAGTCTCCTGGGGCGAGGAGGAGGGGGGGGGGCACGCTAGCTGGCAACTAGCATAGTGTGCTTTCTGCATTAGATATGAACGTGTTCCATCGCGCGGAAACTCCACTTAATCATGGCGCGCGCGCAACAGGTGACTGCGGCATAGGACTGCTGCTACTGCTGTCGTGCTTATATTTACCCGATGTAAAGCACTAGCGTTTAACTTTCTAGCCCAAATGTCGGCCCATTGCGTAGATCTTGTAGCCTCTAAATATGACTTATGATGAAGCTAAAGTGTTTAGCTGTGCTTCACGAGGAGTTTGCTTAATTAGCCTGGATCAATTAACCCACAAACATGACAAAGGCTTGACAAGTAACCGTCGAGTCGTTAGGGGTAGACAACGTCGTTAGTATCAGTAAAAAAACATCCCGTTAATAATGGAGCATCGGCTGCATCAAAGCGTTCTGTGCATGAATGAATGCCCGTGTTCGGTTGGGGAAAAGGCCACGCTTTACTGACTAAGATTTGCTTTTGTGATTGTTACATAGAATTCCATAGAACTGAAATAGGACTACGCTTCATGACATGCCGCTACATGCACACATGATGTTCGAAACATGGGTGTTTGTTGGTAGCCGCTTTCTTAATAGCTTAAGAGCAATACTGATCTTATCATATGCCCTAGTTCTAAATTTTGTGAATGTTTAGCATGGCTGTATTCACATTATAACCTACACAATGAGATGCACATATTTCATCACACCCACTGCGTCTTTTAAAAAGCAGACGTGAACAATGAATAGACATGATTAAAGCGCTACAATGCGAATGCGTGGCATGTGGGAACATTTGACAGTTTGAAATAGAGGAGTGATAGGGAGAGAGAGAGAGAGAGAGAGAGAGAGAGGGGGGGGGGAGGGGGAGGCAGAGAGAGAGAGAGATTGAGAGAGAGAGGGGGGAATTGGAGTATACGTATGTGTGTACACGTGTGTAGTCGAGCGCGCGTTCGTGCGTGTGTGTATGTGTGTGTTTTACACACGCACGAACGCGTGCTCGCTCAAACACAGATACACGTGCACACACACATTTTAATTCCCCATCTCATTTACTCTCTCTCTCTCTCTCTCTCTCTCTCTCTCTCTCTCTCTTACTCTCCATTCTTTCTCCCTTTCCCGTTATCTCCTTCGCTCTACCCCCTCCCCCTCCCCAACCCCCACCCACCCATCCCCCGCCCTTTCTATATGAAGCAAGCCTGCGTATCCGTAATGTGTACCGCAAATACCTTAAAATGTAAAATCGTTAAGATCATTTCGAAGATTTTAAAGATAAAAATACTCGCGCATACCCGATATCTAACTACTTAATCCATTGTGCACAATGGCTGACATTTATCGAGGAATTACCGCGTGGCAGCGGCCATAGAGACAAACCACTATTCCCTGTCTTGTCATTTCGATCCATATGTCTGCTTTCTGGCTGCTTCTAAATATAGCCACCGTCCATTAGCCATCAGCGGTGTTTAATAGTCTGTCCAAGACTCCTATATCAGGAGCTGTCCAGCCCGGTCCGGCCTGCCAGACCAGACCTTGACCGCTCCAAATGAGGACACGATCTTGTTGCCTCATTAATCCGGGAAAAATCAAACCTAGACCTGGCACAAACGCGATGGATGTCTCCTTATTTCTCAATCGTCATGCATATATATACGTACTTAACCCACATAAACTCATACACATACCCATACACGCACAAATATATGAGTTTACATATATGTATATACAAAAATATGTAAATATACATACACATACACATACACGTATCTACACATGCACATACATGTTATATCGATAGTAATCATTACTTAAATATGGTTTGACATAATGTACGATTCTAAATATTTTATACGTGAATGCCTATGTATGATGATAGTGCATGCATTACATGACGAATTTAAAAATGGACTGTTACAAACTTGACATTATGTACATGTTTAGATATTCTAAACGTGTATGACAATGTTGCTTGCAGTATATGAAATATTTGGAAATGGGCTATTAGAACCAGGTGACATTTTTCGATGAATTCAGAGGGAAAAAATGAAATCATTGATTTAATAGAAGGCGGGTGAAATTGTGATTGTGATTGTATTCGTCCATAATAAGTGTGTTGACTGTGCATATATGTTTGCATATGTGTGTGTGTGTCTGTGTGTGTTTCTGAGAGAGAGACACACACACAGACAGACAAACAGACAGACAGACAAGCAGAGAGGCAGACAGAGAGAGAGACAGAAACATTGCTGCCTATTTAGTTCTTTTGTCCAGTTTCATGTGGGCCAATACAGCTTTGTTCAGGCTGTCCTTCTGCATTGCTATGCGTACATGTTTTTGCTCCTTAAAATAGAGAAGGGTGCATTATTCACAGTTGTGGTTATTTATACAGTTATTTTCCCCGTGCCTTTTCTGAAATCGCAAAATATCATTTTAAATTTGAAAATGAGGCTTAGCGCAGTAAGCCACGGGACCGTCACGACTCACAAATATTATTCTTTGTAGCAAGAAGCCTTGTTTGAAGATAGCTGACTATGATTGATGTCGACGTGCCGTCGCTTTAGCAGCTTCATCTCTGGAGAGAGCAACATTTCAAAGCACTTTCCTGTTTTGGAACGATATACGGTACACCCCCCACCCCCACCCGCCACTCCGCCCACGGTAGAATCCATATTCCATTCCACGACATATCTAACTCAGTTCACTGGGCGCCGTGCCGCCTAATTCCATGATCACTACATTCAACTGCATCCACATCTTTATTTTTTTAATAAATGAAGAAGTCATCTGTCTTTAAGGGAGAATTCATTGGTCATTATATTGCAGCTTGCATTCTCTTCCAGACGTCAGATAAATCATATCAGACATCCTTATTCCGGCTTCCAGTGCACTCCGTTCCTTCTAGGTTCGCCGCTACAATTCATGACAATTTATGCTCATTTTGGAAATCAGGCGCTGCCCCCGGGTTTTCTTAAAACAAACCTAGAAGGCTTACACTCACGAAACCGCCGCATGCATGGGAATCTGTACAGGATCACCGTTGAGCAGACAGAATGCCGGATATATCAAGCCAAATTTTACGACGAAGTCATCGCGATCATGATGTAAACTCATGTGCGAATATGGTACCTGCTCCTGATGAATGTACTGAGTACGCCACAAGAGCAGAAATGAAGAGGGTTGATATTTGTAGATTGTTGTAAATTTAAGAAATGAATCATTTATCGTTTATTCAAGGAAGTCTATTTATATAGACGCGAGTATTCTTTGAAGTTGTCGGTTCTAAACTAAGATTATCTGAACTTTCTTGCGTCGACATTATGCGAGATCAGTACACAACTCGGATTATTATTCATAGTAATAAGTGAATAGGTATTCACATAATATGTGAATACCTATTCACACAGAAAGAAACAGAAAAGAAGCCAGAATTGCACTTATTACTATGAATAATGATCCGGAGTTGTGTACTGATCTCGCATAATGTCGACGCAAGAAAGTTTAGATAATCTTAATTTAGAACCTGTGCGTGTATGTGTATTTTGACGAATATGAATTACAGATATATCGATTGATTCAATTTTAATAATTTTTCTTTGTTTAGATGGAAGTATTATTTGCTGATGTTCGATCTTACATAGGTTACCTCACTTTCTTGCTGTGTCAAACCTATGCGGTGATGTACATTGGACATGAGAACAAAACTCCCGATGTTGTAAAAATAATACTCATTAATTTTCCCTTTGTTGTTCTTCTGTCTGTTCGTCTATATCTCTCTCTCTCTCTCTCTTTCCGTATCACTCTCTCTCTCTCTTTCTCTCTCTCTCATTCTCTCTCTCTCTAACTCTCTTTCTCTTTCTCTCTTTTTCTCTTTCTCTCTCTCTCTCTTTCTCTTTCTCTCTCTCTCTCTCTCTTGTTCTCTCTTTCTCTCCCCCTCTTTCTCTTTCTCTCTCTCTCTCCCTTTCTCTCTCTCTCTCTCTCTCTCTCTCTCTCTCTTTCCCTCTCTCTCTCTCTCTCTTTCTGTAATGATGTTTATGTATGTGTATATTTGTGTGTGTATGAGTGTCTGTATGGGAAGGGGGAAAAGGGGGACGGGGGGGGGGGGGGGGGGCTTGTGTGCATCAAACCAGTCACCGTGCGTGTATACGCTGCATTAGCCATAAGGGGAATATCCCTCCCTCTCCCCCCTCACCTTCCTCACCCCCACCCCACACACTCTAGAGAGGCTCCCTGCTCTACTAGAACCGGATATCAGAACCCACCGCCTATTACCGTCACCTCATGCCTTCCTTTCACGGGCCGCTACAGGATCCCTGCTCCTACGAAGCCGAGATCGAGTGCTATTGTAAGGGGAGGAGGAGGGGGAAATTAATCATACGAGCTCAGGATGGAGGAAAATGGGAAGTAGATAAGAGCATTATGAAATATAGATCCGAGAAAGACCTGCAATTTCCCGTCTCCCGAACTAGATTGCCTTGTGGCTCATCTCGCGCATGAATCCATCTTCCTATTATTCTATGATATGTAGGTTATCTTTTGTAAGGAGTTGGGGCTTCCTTCATTTCATATTTCGTAGAAGGAAGAGCCCTTTAACCACAAATTATACAGCATCACTTATTTCATCCACATTATCATGATAGTGACAATATGGGGATTTGTGCGCGCTATACACCAGAAGTACCATAGCGCTTATATTCTTCACACGCTCCTTTCTGAGGTTTCGACATTTCTCTTTCAAAATGTATCAAGCATGAAACATGCATGTCTGTCTGTCTGTCTTTCTACCTGTTTCAATCTTTTCGATCTATATCTGTATATGGTTAATATCTTCCTGTCTGTTTGTCTGTACAGCTCTCTTAGATTCATTACCCCAATATCTTTTTACTTTGGTATGTACGTGTGTTGTCTCTCTCTGTTAAGCTTACTGTCGTTATAAATCAGCTCTATTATTTTTTCTGTCTGTCTGTTTGCCTATCTCTCTCATCCTCTCTCTCTCTCTCTCTGTCTCTCTCCCTCTCTCTATATAAAATTATTTATGTCCATATAGATATGCTAACTTGTTAGTTTGTCTCTTCTCTCTGTCTCTAGTTCTCTATGATGTCCTCCCCCCCCCCCTCTCTCTCTCTCTCTCTCTCTCTCTCTCTCTCTCCTTCTCTCTCCTGCTATACCTATACGTATAGATGTATACACATATTCTCTGTCCATGCTCCCATTTCCTTGTCAGCAATCTTTGCCTCGTGTTCTCTGTCTACCTCCATTGCCAGCCAGTTCACTGGCCGTGGAGAGTGCTTCGCTGGCCTGAAAACTTTGCCGGGGACTTGACCCGGCTCGTACATCGCAGCGCGCGTGAAGTCGGTGAATTAGAATATCAATCAGACGTGGCGAAGTGGGCCAAGGAGAGGAGCGACGTGACCAGCATGAGATACATTTAGACACTTGAAATAAAGTCTTCAAATATAAGCACACACAAATACAGACACACAGACAAACCGACGAACACGCATAATATATATGTGAGGAGACTATAGAACGTTGCGATGGCGCTGAAAATGAAGAACGAAAATACAAACAAATAGATACAGACACCGAAGAAGAGTAGGATGCTCAATATTTCGGTCATAGACCTTTAGCAAGAAGCCTTTATAACTCTTGATAAAGGGCGCACAACCCTTATAGTTGTACCTAAGGTGTACTAGAAGGTTTTGCGAGGATTCACGATGATGTTACAAGACGTAGGAGGCGAGAGGTAGGGGTATTTTGTGTACAGTATCAACGAATCATTTTTCTCCGTTAAAGAAATCGTTTTAGAATTAGGACGACGAGATACAACTAACAACTTTTAACTCGCTCACGCCAAATGTGAATTTATACACAAGTAATGCACAGAAATTCCATAGAGTTAGATTTGTTTTGCACCGTGAAGTATAGGTAGGTTAATATCCTCAACTACTTTCCCTATCCATCTCGTCCATTCTACGTGTATCTTATATTCACTGCTCACGACAAATGCATTCACTGTTCACTTGTCAAAAGTGTTTAATGCCTTTAAACATATATACATATCCAAACTCTTCCACATCAATCATATGCATTACCTGTAAAGTATGTCATATCGACTGCTGAGGGCAAACATATTTCCTGTTCACTAGCCCAAATGTTCAATATTTTTGAATATATATACATCTATATATAAAACCCCTTGCCCATCGATCCGGTTCGTTCCCAATGTACGCCATATGCAGTGCTGAAGGCAAACACATTCCCTGTTCTCTTGTCAAAATATTGAATATCTTTAAACATACATATATATATATTTTCCTGGAGTTGTGGTAGTAAAAAAAATCGTCCATTAAGCGACTTATGTATACTGACATGAAAGTAAAAGGAGAGGACTAAGCAGTATTTCCCGAGAGGAATATCCTTTTTTGGCTATTTTTCTGATACCTCTGGCAATGTGCATTTTTAAAAAGAGATGTCCATTGACAATACTTACAAGAAGGAACTAGAAAGCATTTTTAATTTTGTAAATAGCTGAATATCCCTGGAGAAGTTAATATATCAGGACGGACAAAAGAGGGTTATGGTACGGAGGGTGAATAAGAAAGTTGCATGAACGATGAAGTAAAGGAGAGCAATATAGGAGAGAAAGAGAGAGAGAGAGTGAGAGAGAGAGACAGACAGACAGACAGAAAGAGAAACAGAGAGAGAGGAGGGAAGAAATATAGGGGAGGAGGTGTTACTTATAAATAAAAATACGTACTACAGACCACCAAATAGAACGGGAGAGAGAGAGAGAGAGAGAGAGAGAGGGAGAAACAGGGAGAGAGAGAGAGAGAGAGAGAGAGAGAAACAGGGAGAGAGAGGGAGAGAGAGAGAGGGAGGGAGGGGTGGGCAGAGAAAGATGGGAGGAGGTGTTATTTATAAATGAAAATACTTGCTACAGGCCACCAAATAGAAAGAGAGAGAGAGAGAGGGGGGGGGGGCGGCGGTGAATTAGAGAGTGATAGACATGGAGACAGACAGACATATTAATATGTCTGATTTATAACGTACATTAAAGTAAAGGAGAGAGATGAGCGCAAAAAGTTAAATAATGAGAGATTGGGTATGGAAGTGGAAGGCAGGAAGATCAGAAGAGACATACATGATAAAGGACGGAGAAAGAGAGAGAGAGAGAGAGAGAGAGAGAGAGAGAGAGAGAGAGAGAGAGAGAGAGACTGGAATGATGTAAACATGAATTACAGTCATTCCAGATTCCATAACCTAGGTTAGTTAACACTTTGTCACAGAAATCTCCCGAGTTGAAAATGATATATATAATATATATATTTGTGTGTGTGTGTGTGTGTGTTTGTGTGTGTGTGTGTGTCTGTATGTGTGTAAGGAAATTAAGGGAAAGCAATAATTGATGTCACAGTGAATGTTATGATGCAAAGAGGTAGTATAGGAACAACACATTCAAGTATTTCTTGAAAACAATCAAGTCAGACTCGTAAAATAGTTTAGAACCCAGTGACAGCAACGCCGTGTTTGGTAGGCTCTCCTGACTAGTCACTGTCAAGCTGATCAGTGGAAAGTGTCATAAATTGAAAGCTTTGTCAATATCTTGGTACCCTAATGTTCCCCGGCAAACAAAGAAATTAGGAAGAGTCATCTTTGCCTCTGTATTAACAAGCAATCAGTCGAAAGATTATTAAAGATCTTCCGTGTATATCAACGACAGTTTGCCTCTCTTCCCCCTGGTTATGAAATCTTGACAACTGCACGAATGAATTCAGCAAAATATTACACTGATGAACTTTTGACTTCAGCAAAATATTACACTGATGAACTATTGACTTCAGCAAAATATTACACTGATGAACGATGGACTATGATATATGCAATGATATGTAATAAATACAGTGTTTCCATTTTGGGGGTGACCTATAATTTCTTTCCATACAGCAAGAATTGGGTATTACACAATTATTCCTTTAAAACGAACCATAAGTACAATTAAATACACGCCAATGTGGTAGTATTTGATTTGAAAGAAAATGATTATAAATCAAAATAGTTTATGCATTTATGAACATGATGTTGCAAATCTTTACATATGTTAATGATTTTGTGAAAGTAATACGTCACCCTTAAATATAGTTAGCATTACAAATGTAATTTTATGGTTGAAGACATCATTCAATTTGTCGAATGATTGAAAGTTGGTAAAGAAGTCACCTGCTTAGATGCAACATTAGTAAGACCAAGACAAGTAAGACTTGAACAAACATCGCCCAATGTGTTGTAAGGACATCCCATCTACCATATCTACTCCATGAACTCAATCACATAACGTGTTAACCTGCACGAGGTAGGTGTGCATGTATCAGTAAGACATACTGGATCTTCCGTATCATGATGGTGCTAAACGAAATGCAACCCATTCAAATTTGATTGTACAAACTCTTATGTGAACACATCGTCATGGCAACCGTACATTTATTTAATGGGCAAATTAAGTTTGGTTTCACTAAGAAGGAAGTGAGGTGATTCGATATTAAGCCAGTGCTTTTGCGCTTCATGCTCACAAACTTGATCTAACAACCCCCTTTAACCATCGACACGCACTCAAGCGATATATGTTTGAATCTGCCATGTCTGCATGTTAAACCCGTTAAGTTCTAAGGATCCAAAGGAAAAATCACGATTTCCGCATAAATTCCCCTAAATTAGTCTACATTATCTGCGGTATACGCCTCGCTACACTGCCGCCCGCTGCAAAATAGTCCGCCTTGTTATTCTTCGATTTTTCCCTTCACTTTACGTTCAGAGCCGTTGCCATGGAAATGGATAACTGCCGTCTCTGACGTCATCCCGCGATTTCTCCTCGCCTGGACGGGTAACCTTTGAGGATATACCGTGGGGCCATGCATTAAGTATGACTGCTAATGCAAGCCGAATGGTCTGAAACCTGTTGAGCAATCTCCCGTGTGTGTATTATGTGTGTGCGGTTCTAATAGGGCTTTTCTGTACGCTTGATTTGTACAAGAAATGCTTCCTGTCTCCTTCTTTGTATTGAACTGCCCCCCCCCCCCCGCCCTCCCACTCCTTCCATCTTCTTCTTCTCCTCCTGCCCCTTTCTCAGTCTCTTCTTCCAACGATCCATCCATCTTTTCCCAGTGATCTTACATGCCATTTAGAGAGATACAAATTGTTATAGTTTTCATTGAGATGGGGAATAGCATAGTGAACGTGTGCTTCTTATATATCTCCATCTATCATGAATTATAGAGTGCGTTTATTATATATCAATAATATAGATCGTCGCAAACGTGGTAGGAACAGCAACAGTATATACTGCATTATTACTAGTAAGAGAATAATGATATCAATAGTGATTATAATCGAGTAGTACAAGTAGTAGTAGCAGCAGTAGTAGTAGTAGTAGTAGTAGTAGTAGTAGTAGGTTTAATCCTATATTAGAAGTATTATAAGTGGTAGTAGTAGTAGTAGTAGTAGTAGCAGTGAGAGTAGTAGTAGTAGTAGTGATAGTAGCAGTAGTAGAAGTAATAGTATTAGTAGTTGTAGTAATGGTGGTAGAAGCAGTAGTATAATTATTATTATCAGTAGTAGTAGTAGTCGCAGTAGCAGTAGTCGTATTAGTAGTAGTAATAGTAGTAGTAGTAGTAGTAGTAGTAGTAGTAGTAGTAGTAGTAGTAGTAGAAGTCACAGTAGTAGTAGTAGTTGTATTAGTAGTGGTGATAGTAGTAGTAGTAGTAGTAGAAGTCACAGTAGTAGTAGTAGTTGTATTAGTAGTGGTGATATTAGTAGTAGTGATAGTAATATAAAATAAAATGTAGTATGAGCAGCTGTCTTCGCTTAACAATTTGCTGCTCTTTTCACCTTGGTCAGGCCAGGTAAGAAATGATTACGCAGCGCTTACGTCACGAGCGACGCTATAATTGCCTATATATGGTCAGTCGTATGTTCAAAACAGGGGTGTAGCTCTGACGTAACCGCCCAGCATCCAGATACTAAACTGCCCACCCTCTATCGCTGCTCACATGCTGTAGTTGCTCTCGAAACACTCAACATCGGTCTCATCCCCTTATTCTGGAGTGCGACGCCTTCAATAAAATGCTCCTCTGCTTGAATGCATGTATTAACCCAGTTCTAGACAGGACCTAACATCAGGATTTTTGACCGGATAAGTCCACTCCAGTCCCTTTCTTTAGAAGCTTTCATTTCGTCTTCGACATCATTTCAAATCCCAGCAATTACATGACCTTTACGCTGATGGGCATGGCTGGTAACGGCAATTGTACACTCCTCATCATTTCGCTCAATTCAGTTTGAAAATTCGTTTCCTTCCTTCATAATCATATTTTCCATACGAACCAAACAAGCGTACATTGATATGATCACGTAATGAGACACTTCAACCAAAATTACGATAATAATATTTCAATTACAAATACATGTATAAGCATTTCGTTTCCAATGGTATTGCATCTTTTTTTCTTCTTTTTTTTTCTTTTTTAGAAAAATGGTATATATATATCATGTTTACATACACATACATGTATATATGTGAATCAATGTTTATATATTTATATATAGGATAGTAAGGATAGTGTTCTTCAAGTATATATGTAAAGAGAGGGAGAGAGAGAGAGAGAGGGGGGGGGGAGGGAGAGAGAAAAATACACCTGACATAAATAGTTAAAGAATTAACGCAGCCTCTTTATATCTTTATATATATATATATATATATATATATATATATATATATATGTTATTATATATTGCATTTAGCACAAGTATGTGCTGAGAGAAATTAGTCGGGTCCTGCTTATGATCAACAAATATTCATATTTATCGAATGGCTTTCTGTATAGCGATGCCATTAATCTGAAACATGTGTCCTTTTTCCACTGTATCCGCCGAGAAAAAAAAAATCATACCCTCGAATTGTCGATGGTGGAAGCTACCTGAGAAACTAAAATGCCACGCAAAACCAAACCAGAAAACACTTAAAAGCGCATTCCAATCATGCTAATGGCTACTACAGATTGCCGGTCTCACTCAAACAGCACTCTTATAACTATTATGAATTCGTAGGCTGTGGTTGGTTAGCGCCGTAAACCATTATCCATTGGAAGGAGTTAGGGCATCGAGCTCCAACGGATGTTTTGGGGCATAATTGTCCATTTATGCAACTAACAACCACATGATGGTCTCTGATTGGCTGATTGGTGGCGAGCGTGTACTTTATTTAGACTTGATTCCGGTTAGTACCGATACTTTAAGGGGAGAGGCCATAAACTAAGGACAAGTGGGTGATTAAGTGTGGCTTCACCACAAAAGCTATACTGAATAAACCGCATTAATTCTGCGCGTCTAGGACAGGTACAACAACAAAATAATATTTGGGTTTTTTTTACTTATACCTAACCAAGATACCAACGCCAGGAATGAAGGTATGTAGGTACCCGCGCAATACGATTTAAGTGATTTTAACAACCATAATCTAAATTGAAGATCATTTAGTTTTAACGTTTTATTGCCGTCAATCACAAACATATGGAGTTGCAACCCATTGTTTATATTTCTTGCCCCCTTGTTTATCACAGGCAGGATTTATTAATCCAGTTGCATTTTGTATCGATTTTCCTTGGTTAAGTTTATTTATCCCTTACCGTTTTGAAAAGAAATTAATAGTGTTTAATGTACTGTGAATTTGAATATAAGAATATGTAAATACAATCCTCTAAAAATAGTCACTCGTAGAGGCTGTGACGGATTTTGGGGATAGAAACTTGACAATGCATGGGTTAGGCGGACGACGTAGTGTCAATGATATCAGAACCAATTACCATGGTTACCACTAGTTACCACCGTGCCTCCCAACACGCCGGATCCGCCTTCCACGGTAATTTAATCATCGATAAAATAATGTCAACGACCATCACGCAAGTTCCAGGACGATCTAAATAAGCGGAGCCAAGAAGAAAGAGGAATGAGGCTCTCTTCATGAATAATTTGGATCGGGAGAAAGGCTGATGACGTCATTCGGTAACGATTTCTCCACGAGTAGTGCCTGGGAAGAGAGCAGCGTTGTTACTGTCCCATGAATATCAAGTAATCCCCGTGGATTTGAGGAGAAATTTGACAGTCATCCGTCCAGCTCATATTATAGCTTCCTGCGTCGATATGAAAGGGATAATTGTGGAGACGCTGGGGTCAGGTTCCCTAATGCTGGACCAGTTTTAGTACCATATTCAGTACCACAATCAATACCAATGTCAATAGCAGTCATAATTCTAGTACTGGTGTCAATGCCAATAATGATACCAAACCCGAAATCAATAGCGTACCAATGCCCACATAAATATCAATATTGGCATTATTATCAATAACAAAACATACACATCTATCAAAATGGCCGTATCAATAATGATACTAATACCAGTAATATCAAGCATTGTGAAAATCAATACTGCAATTCTTGCACTGCCGCAGTGGTTAATAAGGATACGAAACCCAGAATCAATACCGTACCAATACCCACACGAATATCAATATTGTTATCATTACCACTACAACAGATTTCAAGCATCTGTTAAAAAATCAGCATCAATTCTAGCAAAATTCTAGCACTGATGTCAATGCCAATAATGATATTAAACCCAAAGTAATAGCGTACCGATACCCACACGAATATCAATAGTGTATTCATTTTTGTATTCAAGAAATGACAGGATGATGTATTTGCTGGTAAGTCCTACTCATGAAATTATGCGTTTGTAAAATGATAATTGTGTAGTTCCTAGCGCTGTACTGTGTTATTATCATCAAATACCTACCTTATATTTCTGTTTAAATGCAAGGCCAGAAAACGTTACCAAGGCAATTTCAGGGGCGCAAGGCAAGACACCTGAAATCATTTTCATATATATTCTTCTAACTTTCAATCCATCACACATGAACAAGTTTAAGCTTGTGCTCTTACATTGAAGACATTTGGAAATGTAAACTACCACATTTGATCAAATTCCTACCCAGACTTTCCGGCAGACTGTCACGTTCCTTTCCTATTTCTTTTTTTGTGTAAATAAGTGCATGATATTTTTTTGTTTATGTTATATAACGAGTACATAACAAAAATGGGACACAAACTTAACTTCAATTTTAATTTCTTGCATTCTTTTAACTGGAATTTACGTTTTCTTTATAACTGCACTTGTTTCCAATAACTGATTTCGATAAAAATTTACATCATGTAGAAGGCTTGTTTGTTTTTACAATTAAGATCAATATGAAATAAAATATATATATCAAGGGAGAATATTTTTCACAACTTCCGCACATTTATTCATACAAATAACATACATACACTTATGCATAAAAACATGCAATATATATGTACATATGAGTATTTTCCTCATCAAATTGCCGCCTCCAGCATGGACGTTGTCAGTACGACATGATGAAGATTATGAATTCCCTAGCCGTCCAGTGAGCATCCTTTCTCGACATTTTCCCGCCAGAAAACCGCCATCCTCCTCAAGTCGAATGACTGGCCAACATGGTGTGAAGTCATTCTTGGGGCCATCTGCTCTCTAATGCCAAAAGGTCATGCAAATGGGATTTTCCTCAGTAAAAGAAACAGACAAAAAAAGATGAGTCTGACTTTAATTTGATTTTCAGGGTCGGTAGGAGAGGAGAGGGAGTCATACTCGGCTGGAACACATCCAATTATGCGATGTTTGCTTTTCATCTTACTTTGCTCGTCGTCGCCTTCTTTTATAGTTTTGGCAATATTTATATTGTTTCCTTTATCGTGTTACGGTGAAGTTTTTTTTTCACTTCCTACCCGCATTCGGCTTCTTTTTCTCCACTATCTATTCCGTTCTATTTATATTATTGTCTGTTGTGTCTGTCTGCCTCTAGATTTTCTTCTTCAACAGAAACCTCACCCTGTTTACAACTTTGCAGCAGCAGTAGTCAAAGTAGTACAAAGTACAAACTACTTCAGCGTTCTTCAGTGATTCGCTTTCTCCTTGGTCCATGTTGATTTGTTTTACTGTTAATTACAATGCCAATATTAACCATTTCAGATTTGTCTTCCATTCCCCTCCAAAACCAGCTTTCTCTCTCTATCTCTCTCTCTCTCTGACATGTTCTCTCTTTCCTCCCTCCCCTCCCCCCTCTCTCCCTCTCACCCCTTCCCTTTATCGTAGTTTTCGTAGCAAATATCCATACTGCATTTCATTCACTTGGTGTAACCTCAGTTCTATACTCACTCGCCAGACATGGCAAGAGACAGCAAATATTTGGTCGCCCATGAAGAAACAATGGCGTAGTTGAACCATAGAGCACGGAGCACGAGACTCTATCGTAAACCCTAGAGTTAATCCTATTGTCTTGATATTGTAATAAGGTCTGGGGGACGGTTATTGGATTGATAAAGCGATCCGATTCGAGGCGAGGTCAATAGAAAGAAATGTCACTGGGCGTTTCGAAAGCATTTCTGTCGAATTATTGGATTTCGCTCTGCTTGTTGTTGGCGTTTTATTGGATAAGTTGATTAGAGTTAGCCTTTTTTTTTCCTGTCGAGAGGCTGAATGTTATCGGCGCTCCTGCAAGAATCGTCGAGTTATTTACGTTAATCAGAGTAAATTAAAGCGCAAACTAAAGGGGAAATAGAGAAAGTTTCCTTTGGAAGATAATGATAATCTGGAGGTCATTAGAACGCTCTCTGCCCGGCCGTTCCGACAAGGCCGTAAGTTAAAATTAATGTCCTTGATGTACGGAGCAGAACTGATGTAATTAGGAAAACCACAAATGGGCTTCACATTCTCTCAACCCATTCATAAATGGCAGCAAGCTCGCGGGAATTTAGTTGTAATACAAATCAAGGAGAAAAGCTACAGAAAAGAACAAGGCCGAAGATATTTCTTTCGCCTTGATATTTATGAAAAGGATGCTTGCATATCGACACAATGGCGGAAGGAAAGAGCAGTGCGCTGAAGATATTTGTTTCAGCTTGATGTTTATGAAAAGGACGCATGCATATCGGAAAAGATATATCCTGTTTAATTTGTTGACACAATATCTTAGGTATACGTCGGGAGTAGAGAATGTTATTCTCAATAAGATAGTAAGAATCCATCTATGCTAATGGATATGGCAGTGATTATAAGGATACTTATTTTTTTACAAAAAAATTCATCAATGCTTGCAGAGATCAAAGCTCTTGACAATTCAGTATCATTTCATAATACAGTATTTATATAAATGTCAAGCTTGTTCGATTCATGTTTGCACCATCTCCATTTCCTGAGGAGCATTCCTTTGTAGAGGGACCCAGGACAAATTTCCGAGAGAGTGCAAATATATCAAGAAACTCAAAGAACGACATCCAAGAACAGGAAAGCGAAGAAGGTGTCGACAAAAGAGAAGGTGGAGAGACGAAATATCAACATACACCAGCACAGCAACATGGAACAGAATGACAGCAAATAGAAGTGAATGGAAACTGATTGAGGAGGGCTTCATCCAACAATGGTTAAACAATGCCTGATGATGATGATGATAATGATGATGATGAACTTCTTTAGGAATAACCCTTTCTATGTTTTACCAAACGCTGTTCCATACGTTTTACGTGTATGAATTGTATATTAACATTCCAAGGCATGGAAGGGGTTAATAGTTTGTACAGGGGCATTGATCACAGAAACATCTGCGGATTAATCAAAGCCTTGCACTTTTAATCTGTACTCCATAAACATCATAAAAGACGGAAATAGACGATTCCGGCGCCCCCGAGGTTTAAATATGTATATATTTATAGATTTTTAAGCGTAGGAGGAAATATCTTCTAAAGCACATCTATTAAAAGCTTATCTTGCGAGAAATGTAGTAATCTAGATCGCTTTCGGAAATTACATAATCATTTTCATGTTAGCCGCTATTTTTGGTACAACCAGAATGTTGCAAACTAAATATATTTTTGAATCAATATTAATCATATTATTATACAAAACACGGACGTTCCTGTGTTACAAAAATAGCAATTATTCATACATACAATTGAGGCCAAAAGTTTACATACACCCATGGAATTCATTAAAATTTGTTCGCTTGCCAAACGTCGTAAAGTTTACTATATCTTCAGAAATATAAATACTACCATGACAAATTTGGTATCAAATGAAAGAGCGTATTAAGTTCTTTCACAGAGTGGGATGCCGTTGGGACTAAATTATATTTCAGCTGGGATTTTCTTTGAAGAAAAAAGAGTAATATTCGTGCCAAATGTATTCTATTGTTTGTTATAATATTTTCAAACATCGTTTCATAGAAACATATAAATGTCAAATCTATGATTTGTATTACATTTTCTATAATGATATGTCACCACTGAACAAAACTGTCTAATCTGAAATGTTTGTGTTGAGAAGTAACCAGCACAAATGTGAAATGTTTTTGTAATTTTTTTTTCATTTTGTCTAAAATATGCAGATTTTTTTTTTTTTTTTTTTTTTTTGGGGGGGGGGGCAATGACACGTAAATATTTTTCAGCTCCTGATGACAGAGCAATGTGATGAAGCGGCATTACATACTCATTTGTTTGATATCAAATTCATCATTATAGCACAAATATTTAATAACATAAATTTCATGATGCTTGGCAAGTGTCAAATTTTCTTTGAATTTCATTGGTGTATGTAAACTTCTGGCCTCAACTGTATAAGTTTATTACTTATTTGGTTAAGAAGCTGTCTTGCTGCACCAAGCTTCTTGTAAGTGTGTTGCCTTGGTATAATTAGCATACCAAAACACTCAAATCTCTTAAAAGGCTCTTTATTTGTACCGTCCTTTTGTTGATAAGAAAATGATTACTACACAATGTTTGTTTTACACTTCATGCGCCATGTAAACATGTTTGCATTGATAATACACATCATACACAGACTCAATTAACTCGCCATAACACTCACGTCTCTTAATAGGTAATTATTCATTTTCGGATTGAACGAACCGTTATTCATTTTCGTACTAATGAACCTTCGCAACAAATATTCGGATAAAAAATCAACTCGCCATTACAATCTCGTCTCTTAATGGGTAGTTACTCATTTTCGGATTAACGAACTCTACATCATTTTCGTGAAATGAAACTTCGAAATAACGAAACTTCGGAAAACTTGGGATTAATACACAAAATATTCGAATAAACGAATTAACCCACCATGCCACTGACATCTCTTAATAGCTAGTTAATCATCTTCGGTAAAACGACCCCACTTCATTTTTGTATTAACGTACCTCCGGAATAACGAAACTTCGGACACCTTGGGATGAACAAAAAAATATTCAGATAGACAAATTACTCATGATACCATTGAAATCTCTTAACAGCTAGTTATTCATTTCCATATTAACGAACCTTCTGAATAACTCAGCTTTGGAAACCGTGAGATGAATAAAACAAATATTCGGATAGACGAATCCTATTCCATTCTCGAATTCAGAAGCCTCTATCAGTAATGTATGTGTTTGGAAAAAAGGAAAAGGAACCCTTCGGCGGTAAGGTGACCAATATTTTCTCAGGTCAGAATGACAAAAAAAAAAAAACTAAAAATGGTTCGACGGCGCCCCCACCCCCCCCCCCCCACACCCACTCTCCAAACATACAGTATCACTCGACAGCAGTGACGTAGTGTGATAGCTTCTTTTATGCCTTCATGTACACCATACGTTATACAACGCATGTTACTTATAGACACATGAGGTATTCTCGAATAGCAAAACACAATGCAGCTACGGCACAATTTTCGTCTCCACACACTCAGAGTGGCGTCTCCGGTTTCATCACGTGACCGCCATTATTCCACCAATCAGACGCCATTGATCAGTTACGCGAAAGAAATGCAGAAAAATCTCCATTTGTAATAACGAAGCGATACGCAGCGCAAAACTCGTTTGCTTATATACGGTTAAAGAACATGAAGGCTATGTGTAATATTATACGAATGACCTGAATAAAACAGGATACGCGTTACTCTTGTGGTAATAGAACCAAAACTTGTTTAGAACCCTTCTGCCGTCCCCGTTTTCTGAGACACTCAGTACCCACTACTTCACGCTCCCGAACGCATGTGTTTTAATCACTGTAATTGTGTGAAACTAATTCTCTTTGGAAAACATGATATATAAGGTGTCAATTCTTTGAAATGAGACAAAACACTATCGTTCTTCACCTATCTCCAATGCTTCACGTAAAAGAATGTGCATATCTGCTTACGAGTTCTTCCTTTCCATGCTATATGGCTGCATTTTGCTTTAAAGATTCGTTAGCACAGAAAAGAGTTTTTTCCGCAGCCACGAGCATACCTTTAGTATTTTGGCGTCGCGTCAAAGCGGTTCACCGCTTCGCCACACGAGAGAAGTCACGTGAATTTCCCAGTATGATTACCATCTTCCCCGACGGCGACGGAAAACCGCTTTGGGCTGTGTAAACGTTCCACCAGACTTTGTCTTAATACCTCTCTTGACACCTTCCTCCCGAGTCATCTATAATACATTTCAGAATCGACACGCCAGCGCTGAACTCAGGTGTGTCCCCCTCTCCTGCAATTATCTCACCAAATCACTCAAATCATCTCACATGCGGTCACACCCCTTAATGCAACGGTAAGGGCTTAAGGACATCCCAGAATAAACCAAAGGCAGCAAGGTGACCGATATTTTGTTTAAAGGACGGATATGTACAAGGAAATCCCTGCTTTACAGATAATAACACGTGAATTAAACAAAAAATGCATTAATAGCACACAAAGAGTTCACTCTTCCAGTACCAGATTAAAGGTGCGTTATTGGGGACAAATTTAATACATTGGTCATTAAGACTCTCCTTTAGGATTAATTTATAACGTGATTTTATAAAGTAGTCCATGTAATTTGTAATATGGGTTGAAGCTTTGATTCCAGAACTTAATATAATGCTTCTGATAGTCTGTCTCATTATCTTGAGCGCCCTCATTTAGATTTCATCACATCTTTAGTATGTTTTCTTTCCTGAAAGCCTTAAGACGCGGTAATTTTTTTTATTTTTGTACTCTTATTTTTCTTAACATACTCCTTGCATAGCAATTACCGGTCTGGTGGCTGCCTGCAATGTCCTGCAATGTGTCATGGAGATGTCATGGTGTAGTGGGTGTGACCAGTGACTGGAGATCTCAAGGTCCCAGGTTCAATCCCACCCATGGCACTCGTGACCTTCAGCAAGATACTTTATCTGCATCACTGCTCTCCATCAAGGGGTATAAATGTATATGATATTGACCCAGCGAAGATAATGTGCAAGGGGGAAATAAAACTTCAGATTTAGTGTAGACGGTGCAGATATGTGTGCAATATACGTGTTGTATATCGAGTCACAGGGCTATAATCAGTTGTAATTTCCCTCTGAATTTATTCCCCTGACTGCTGGGAACAAATATACCCTCTACACTATTAATCCTTCATGCTTTTTTTTCTGTATTTTGCACAATTAGAGGCCGCCAGTATTCGTGGCACACAAGTAGTTAAACAGAATCGTAACACAAAGCCCGGTTGTCATGGTTATAAAGGAGGGTCGAGCACGTGGACATGCTTTCCAGTACTGCACGTTTCTTGCGTCATCAATGTGTGTCCAATGAGCACGTACATGTATACCGTAAACCGTTCGCTCATGTACCCCAATGTCTCGACCAGTGAATTCTTGTATTGCCCAGACAGGAAACCTTTTGACTTCCTTAAACTTGTTCTGTGCCTTTGATGCAAGGGGAGGGCGGATGCTAAAATCGACGGAACTCTTATCTAAATTGAGAAAAGTTGGACTATTTATGAGACAGTTTCGCCCATTTGCCGTAAACAAATGGAAATGGACGAAAATTCTATATAAGAACTACCCTCCCCCAAATGGGAGACCGAATACTTAAACTGGAAACTTACTTAAGCGGAATTATGGCGATCGCTCGATTTGGAGGATATTTCGGACAGGATGTTCTGAGACTCCCGGTTCTTGTTGCTTAGATACTAGAGACAGCTGTCCGTTATCATGGTCTGCGACACAGTACATGCGAGCAATGCCTGATATCCGACGCATCGCGCATTGACAGAGTCAATACGATTATAAATGTAGACTGCGGTCCCTACGTTTCAAACGTGAAGAAGGAGAGTGTTTCACTTCTCCTGAAATGGTTCGTATAGCCACGACTGTGAGATTTCATACACGTTGTTGTCAGAGTGTATTAATGTTTCCTTCCGAGTTTCATGACTTTTGCAAATGGGCTACGCTGTCCTTATTGCAGAAATCCAAGAGGACTTATTGTTTGAAGCCAATGATTATATTATAATATCAAGGAGCAACCTGAGCAGAGTCTGATGTAATCCAATGCCCATGTGAATAGAAAAAAAGACACAATCAAGAACCATAACGAGGAAGAGTATCTGGCTTTCTTCTTGTTGGTAGTAATCGAATGATTAAAATATGTAAATAGCAACGATTTCTCGATAACTTGTCTACTCGTCCTACTTGCATTGCAAATGATTGACGCCCATTTGTACATGATGTAACTTCAATGTGTTCTCTTCTCTCCCTTCTTTAGGGTGATGTTTAGTTGTGCATTATTATGTTGAAGCACTCTGTTGCCAAAAGAAAATCTATCCTGTATAATTGGTGTGTATCCATGGTACAAAATTACCTCCTCAATACTTTGTGTGCCAGATAAACTGCTGCTCTATGAGATTTGTGTTTGCTACTTGCTATTTGACAAAATTGCAGAAGTGGCATAAAAAGGGTTAATAATCGATCATAAGCTCTATTTGTTTTCAGACATATTAATCAAGTGCATTTAAAGCATTCAATGTTTCCACCTGAATGTATATATACATATTAGTGATCTTGATTGAGGTATCTAAACATGCTAAACGTGCGTTAAAACACGATTATCATCAAATATCTTAAAATGTTATCACAATAGAATTAATGTTTCCATGTGGAACAAAAATCTCATTTGTTCGCATGAATTTTGATTTTCATTATCAAGTTATTAGCACAAGGTTCTACAAGTAAGAGATTTTAATCGTCTAAGAATCAAGCAGCACAGTCAATACAATTGAAATACCAGTCAAAAATGGTTGAATCATTGCTTAAAAAGAGTGGATGATTTAAGCTTCTCTTAAAAATATTTGGAAACAAACACCACAATGTGATTTTTAAGACTTTAACGTTTGATATCGAAGTTTCATCAGATTAAAGAAGCATCATTTCTGCACAAGTTAGTTTCATTTTGTCATTAAATGAAACGTGCAATTTGTAATGATTCATCAAAGCGAAATAAAAGTACACTGAACATGCATATTTGCAACATGCCGAGCCGTCATTTTTCTTTTCATGTACATGTATTTCATATATCTCAAGAAATCTTACATTTCTTCTCATTGCATTTGCTGACCCAAACATAGTCCTTGGCCAGGTTGCATATAGTTTTTAAACTATTGTAATTACCATCAATGGTAACTACCACGACAACAGCCAATGAGCTCTCATTACTGCAACTGTTACCATTGTAGCTACCATTAATGGTAAGGTACAATAATTGAAAACTTATATTGCAGCCTGGCCCTAGTCACGAATGAGTTTAAGTAACATTCCTCTTCTCCTCTTCATGACTTGTGTAAGAGGGGACATAAGTGTTTTGCAAGTCAACTTGCATGCCAGGAAGTTGCAATCTATCTCCTTATATATACATGTATGTTCCCCTCTCTGTCCCCCTGTCTCTGTCTCTGTCCCTGTCTCTCTTTCCCCCTATAACGCTTCTCATCATCCGTTCTGTTCGATTTGTTATAATCCGCTACATCCCTCTATTTCTGTATGTATATATCATTAATTTATCAACGTTTAAATGTTTTTCATGTACAGAATGTAGAAAGTGGTAGAGAGAGAGAGAGAGAGGGAGAAAAGGAGAGGGTCGCATAATTAGATAAAATACGTGCATATTTATCTCTTTCTCATTTTATTTCTTATTTCTCTCGCTCACACACAATGTTCCTTTCTTCCTCTCTTCCCCCTCTCTCTCTCTCTCTCTCTCTCTCTCTCTCCCGCTGTATGTTTCTCTCCCTTCCTTTTCCCTATCCTCACCCCCATACCAACACAACCGGAATTTCGTAATTCCCTCTTTCTCTCCGGTCTCTTCCACCACCACTATATTACTACCTCTCTCTCTCTCTCTCTCTCTCTCTCTCTCTCTCTCCCTCCCTCCTTCTCTCTCTCTCCCTCTCTCTCTCTCTCTCTCTCTCTCTCCCTCTCACTGTCCCCCATCTTCCCCCTCTTTCTCCCTCACGTAATCAGCCGACGACATCGTATCAATGGCTCCGGATAAACTTCTTTATAACGAGCAGTATAGCCTTTTTGGAAAAACACCTGTCTGGCCTGCGGCCCTATCTACCAGAATAAGATCTCCGTCTCTATAAAACCTCGTCTAAACACGTTTTAACTCTGGGCCATAAACAACACACATCTCCAACGAAATACGATTATATAGGAACATGTGCACGCATAATTAGGCCATTATCCTGTTCCTTTCCAGAAAGCGAAGCTTCGCTGTTCTTAAGACGGCGTCCATGCAGACGGTCACTTCACCGTCTTAGAGATCTTCTGTGTGATGATAATCCGTGCGATGCGTGGTGGGGTACTTTTGGTAACATAACACGGGGAAGGAGGGGGCGTGTGTATGCATCAATCAACACTTTTTATTCAGTTCTTTCAGAATGCGAGTAGCATTACTCTTCGTACTGTATAAGTAACAATGCTGTCTAATGATATGTTTATATGACAAGAATGCAACAGAGACAGTACTATAACACGGTCAGATTTTATACGATATAATGTTATAACGAATGAATAATAAGTATTGTGTAGAGTATAATATTATACTATAGACGATACAAACAAAAAAAAACCGCACACGCACACCCATTAAGACATGCACACGTAACCACACACATACTTGCGCATACACACATACACTCTCTAACACACATAATGCGTATCGGTCTCGGCGTATGCAAGGTATGTGTGTGTCTGTTCGGTTGTGTGGCTATGTACATTTGTATACTTCATGTGTGTTTGTGCGTTTGTGTGTGTCTACTAAGAGTAGGGATGAGTTAATAGGTATCTTAGATAAATTTGATTTGATAGACATATGGAGGAAAAGAAGCCCAAATAAGTAAGTAAAAGTATGAAAAGAATATCTTTTCTTTTGTTTTTTGTAAATGATGTGAAGAGAAATTATGTAATATTATTATTTTTGTGGCTGTATGTATTATTTGAAATGGAACATGATAAAAACTGTTGAAAAAAAAGTGTTTGGGAGGGGGTGCATTTTTTTATATCAATTTGACTGAAACTGAAGTAATTTACCTGAAGAAAAATCCTGATTATTCGAAAAATAAGACAATATAGCTAGCTCTATGTAAATTGTTTGAAAGCTAATAAGCTGCGACCGCCACAATATTTGGCTTGCGACTCAACGAAATGTTGTCGGGAAATGCGGGCGTTTCATTTTCTCACGCACCAACGACTGAGGAAAGAAAAAAATCAGCATGAAAGCACACGGATTCTTGTCACTTGAAATCAGTCTTCCCTGGCGTGTGGTTCGTTCGACCGTGTGGAGAGATCTCACTATGGAAGCGTTAAGTAGGAAATTGAGTTTTAAATGCTAATGTGAAAACGATATGTGGTGAGTGAGAGGTGAACATTTATTTTGGCGGGGTTTGATTACTGCTCTCTCCGCCCACATCAATCTCTATGTTCGTTCTGCATCCGCTTTCTCTCTCTCTCTCTCTCTCTCTCCCTCCCTCCCTCTCTCTTTTTGTCTCTCTCTGCCTCTGTCTCTCTTTCTTTGTCTGTCTTCCGCTCTCTCTCTCTCTCTCTCTCTCTCTCTCTCCCTCTCTCTTTCTGTCTCTTTCTGTCTCTGTCTCTACCCCTCTTTCTTTGTCTGTCTCCCGCTCTATTTCTCTCTCTTATTCTGTCTGTCTGTCTGTATCTCTCTCTCTCTCTTTCTCTCTCTACCTGCCTATCTCTACGTTTTTGTGTGCCTCTCTCTCTGTCTCTCTCTTTCTCTCTGTCTCCACCTCTCTGTCTTTCCGATATTCTCTGTCTCTCTCTGTCTCTGTGCCTCTCTCTTACTTGTCTCTCCTAACCTCTACCCCCCCTCCCCCCCTCTCTCTCTCTTTCTCTCTCTTTCTCTCTCTCTCTCTCTCTCTCTCTCTCTCTCTCTCTCTCCACTGCTCCTGCGCGCCATATGCACACTTTATACCCTTGACCGGTAATACAGTCATTGCGAAGTACTTGAACGTTGAAAAGGTGTGTGTATTTCAACGAAGTCTACTTTCCGTTAATCGCTCATACTTACATGAAACACTCCTTTTGCATACCCCACATCGTATAATACCATAATAAGTCATGATGTTATATATCTATTTAATTTCATTTCATCTATTTTGCTTATTTCTCCCTTTTGTTCTCCCTTCTTCATGCACTGGCGTTTGATCTTGGTTCTCGTATGGCTGCCTCGCAAATAAACAGGTAAGTGATAATTGTTAAGAAAGATATACTGTTGATGTTATATTTTCCAATGTGACGTTAACGTCTTCATTCGAAGTGGCCAGTAGCTTTTCAACATTTTGATGGGACGTAAAACACACAACACACACGCACAAAAGTACGCACACATACATATACACACACACGCGCACACACACACTTTTTTTTAATTTTTATTTCATTTTATAACACTTACACAAGACAATTTTTAGCTTTAGTTTTTGGTGTTTTAAACCGAAAATAAATGGGATGAAATGAAGCTAGAAGGAGAGGGTGGGTGGTGATTGAGAGTTGTGAACTAGTCACAAAGTAGTTATAACATGTATAAAGAGAAAAGAAGAAGAAATAAATTTTAAAAAGTGGAGAAGTTATAGTAAGTTTTCCAACTAACTCTAGGTTTCTTTCAAAATCTGAAAGAGAGAGAGAGTATCAGATTCGACGTTTCGGGCAGTGTGCTCTGTCCGTCATCCGGATGATAACTCACACATACACACACACACACACACACACACACACACACCTTTCTCTCCCATCCTCTCATATCTTTCCTCCTATTTCTGCCAAGAAATTGTATTATAGTTTTCTTGTTAATTGTTGTGATATGATACCATTTCATCAAAGTTCTCGCAAGGCCTTCTTCTTAAAAAGAAACCTTACGTCTCGAAAACTGGAGAAACACAAAATTACAAAACAGGAATCCTTTTAAGATATTGGTATAAGGGGATTCAATTAATTTTCTTACAAGGCCTTTCGACAATCTCTCTTTTTATTTTCTTCAGAGGAAAAGCCCTACGAAATGTTGAAAACTGGAGCAATACACAATTACAAAACACAATACTTCTGGAATAAGGTCAAATTTCCAAGTCCATTCTTGTTTTTCACCTTTCTCATCTTGCTTTGCTTGTTTGGTTTCTATTATGAGGTAAGACGACAAATAGATCCGTCTCGGTGTACAAACGCGCTCGATCCGATATTCAACTTCCAGTGCGCACTCACAATGTAGTCCCACGCTTCAACCGTCTCTCCAAGCCTCTAATTTAGTAGAGAGCGGATGAAATGTGCCGTTTCCTTGGCAACGGAGACCCAAGGGGAAAGCACACAGAGGAAAAAAAAAGAACAGGAGTTGGAGTGTAGCCGCTTCAATGCACCCACGTATGGAATGAACGCCAGCGAAAAGGCGCACGCTGTTTGAATCCCGATTGGATCTTAGGAAGCAGGGGAGGTCATGCAATGTACATCGAGATGTATTAAACATTATCTGCCTTTCTGTCTCTGTGTCTGTGTCTGTGTCTGTCTGTCTCTGTCTCTCTCTTTCTCTTTCTCTCTCTCTCTCTCTCTCTCTCTCTCTCTATCTTTCTCTTGTTATAGCACAATTCCATGGAAAAGTCCATAGGACGGTCAAACATACAATTTAAGGGGTACATAATAATTACTATCATTAATTCTTCATTATCTGCCATGGTATGTTGAGTCGAGTTCCCCCCCCCCCCTCTCTCTCTCCCACCCCTCATTTTCTCTCTATCTGTCATATGTCTCCCCCTCTCTTCTTCCCTCATAGCTTCATAGCTTAATATCGCATCGTACGGGCTGAACTTGACAGTGTTCACGGGATATGGGCGCCATCCCATGCGCTGGCCCATCCTCGCCATGCTCGCTCATTCACTGTGCGCACAAAAGCGTAGACCAGCGAACGCACTATCCGTGAATGCTGACTACACATTCCCGTCCACCCTGTGAATACCGCATGTGCTTTTTCCCACAAGTAATTCACATAAATCGTACAGAGCAGTATTGTATATAATTACATCAATCACTGCTCATGTCATGTCATAAATATAGAAGTGACACAACTGCAAAGTCTATTCATAACGGGTTTGGAGAGTGAAAGGAAAGAAAGAAATAACTAAATGCCCTTTGATATGACTTATTGCATTCGTTTTGGCTGCTGATGTGGAAGTGACGAATCATCAACCATAGCTTATAAACAGATAGAGTAGCGGCAACATATTTCTGTGCATGATAAATGCATTTCATGTCCGGATGTTTCTTTCCGTAACAGTGATGTTAAAGTCAGTACACTGCACATGAAAAATGTTTCAGGGTTATAGAATGGTAGCTTATCCCCGATAAAGTGTTCTCGTCATTAAAACCAGCAAAAATTAACCAGATTGGCACAAGTTTTAATGAGTCAGACAAGAACAACCGAAGTTTTTAATTTGCAAAATTGAAAAATCACGTACGAGGCTGAGCACGTGGTTATGCGTGGCTTTCTATGATCTTTGTGTTCAAAGTAATTAATGTCGAAATGTTTTCAAAAACATAAGAATTCAAGTTTTTATATAAAAAAAAAAGTATAATATGTTACACCATATTTATGAGTGAATTGCGTATTGTCCTCGCCATATGCCACTACACATTATGTTGCCAATTCAAGTAATGGTCAAACATGACATGGGCATGATTTCTTGATCATTTGTGATATTAAGCTTAACCCCTTACGTCTGGTTTGCGATTGATGTTCATCGTAAGTCTGCAGATTAGAGATAGGGGAATCGACTTGCGATCGAGTCAGATCAATCGTAACTCTTATAAGACGGGACTCTGGTCCAAATAATAAAAGTAAGAATAAACACCACACTGTCGGATTTTCGTGTTCATAAAAGCACCAAACGATATGAAGTGTCCAAGTAACCATTGGTCTATTGCTGCTATCTAGCTCCTTCAGTTCGGCGAGTCTGTCTTCCACTTTGCTATCGAAAGTGGTCCCGTGATGTGTCTTATTTGACATTTACCCACGCCTGTTTCTGGAAGAGTCGAGATTTCCTTCTTAGATAATACGTGTCTTGGGAGTTCAACAGCACGAATTGGCTTTCGCCGTCGACTTTATTTACCCCAGCACATATCAAACCCCTGATAGTCTAACTCCCATGCGTGTGTCGTGTAAGAGTTTTGTGGTCCACCAACAACAATAAAGCCAAGTCTTGCCCGAGTAAGCTAGTTTCTGTGACTATCATGCAAGCGGTGTTCGCATTATTGATAAATAGTTTACGAGTTCGCCATGTCTGTTGTTGTATGGATTGCAGGAATCACCATGCCGATTTTGAAGTGGAAAAATAACACAAGCTGTTTAGACGCGAGGATACTTCGGACGTTGAACTTCGAAGGAAGATAGAATTCATTCTGTCTACGTTTTCGATTGCCTATCTGACAAAGTTCCGGTACTTTTGCTACATTTCAAGGAATTGTGGCTGTTCTCCTTGCGAAGTCTCGTCTTTTTACCGCGAAGACTAATGCTACTCTTTCAGTCTTATCTTGAAATTGCTTACCATCTCAAATCTTCAGTCAAGCTTCTGTTTTCATGTTTGATCCTTGTTTGATCTCACTTAGCTTCTATTTATTTAGAATGTCTTCTCTACATGAAGTAGCGGCTATTTCTTGTCGATGAGAGATGTTAAATAATGTATTCCGGAGCCTGCATACATTTTTGTATTCTACATGTTGATTTTTGATTAGCTGGAAAGATCAATTTTGCGAACTGCCCATTTTTCCTGAAAATATTTAAATAAAGTGCATTTTGAAACTGAGAGCTCATATTGAATCCGCGTGTGCCACAAGCGTATTCCTAAAAACTTCAGTGTCCTCAAGATTAACTTCGATGGCAGAATACCGATTTGTTTCTAATCCGTCTGACCAAACTTGCGTCTAATTTTAAAGGGTGTATAAGAAATTCAAGGACGGAACAAATACCAGACCAAAACGGAACTTTGACAACTTCTAAAAGCACAATTAAACTTGACAACAAATTTATTTATCCTATCAACAATCTCGTAAAAATAAAAATTTGCGAATGCAGTTTCCTCTGATATAAAAAAAAAATCTTTGTTTTATATAGAACATCAGTGTGTAAATAATTCTTAAGTCACTTCAAGTAGGAATTGACGTTAGGTGAATACATTTTGATAGGACGTTAAGTGAGCTAGTTTTGACGGACCCCCCCCCCCCCCAAATGCGATCATCTTAGTAGACACGAACACACACATACATATGCTTATATACACACACACGCACGTACATACATACACATCAACAAACACATACATATAGGGATCATTGTACTATTCCTGAAATCAGTTCATCTCCTTCGAAGTAACTCATTAAGCTCCACTCCTAAGCTTCGACCTCTCAGCGAGGCCAACGTCCTTTTCCGAATGATACCCTGGCTTAAGAAACCTCAAACATCCACTCCTATACCCGGTCGGGTCGGACCTCGATGATGAATTGACTCAAATGAATCGGTTAAGGCAGTGATTGTCGAAGACGGCCTCGAGTCAATGACCATGGCTGGAGTACACGTCTCTGCCCTTTTCGGTCCGGCCCGAGCAGCTACAGGTTGATTAGACTGGCCCGATGTTAGAAGCGACCGAGGCTTTCACGGAATTAGAGTTTGATTGATTTTAAAACATTCATGTTCCTTCCGCCAAGCATTGTTGACATGACTGAACATTGAATCACGCACTTTGCAAATAACATTGACATATTCTTTTTCTATTTTTGGTTTACAAAACCTTTTATTAAATTGATCATTTTCTCTTTTTGTTACATAACTGAACATCAATTCATACATTTCATACATATTTGTAACAGTTTGGCATGTGATTTCAAACTATATATAACTGAGCCTCAATTTATATCTTGAAAAAAAAAAGATTTTTTAGGATTCATTAATGTGTGTAGGAAGATGATAATCAAACCTATGCTTCTCAATATTTTTGTCGGATTCGCCTAAACAAAGAAACAAAGAAACAATCAATCCAGATATTAGTGAAAGGGCTTCCTGGGGTAATTTCAGTTTTGAAAAGAAATGTTAGGCATCCACCCAGTAATACAAAGGATAGCGTGATATATCCTGTAAATTAATAAAAACAAATCATCGGACCAGTATTATAATTATCCCCCCCCAAAAAAAAAAAAAATATGAGGGGGAGTATATTAATAAAAAGGTACATGTATAACAAGAAAGTGATTATCAAAAACGCAAATAACCATATAAATAATGTTGGACCATTATCCAGGTATGCTATGTCAGTATGTGTCTGTCTTCAAAGTAAAAATATGTCTGTCTTCAAAGTAAAAATATAGGTCAGTGTAGCTGCAAATAATAATCTATACATCATAAAAATAGTTTTTAAGTAATATTCTTTCTATGCTGTTTTACATAATACTTCACTTCTAGTAATATCCTTTGGGACAATAATGCGAAAGTAATTTTAGGAACACTAAATACCTTTTGTATACTTCATATAAAAATCATGTGAACAATATATGAACTTCTTCACGAAGAACAGACTAATAGTGCATTTATATTCTATAAACGTAATATTCATCTTCTACATGTTCTAGTAGGCTTAATGTAATCTTTGGCAATCATGCCATCCTATTTTTAGAGATGCTATCAACTATTTTTTTACACTTAAAGGTAGCCCGTCCCTTTTGCAGACCTAATTCTGAAAGTTCCCTGACTTTGTCATCATTCAAGAGAGAGTGGCTATATAACATTTCCTTGGAATCGACAAAGCATAATATTCGGTTTTGAGGAAATAATCTTCGATAATAGATCGAGCTTTCTTTTTTTTCGTACCACGAAACTTATCAAATCTCAGTGAAAACTAATTACATTTCATTTTTTTTACAGGAGTTCCTCTGACCTTAAAATTTCACAATTGGTATCCCAAAAATACGTGCCAAATATATGCAAACTTTCATGAAGTTTCCAGATTTTTGTTTAAGGGACGGGCCATCTTTAACTTCCAACAGTTAACATGTCTACAAATAAATGGATTTACATTTCCCCCCAACACGATTAGACCGTCTAATATCGCCTTGGGAGGAAATGTAAATCCATTTATTTGTAGACATGTTAACAACCGTTTATCATATCATAGCTTCAATTCCCAGCGGAAAATATGAGATGATGCCGTTCTCTTTCATAGTTCACTTCTGGTAGGCCTTATCTTTGGCAGTTATGTCAAACTAGTTTTCAGAATGTTTGACAACCATTTTTCTTTACTGCAGAAAGAACGTCAAAAGAATCATAGATGAAATTCCTCACGGATATTAGACTAATAATGCACTTCTTCTTCATACTCTTCTTCTAATAGACTTAATATAAGTCTCAATTTTAGGTAAAAAGGCCAACCAAGAAGTCTAGGAGTACTTTGTACCATAATAAATATACAAATTGATCGTTCGATATGATGTAGAGTACGTACAAGAATAGGATCTCTCATTTTTCCCCTTGGAACAAACTTTCCTCAATCTCTTTCCTTCATCAAACTGTGTTTTCTCAGCATTCTATCGTAAAGCCTAGTTGTATGCATGGTATATGCGTTCCTCTTTCTTTTCTCCGTCTCATTGAAGACATTATCGACAAAGTAAATCTTCGTCCAAGACCTATTAATTCAGAAGAGGGACGGTATGTGCGTTCCTAATGAAAAATACGAGACGGAAGCGGTTGAAGCGGAGGAATGGAATGCCGAGACTAAGATATATGGCAATATTCATGTCCAGGAGATTGATTTGAACTTGAGGAAAGAACAGGTTATCCGCATAGGTTTCTCCCTTCCTCTCTTTCTCTCTCTACCCACTCTACCTCTCTCTCTCTCTCTCTCTCTCTCTCTCTCAACCCACTCTACCTCTATCTCTCTCTCTTTCTCTCTTTCTCTCTCTCTGTCTCTCTGTCTCTGTCTCTCTCTCTTCCTCTCTCTGTACATACAAATATATATATATACCTCTTGATGTTTGTTTATTACACCACCCCTTCTCTCCCCCCCCCCCCATCTCTCTCTCTCTCTCTCTCTCTCTCTCTCTCTCACACACACACACACACACACACACATACACTCATTTCATTCACCTTTTCTTCTCGCCACCTTTGGTTGTCGATAACGCCTCAAGCATGTCCAAGCAGTCACACTGTATATCATGCAATACATACATTATTCAACGTATCTCCTTTTCTCATTGGTCAAGAACCGGCGGCATCATTTCAAACGAACTCTACACAGGGCGTTGATATTCGCACCCGTTATGCCACGCGGATGGTTTGTGCCGAAGCTGAGAGGCGCCAATTGCGTTATGTTACTTTGTGTATCTGCGTGTGCTCCCTAATGATACATCACAGACCCTCTGACGCCAATACATTAAGATAAAACCATTTTTCTGTATCAAGATAATCACATACAACTGCAAATTCCACGAATCACACACAGCTGGGAATTAAACAATGACTGATAACAACCAATCCACCATGGAGCTTGTCAATATGTGCTTCTTGTTTGCGAAAGGCATTAATTTCTTTCAGACGCAACATTTTCTCTGAAAAAAAAGTATCCATGGTCCTGCTTAAAGACCCTCATGTTGATATTCAGGATATTTTAGGCCATATTCTTCTTAAAAAAATAGTTTAACCTTTATGTGCTATGCGTTGACAAGTTATACACATCCATCTGGCAAGGGAAAGGTTTAAGACGTTTTAGATATTTACGGAAAAGCATTTAGTGCCCTCGATTTCGTTAACTTCTAAAACTTAGTTTCCGTTTCATATTTTCGTCATGTTTATGGTGACCACGACGTCGTGGCCACACTCATAACATTATTCAATATCACAACGTCGGCATAGATAGGTGAAGGTTGCACGTTTACGGATTCATTGACGACCTCGCCGTTGCTTCCTCGCCTCCTCCCCTATTTTATTTTTATTTCTTTAAGTGGCGGCCATATGCTTTAGAACGAACTTGTGTCAGTATTGGCGTATTTTTCAAATAACATATGTGGACTCTCTATAGAGGTGGTGGCTAGCCAGTACCGCATGTTTAACTACAAGTATATAAGTACGTTTTTTGTGTGTGTGGGTATGTGTGCATGTGTGTGTGTATGTGTGTGTGTTTGTGTGTGTATGTGTGTGTGTCTGTGTGTGTATGTATGTGTGCATGTGTGTATGTGTGTGTGTGTGTGTGATATTCTAATACCCACACCCACGTTTCCCAACAACGTTAAGTATGAATGGAATACATGTAATCATGGTAATAAAGCAAGGTGCGCGTAGAGGTAAAGTAACGGAGCATACGATGGAGGGGAGGGGGGGGGCGTATGAGTGTGGGGTGTGGAGGAAAGGGGCGTCGACCCCTCCTTCCCATGTGGAGCGGTACCATAGTGATTTGGCGACTCCAGACTCCCAGTCATACGAGGCTCTCGCGTGCATCGTAGATTCTATCTGTCGGACCACATGTATAATTTGATTGAAAATTGATTGCATCGTTGCGTAAAATCTCCTCCCTCTTACCCCCCCCCCCCCTGTGTTCTTATCCTCCTCTTTAAAAAACGAGAAATAAAGACAGCAGCAGAATTAACTTCGATTGAAATGAAGGGTAAAAACAAGAGCTGTTTATAAATTTCAAGCGACAAAATCTTGTTTTCATTCAAAAATAATGATCTTATTGCAAATGCATTGTGTTACCAACATGACCAAGTCAGACATGCATTCTCAGGTTTTCATATCTGTACCTCGTGATATTATTCGACCGGCCACATCTTCCAACGAATAGGTCAAACTGCATGAATGTAATCTATTTTTCTTGTTATCGTGAGTTATGCAAGAGATTTTTTCGTGGTGTTCCCTCAAAAGATATGATGTCACTGTAGGAAAAGGCGAACAATATCCAAAGAGTTAGACGCATATCGCTTTACGTTAAACAGTTGCCCCAGTTTTTAATCATAGTTCAATTGAATTCAGCCTCAATATCTGAAATATTGGTAGGGATTTGTATGAATAAAACAAATATCATAAACATCCAAACCGTTAGACTCATTTTACTTCAGCTTGACCAAGAATAACCCCATTTTTAAATCATAGTTGAATTAGATTTAGAATGGATATTTGGAAGAGTGTTGATAGATAATAAGTACATGAATTTCAATCCTTATAAAGCCCTTCATACCACATGTTATCGCAGCAGTTCACAGCACGCAGCATAACACCCCACATGTCTCTGGCATACAGGGTGCAGTAGAGTAGTATTAAAGCCACCCGCGGCGGTATTCCAGGGATGGAACCAAAAAGACATAAATTATATTTCCCAATCATCGGACGCAATTCCGTAATGTGAATTCTTGCCCGAGGATGGAAGTGAAAATGTCCAGAAATGGAATGCTTTTAATTCAGCTCGTACTCGGTGGCAAAGAATTTGAAACGTATTCGCTGGATGAAAACAAAATACGTGTTTTGACAAACACGTCGAAGGGCTGCGGGTGCGTAGCTCTGAACACCCAAACAGCATGGTGACTTGATTACAGATATAAAATGAATTAACACGCTTTATCCATGCGCTGGTTACCAATGTTAATGACCTTTTCTTTATTTTCTTTCTTTGCCCTTATTCTCTTTTCTAATTTTCTTCCCCTTTTCGTCTGAGAAAGCTGATTACATGTGCATCGGTTGATCGACATCATCAAGAAGAATAGCATTAATTATAGTTTTTAAGTTTGACGCGTGTGTGCGCGCGCGCATATTTGTATACGCATTATGAGTGTTAGATGTTTGTATGTGGGGATGCGTGATGGGTTGTATGTGGTGATATGATAGCGGTACTTCGCATTACTACGCTTTACACGATCATATGTGTTGACGTTGTGCGCCATTGATACATTTCTGCACGAAGGATTGATATGAATTGGAGACTTGTACTATCACGATAGTCTAGGTTCTAGCCGTATTTCATCAGCTTCAATTCGCGCTCACATCGCGCTACGGAACTGAGCGCAACGAATCGAGTGCTTACGCGATCCCCGAGAATTGCGCAGAAAACCTAGATATGACAGTCTGCGCAGGATTGATTCCTGGTAAACGAAGAAGTATTAGGGGAAAAAAAGATTTTCAGGTTGATAACAAATATGTGAAGAAGGGAAAGGAGTTGAATGGGAAGCGGAAAAGGAAGAATGAGAAGACGTAGCAGACGAGAAGGGAAGAAATAAAAAAGGAGAGAAAAACAAATGAAGTAGCAAAAATAGGATAAAGTCCGATGGCTTCTCGTGCTGTCTCCGTTTAAAGCGCACGTGGATTATTCCGGTCCAGTGAGCCGATCCGTCCTTCGCAATGCATCAAAACGAAATGGGTTAATTTTGCCACCAGGAAAGCTGGAGCGAGCGCATACCGTGACATTTATTTGCTCTCATTATGTTATTAGCCCGCTAAAAGGTCAAGACCTACCACACGGCCCAGTGCGGCCAAGAAGTCACTCAAAAAGTTACCGGGAAGTGGATTATAACGGTTATGGCTTAAAACGTCGATGGAGATTTATAACGTCGATGGAGATTTATATTGCGCGCGATAACAACAGACGTAAACGCATATGATGTACCATGCGCTATGCATGGTTACTGCGTCTTGGCGGTGTCAAGTTGTGCTAGGCGGTTTTCTTTCGCAGGGGAAGAAATGCACTTTTCGTATTATTCATTTCAAGACTTTACCAAACTTCAAACGGGCATGTGGCAAGCCGTGTTAACATTTATTCCTATTCCTTGATATCAAGAATTCATTTCTTGATATAAAGCTGTGACGTCATAAAATTACGAATTTGAATTTCAATTTAATTGTTCTCATGTTTCTGCTTGTTATTAAAACCAAATTCACTTCAGGATGAACTTTCCTTTAAGGCGCCCAGTACACATTGTTCTCCCCTGTGACTAATCGAGATGTTTGAAGTACATTCGGGGAAGTAATAAACACCAACGCTACTAAAACTTTCGAGTGGAGCTTATAGTATTTTGAAATTCTTCGTCGTATCATTGACCATGTAGACAGAAAAGGTAATAAAGAGACAGGTGAAGTGGGAAGGAGAGGGAAAGCAGTAGATGGGTATGTGGAAAGTAAGGATGAGTGAGAGAAAGAGAGAAAGAGAGAGAGAGAGAGAGAGAGAGGGGGAGAGAGAGAGAGAGAAAGAGAGAGAGAGTAAGAGAGAGAGAGAAAGAAAGAGAGAGAAAGAGAGAAAGAGTCAGAGACAGATATACAGACATACAGACAGACAGACATACACACAGAGAGGAAGAGAGAGAGAGAGAGAGAGAGAGAGAGACACACACACAGAGAGATAGATACATGTACGGAGAGAGAGATGTAGCGACGTTTAGACGGGGTTGGTAGATAGAGCGGGAGACAGGCAGACACATTAATAATAATAATAATAATAATGGTTATTTATCTGCGCTATACACAAAAAGTATCACAGCGCTTACAATCAGATATAAAATATCAATATATACATTAAATTGCATCAACCATTGGAGTTCTCAACTGTGCCAGATGAGGCCTGGTGGCCTCTTGCTTGCTGCTTCGTTCACCAACAATTTAAGGGACAAGCCCGGTCAGCACATTATTCACAGAAGCTCTAGTATAGCACATTAACATAGCCTACAGAAACAAAAACATAGTGATAGCAAGAGATGATAAGGCGTGGTGAAGTATCATAGAGAAAAGAAAGAAAGAGAGAAAGAGATGGAGAGAGGGGTTGAAATGTGGATAGAAGGAGCCGGATGGGAAGGCGGAAGAGAGACGCTACTGCTACTGATCAGCTGAAGAAGATTTTGGGCTGCCTTTCAACGGCTTGCAATCTGGTCTGTGTCGCCGCAGAAAATCACTCGTGTCAGCACCCACAAACTCCGCTAAACGCCGCATCGACACCCGTCCCTCGCACCCATGCGTAATACGGTCTCCCATACGCGGGCACACATCCGGACCCGATGATGAAGTCTGCGCAGCACATTGCGCCGGTCTGGCAAGAAGTATTGTGTGTATGATATTATCAGTAAATAGTGTAACTTTATATTTGCTTTCATGTCTAATGTTACACATTTTATATCATTTGAAGGATATTAATTTTCATGTACGTACCTTTTGATATGGAAATGAACAGAGTAAACATGGTAAATACAATTTCAATACAGTATCAACAATAAAAAAGGGTACACTTATGCAAATTATACAAGCAGAATGGGGTTCCCTTTGCGCGGCAAATCTGTAACTGTGGCTTGCAGCTCTTTACATTTCGGACTTAAGAAGAGAATGGAGTATATAAAAATAAAGCGACAAAGAATGATACAAAAAGTCCGACTGTGAGTAAGTGAGCTGTGAGAGAGAGAGAGAGAGAGAGAGAGAGAGAGAGAGAGAAAGAAAGAAAGAGGGGGAGGGAGAGAGAGGGGGGAGAGGGAGAGATAGAAAGAGATAGGGGAAAGAGAGAGATAGAAAGAGAGAGAGAGAGAGAGAGAAAGAAAGAGAGGGAGAGAGAGAGAGAGAGAGAGGAGATGGTAGTAAATGTCAGAAGTAGTGCGAGGTAACGTATAAAAGGTAAATACGTGGAGATATGAGAGGAAAAAGATAAGACAGAAATAGTTAAGCAGGACGAGGTAGAAAGAGCGAAAAGAGACGAAGAGAAGAAAGGAAGAAGAGCGGAGAAAACGTAAATATATAGACACAGAGAGGCAGGCAATAAACAGATAGCGATGGGTAAAGAGAGTGAGAGAGACCTGGAGAAAGAGCGACAAATAAAAAATGGAAGTTATGGGGCAGAAACAGAAACAGAGAAACAGCCAAAAGAAGGGGAATGAGATGGAATGGGGTGGGGGGGGGGGGGGGGGAACGAAAAGAACTTGTTACGCTCAAGCAAGATATTGGCGTGGACAATTCGCTATAGGCACTTGATGGATTTGCATCGCGCGGCTGTTAGGAGGCTCGAACTAGAATAGCAAGGTTTGTCACGGAGGAATTATAATCCCTGCATTGCGACTTATCAATCATTGTCGCCGATCAAGGCTGCAGAATCTCGAGTGATCACTGCAGTTCTTTAATTCTCAAGAAGAAGAAATACATAATTTCACCAACATCTCGTAACGTCTCCCTCGCGTCCGACCATTGTTCAAAAGAAAAGCCCAAAGGGAAAAAACAAAGCCGAGTTGTAACCAAATCAGCTTGCAACACAGTTACCTCGGGAAGCTTCGTAAGGAATTGCCTTTGATCCTTTCCACACCACATCACATCCGGTCTCAAAAACAAAGAGACAAATATATTGTATAATCGTATAAAGTACCTAATTTGTTCTATTTTAACTTGTTTATGCCATTCTCGCTGAACGTATGGGTCCGCATTGATTGTGGAGAAAACCACTATAACCGTCATGCCAATGTGTTTTTAAATGATTATGTCTTAGCTGCAAATGCCTTTTGGAAGTGCGACGTTGAATCATGCTTGCACAAACACCCCATACATTAGCGTTTTGTTCGACGCGGAAGTTAAGCGATGCCATGGTGTCGTTATGGTTGCAAATCGATATAGCTTAGTTTTTTTTTTCTTGTGATTTTCAACATCCTGCAAAGAACGCACAAAACATATATATCATTGTCCATGGCAATATCTGAAATAAGGAATAAAAAGGATTGGAAATTGTGAAAGCAGTCAAAGCTTTACAAAGGGAGGGGAAAATGGGGGGCAGAAAATTGGAAAATTTAATTCTCAGAATGTAGGTATTGTGGTATAGAAGTCTACAATTTCCATTAGTCATGCTACTCCTCTTACTAGAATATGGACAACCAAACTGTTCAGAGCACATTGGCTGTTCCGATAATAACAAACACATTGGTAACTTATTATTATATTATTGATTAATTGTATGATAACTATGTAATCTGGTGGGTTAATTTATGCACCCTTTGATCCTATAAGCGAACACTCAAAACGCACCGTTGACAGTAAATCAGGCGCCATATACAGAGAAAGTGGAATAGTATTTCTTTAACGCTCGCGAAGTCATTGGCCGTATTTAACTTGATACTAAATCTGGACTAGACTAATGGAAATTTAAACACAACAACATGAATCACTATTATTGATTTAATATAATTGATTTTGCCCTGGGAATCACTTTGGTATATTGAGTTTGTCCACACAACATTGCAGCGAATAATTGAAATCACCCACTGCTGTGACTGTGTAATGAAAATCAATGATTTTGTGACAGCATCAAAGAATTTGTTTTGTGCTCCATAAAGTTAGTCTTCGCTTAGTAGTCTAAATTAAACCACCGTTGTAGATACGGCCCATTATTGCCTGCCGCACTTATCAAATGGGCCTGCTGACATTTCCCAGCCTCGTTCATCTTTATTTAGATCAATTTGTTATACTTGTATGCTGATACTATAAATCTTTTAACTGTGTTGTTCCTTCCCCATAGCTAAGTACCCAGGCATGTATGAGAAAGTGGATACGACTTTTCATTCCAGCCTTTGCAGTTTTTTTTTTAAAGTCGATCGTTATTATTGTTATTATTATCTTATTCCTTTGGATGTGTGTGTGTGTGTGTGTGTGTGTGTGTGTGTGCGCGCGCGCATGTGCAAGTGTACTGTTAAATTGTCATGTTTGTAATTCATGTTAAATTTGATTAATGTAATGGTTAATTATGTATTACTTTCAATGTTGTTTCATACTATGTTTAGCAAAATATCTTTGTATAACTACAGGGCTCTCTTGAAAAGCATGCCTTTCACTCATTCTGATTGGAAAGAATTCAGAATTGTGAAGTCAGTGACTGTAGCCGTATGTAATACTTAGCCCTGCTTGCTTACAGAACAAAATGTTAATGAATACTAGTAGTACATGTAGCGTTAGACCCATTTTATACTATAACGCACAGGTTGTAAGTTCGTGATGTTTGTGACAATGCTGCGTACCCTGCAACATGCACTTGGCTGCGCCTCGCGCATGTTTCACCATTATGAATACCCTCGGTGCGCCGTATTGCAACTAATGTACCCTCACCTATGCTGTATATGTATACTACTCAACGATGATGGCTTGCTATTTTGACATGCGTCTTAAGTATTCATGTATTCGTGGAATAGAGCTGCTCTATTTTTCATCTTTCTCAAAATTCGTACACTCCTATGCAAACGAGTAAACAAGATTAGTGTCCCTGTCAAAGCCAGCTCCCTTATATTATGGACAGCGCCCTTATATTATGGACAGCGCTTAAGCAGTTTGAGATTGACGAACGATTTCTGGAAGTTCATATGATCCAAACTATAACTGTAGTATATCGGGTAGTTTATCCTCACGAGTTTTCGCGAGCATGGCGGAAAGTAAGTCAAAACAAAAATAATGCAATCAAAACGAGATTATAGACCTCGATTTTTCGTGTCGAACCGTGAAGGATACTTTAACCCCGATGTAAAATACACCACTGTAGCGAAAACATGTCGCACCATTGGGAGTACACTTATTTAATCAATTTGGGAATTTTCGCGCCAACTTTTCTCGAGCGCGCCAAGGAAATCAGCCCTCATATGCGCAATAGTGTCGGCACCCAATCGTGTTAACCCTTGCTGTTCCAAACCACATGCTGCCCTATAGGAGTCGTGTGTGTTACTAGTGCCAGAAAGTGACAGCGGCATTGTACAACTTAACACGCGGAAAGTAAAATTCTTTGTCAACTGTTGGCAAGATATTGAATACATAGGTCGTCAGGTGATATAAGGTGTTTAAAAAGATCGACCCCGTTTAGTGTTCTCATGCCTGGCGTCTCCTGCTCCTACACGACTCGACCAGATATTGGTGAATACCCTTCGAAGAAAAACAAGTTTACGAGAGTCATAATGATTTTAAAGGGTGAGTCCACCCTGAAGTTAAATTGGTTTTGATTATAGTAAAATAGTGAGCTTAACAAATTAGTAAAGGCTTGAAATAAAATCCGCCAAAGGATAGCAAGTTTTGAATTTTGTGACGTCACTTACTCTTATAAGTATGTTGTATGCTGTATGATTCCATTAATATCCTCTTCTCTGGTTTTGGATGAAGGAATATACCATTTTCATAGAGTTGTGTATGTGCAAAAACATGTGTTTGATGATATATGAAATGCACAGGTAAATGGTACATATCCTTGTCACAAAATTGAAATTCCAAAACAATAACTTAATTTTCCTTTTACCGATTTTCGTCAAACCTTCACTGATATGTTTCTGATTCTATTGAAACCAACTTATCTTCAGGGTGTACTATCCCTTTAACCTCCATCACGTTCTCATTTATACATGTATTGGAGCAACACGTACATGAATACCACCTGCTCATAAAGACCACATTCCTTAATTACCGCGAGCGGTCTCTATATACAGGTTTCACAGTGAATGTAACATTCTTTTGGGATGAACCGAGATGGTGTGGGATCACATCACGAAGATTTCCAGATTGTGTATCTTTCTTCTCCCTTGAGTTAACCAACTCAGTCCCACAGGGAAGAAACTGAGTGTTGTTATTGGGATTGTCAGTGCTTAAGAAGGTTAAGGGGCTTGTATGCACCTGTATTACAAACTGCCCCCCACCCCACCCCTCTCCCACCCCTCGCCCTGTCTCTATTCGTCTTTCTCTTTCTCTTTGTTTTATCTCCCTTATCTGTTTTTTTTTTCATTTCTGTCACTCTGCCTCTAACACCCTCCCTCTCATCAATTGTCTATCTACCTGTTTGCATCTCTTTATATTTACCTCTGTGATTCTCTGTCTGTCTTCCTGTGTAACTCTCTTCTTCTCTTCATCTTTCTTCATCTTCATCTTCATCCGTGTGTGTCTCTTTCTGTTTCTCACTCTATTTTGGTCCTCTTTCTGCATCTCTCACCCTTTCACACTCTTTCTTGCTATCTACCCTCTCACTCTTCCTCTTCACCTCCCCTGCTATTTCTCCCACTCGTGGTAGAAGCAAGGACAAGAAAGAGAGAGAGAGAAAGAGAGAGGGGGAGGGAGGGGGGGAGAGAGGGGGGAGAAAGAGGGGAAGAGAGAGAGTGAGAAGGGAGAGAGGGAGTGTGTGTGTGTGTGTGTGTGTGAGAGAGAGAGAGAGAGAGAGAAGAAAGACAGAGAAGGAGCATCTTGTATTCGCTCTTCTCGTACACCTGCGTAATTTGAGCACTGCACCCTTTCTCCTGCATTCACAATATAATCATGATAATTGTCTCATTCTTTAACTTGCATATGCAGACTTAACCTTTGCCGTAATCACCGAAATTGATAATTTTACACTCTAATTGCTGCTGTAGTAGATCAGAGTGTAATTGTCAACTTTTATGTATATCAAAATCTGCTCAGTCTCTCTCTCTCTCTCTCTCTCTCTCTCTTTCTTGCTCTTTTTCCATTTTCTCTGTATTTTTCTATTTTTTGTGCCCCCCCCTCCCCCTCTGAACCCTCTCACCTTCTGTCCCTTTACTATGTCTACCTTAATTTTTTTTCTCTCTTTCTATTTATATCTCCCAGCCCCCCCCCCCCCCATCTCCTTCTCTATCTCTCTCTCTCTCTCTCTCTCTCTCTCTCTCTCTCTTTCTCTCTCTCTCTCTCTCTCCCTCTCTCTCTCTCTCTCCTTCTCTTTCTCTCTCTCTCTCTCTCTCTCTCTCTCTCTCTCTCTCTCTCTCTCTCTCTTCCCCCCTCTCTCTTTCTCTCTATCTCTCTCTTTCTCACCCTCTCTCTCTCTTTCCCTTCTCCGCCCCCCTTTTCGCTCGGATAACGCCAGTTGACACATGACTGGCCATCCACGCGCTCAAGTGTAAATACCAGCGACTACGCAAATATTAACTTTTCCTGTCTATGCCTGTGAGCCGTTAAAGCCACATAAGACCTCGCTTTCCTTCAAGCAGTTACTTACCTCGTTAATGCGATGAGAAAAACAGACATTCATTGGCTACTTAAATGAGATAATCCACTGATTTACTAGCCCAAATAGGCGCACCATGACGACATGATTCATATTGGAAATATTTGGCAATTATGGAAGTCATTTTCTTCGTCCTTGCTGTCTCCACAAGTTCATTAATTTTGTCATTAGCTTTACGTATATAGTAAACCCTGACCTTCCCGAAATACATACACACACCCACACACATATACACACACTCCCACAGTAATAAATCAATGGTCGGATACACATGTAACAAAGACAGACACACGTTTGGAGTAAAAACAAGTGGGTAGTCGAAGAGAGCGAGGAAGGATGATGGATTAAAACTGAGACCACCCCTCCTCCCCCCCCCCCCCCACCCCCGCCCATTTTCCTCCAGAGCTCTTTTTAACCCCAGACCTGTTAAATCGTATACGCTTTATACTTCAATCTTGCAGAAGATTGTAATATTGTAATAAAACATGAAAGTTCCTTTCACTGGGAGCTATCGTACAGGAACATCACTTTCTCCCCATTTTGCCTTAAATTTGGTTAGAACGCATAACTTGTTGCAAGGTCAGGAAAGATTTGCATTTGTCACGAGTAGTTTTTGTACCTGAAAATCATCCATCAAGTCTGAAAACTACCTCGTATCATAATATAGAACACTTCTCACAGCGTGGAGGTTTACAGTCTTTTCTTGACCATATTTGAAACTAGAAGGATTGGCTTTGAAGGGTAACGAAGCAAGCCAAGAAGTCCCTTGCAGGTGCGCTGTGATCTTGATAATCGGTGTTGAAGAGCGGACCTAAATTATTCTGACTTTCAGGCTGTTGGATTATTTCTCACACAAACTTAAGAATTAAAGTCTATTGCTCACAATGTAAGACTCGTCACTTGTTCATGCATATGTCGTTTTATTCTTTTAAAACTCGTGAATGATTAGTCTACTTCAGCTATGATTATTTTCAACACCTTGAAACGGCACGTCTAGGGAAGAACAAGAGCTGTTTATTGAATGATTTGGAATAGAAAAGTCCTACAGCCTGAAACCAGGCTAGACCCGAACTCGGCTTTCTCTATTTTGTTGAATCTCCTATACCTGAAGAAAAAAAAAACGAAAATATAAAACATAACATATAGATTTGTGTTTAACCGGCTAAATGCCACCTTTGTTGGTTACTGGTAATTTACAACACTTCGTTCAAACACTGGTCTGGTTCACAATGGATTAAGAATATCACTACGCGTTATATCTGCATCGAGTCGGCTCGAGACCTACTTTACTACACATAACATTTATTTTCTCTGCATCTCTATTTTTCATTCTTTCAGCAGTCTATATTGACCCAAGCAACATATATTTTTTCTCATTTAATAATGAAGTTGCTGAATGTCTTCTTCTCTCTTGAAAGCAACCGATGAGCGAGCCTACGAACGGTATAAATTCTACTAGCTGAGAAAGACCATACTGCGTTCTTTACACCCGTCCCAAGAAAGGGAACAGCTTTATTTATTTCACTTTTGCATCGCGTCAAGAGACACTATGTCCCTTTCAGCTCACAGAGGAAAGAGGTGTGTGGTAACATTTGAATATAACGTGAACAAAAACAAGTCATTTTCTGTGGAATTGGCGTGCGCAAATGGGAACCGCAGACCGAAAGTATGAAAGATTGAAACATACGTTGTTGTTTTGAAGAGGAAGGACATTTTGTGTTCTTTCGTTGTTATTTTTGTTTTGAAGCGAATGTGGTGGTTGTTTTTGTTTTTGTTTTGTAAGCTTTTGAAGTACATGTAAATGTGGTTTTGAAGAAGTGGGTAGAGGTAGGAAGTTACGAAATAATTGGGACAAACGGTTGCAACTTGAAATCGCATTGCCATGGATATTTATCGCGAGCTGTGAATGTTATTGACCAGGCATCGTGAAGTAAATTAAACAGAAGGCAAGATGTGTCAAATGTGTCTCTTAGTTATATACGCAAAATATCGGGGCACCATTTGAAGAAAAAAGTGTATATATGAAAAAAGAAAGACACAAGGGGAAGAAAAGAGAGATATATAAATGGAGGGGAGGGGGTGGCTAGCGGAGAAACACGGAGGCAGAATGGTATGAGAGACATACAGGTATAGGGAATGGGGGAGGGAGAAGAAAGTCAGAGAGAGAAACGGTGAGAGAAAGGGAAATCGGGATGTCGTGCCGAAATAAGACACGACGCAGGACGCGCGGCACAAACCTAACTGGGTGCCCTGTGTGTTGTTGTGTAATGTATATATATCCGTAGACTCCGTGAAACTTTTATTAACCCTACCAAGACCAAGGGCGAAGTTAGGGGCCTAATTCCGAGTTCCAGCCAAATTACCCGCTAATAGTTCGCATCTTCGCCCTGTAATTGCCGCCAATTTCCGAATTATGACGTCGAGGCTGCAAGTGAGGCAGCGTCTGATGTTACGTCCATTGGATCAATGCTAATCGCATTGAGACCCGGCCCGCTTTCGAATTCCGCCTCCTCTCTGTATAGAAGACGTAAATTTGGGACGAGACTCTCCCCCCCCCCCCCATTCTTTCTCTGAGTCTCCCTTCCACGCCCCCTTCCCCACCCTTTACCCCCATTCTATCTTCTCCCGCCCCCCCCCCCTCTCTCTCTCTCTCTCTCTCTCCCTCGTCCCCTCCCCCATACACCCTCTCTAACTCCCAATACCCTCTTTCGCTCTCCCTCCCTACCCCCCCCCCTCTCTCTCTCTCTCTCTCTCTCTCTCACACACACACACTCTCTATCTCGTTTGCTTCTCTATTTAATATTTTCTTTATTTCTCTGTCACTTAAGCTTTTGCCGTCTATTTTCTCCCAAATCATCTTATTCATTGTCTCCCCAAACCCCAACCCCCAACCCAACCCCCCTCTGTCTCTCTGTCTCTCTTTCTCTCTCTCTCTGTCTCTCTCTGTCTGTCTCTCTCTCTCTCTCTCTGTCTCTCTCTCTGTCTCTCTCTTTCTTATGCTTTCTCTATATCTCCCTTTCTCTCTCTTTCTTGTGATTTCGCCGTATGTTCCTCTCCCACCTTCCATTATTGAATGTTTCTCCCTCAGTCGTTGTCTTCCTCACTCCCTCTGTCTTCCTCTCCCTCTATTTATCTGACTTTCCCCTCTCTCCCGCTCTGGCAACCTTCCTGCGCCCTCCTCCCCCACCCACCCTAACCCCACCCCTTGGATTCCCCCGTCCATCTTCCTCTTTCTCCCCATTCCACGCCGCCGCCGCCGCCAGCCCCACCCCTCCACCCCATGCACTCCCACCCCTCCACCCCACCAAACCACTCCCACCCTTCCACCCCACCAAACCACCCCTCTCTCTACACCCCGGTTGGACTCTTCTCCAATCGAGTTTATCGATTTCATTTGGGGGTATAACATGCGATATCGTAATCAATTCAAATCGAGTTTGCTCTATGCACACTAGTTTATTACCCCCGGATCGTTCGGACCACTGTTTTCTCTTCACATCGTCCAATCTAGTCATCCTTTTGACCCTCCGGTCGTTGTCTTCCTACACAAAATATGATTGATTTAATTTTCCCCAACTTGGTGCATGCTGCGAGCAAATGAACACAGATTTAACTTTACCACAAACATCAATGACCATGTTGTTACACATACGAAACAACGTAACGAAGAAAAGTGACTAATATACGTATATACAGTCAGCGAGTATGCGAAAGCGTTATGCGATTTGCGCATTTCAATTTGATTTGTTCGGCCATTATATCTACTCGATAAGCTACATAATCATCAGCTCGCCAATGCCTTAGAAAAATGATATGGTCGTTGCTCTATGCTGTACACTTGCTTTTACTCTGCTTACTATCATAAATTTGAATTCTCATCATTATTAGTAGTATATATTGGTAGAAGTATATTTATTATGATTATTATAATGATTATTATCAGTATTACTATTATTATTATTATTTATTTATTATTGTAATCATTGTTTTTTACTTCTTTTATTATTATCATTATTATCATCATCATCATCATCATCATCATCATCATCATCATCATCATCATCATCATCATTATTATTATCGATAAATGAATTGCGGTGGCTTGTTCTCTTTGCTGTAAAAAAAAATATCTCACAGTTACCGCTAAGAGCAAGATTGATATATATTCCTAATCTTTCAGATACATTTTTGTGTTATGGTTTATATTGTGTATACTTACTTTAGTTTTTTTTTACTCTTGGTAAGTTTTGTTATTATCATACTCATCATAGTTGTAATTGTTTACAAACATATCAGATAATAATGATGATAATAATAACAATAATGATAAAAATAGTAATAATGAACATTTTTGTATAGCGCATTACACACAGGTATAATGTCATGTCTCTTTGCGCTTAACAACACATAGTACATAAAAAAGTGAACGGGTTTATGGTTGTGATATTTACAAAGAACTATATTCATGAAACACATGTTCTTTATATGGACATATGTCTAGTGCAACTGAGTCTGTAATGATATCCTGAATTGATTTTCACTGATTTTTGTTCGTTCTTTCCCACTCACGCAAGGTATTTAATAAATATTTGTGTAGTATATAAATAAATAAATATGCGAAAAGGAAAGGTAAAGAGAAAAGGGGGATGTAACGGAAAGGGGGGTGGCTACAAACGGAGATTTATTTTGTGATTCGCCCTAAAAGTAATCAAACGAAAGAACTTAAAACTTAAATATCAAATGCCGTTACAATGTAATACAACGACAATATAAGGAGAGTAAGGCGTTATTTTGTAGATTATCATTTAGTTAACTGCATACGGCTAAGAAAACAGATATGAGAGATGATAAACGGGTAAATGCAAAATGAATGATTCATGATTAGTATAACAAAAACAATTGTTAATGATTGTCAACACTACGCTTCGTGTTCTGGTTTGACCAAGCATGCACAGAAATGAAGAGCGTATTCATTTCTAAAATGTTCCTCTCTCAATATTGCATTTCGACAAGATCAGCTCTTTGAGTATGAAAACTCTTATCTTTGTAATGAAATATTTATTACAGTTTGCAATATTCGTTAAGGGATATTGTATCTACATGTACTTTGAGCTTTGACGGGGCATTTTTGGTTCAGGAAAAGTAATTGACTGAGCTATACCTTATCTCAGCCAAATATTATTTTGATCGTGCGACACAAGAGCCAACGTGTGGCCAAAAAAGTGAGATTGTTATCGCGCGTGTTTGTATCTGCGAAAGGCGGTCGTTCGATCTTTGTTATCGCAGACGAGAAAGGTGTCGTTTCTCACGGATTGGGTTGCATCTGTCGACTGGCTTGCTTAATGAAAGATCTCACCCCTGTCTTCCTCGAGGACCGACACCAAGGCGGTTAGAGAGTGGTGAAAAGGGGTTGTTGGCACGCGAGATAAGATCTGAAACTGGATCTTAACTTATGCAGTTCATCTGATCAGAACTCTCCCCTCTTCATCTCTGTCTTGTTTTGTTCCGTTTTCTTCTTCTCAATCTCCTTCATTTCCATCCTTTCCTCCTCCACATTCTTCTTTTTTCTGCCCTCCATTCTTCTTCCTTCTCTTCTTCTCATTCTTCTTTTTCTCTTTCTGCATTTTCGGCTTAAGCTTTCCCTTTTTCACTCGTCATCATCTGCTTGATATATTCTTCGTGTGCTTTACTATTCTCAATGTTGTTAACATTCTGTTTCATCGTCCCCCTCCCCTTCTTAATCTTTATCATAGACTTCACCTCCGCCATATCTAATTTTCTTTATCCTATTCTTCTTTCTTTTCCTTTTGAGAAAATCTATCCTTCATCATTTGAGTTCGACACATTCATATATCACATTCATAAATGTTTTCATATTATACAACTTAGAAGAGAATAGATAAGAGACGCTAGTAGTATCGGCGTGGTATTGGTCTATTGAAATCGGTCTTGCCAAAACTGATAGCGTATCCGTGCCCTAGTGCTAAGGCAGTACCAAGACAGAGACAGGTCCGATTCCGGGCGGGGACAATTTTTCACCCTTCATGTTTTCTTTTTTTTTTCAGTTGTTCAGTTTAGACAAATGTATGATATCTCCATTGTCTTTTGCACTTGCATTTATTTTTCTCATTTATATTTCTCAAGGAAAAGGCGAAATGCGTTGAAGATTTTAGTATTGCAATCATGTCTTTCAAGACGTATGTATCGACAAAATGTAGACAAATAGATAAATCTGCTTACAATATATGTCTTAGTATAAGCAGGTGATAAATATGTATTGACAAAAGATATAGATAGATAGATGGATAGATAGATAGATAGATAGATAGATAGATAGATAGATAGATAGATAGATGGATGGATGGGTGGATGGTTGAATAGATAGATAGATAGATAGATAGATAGATAGATAGATAGATAGATAGACGTCTATAAACAGTTTATAACGTCTATAAACAGTTTAGTATGTCACTTGATTGTCTCTTTTTCTTCCTCTTGCAGATAGCAACTTTGTCCTGGGCAATGCTCAGGTTGAGAGGGACTACCCGATCGTGTACTGCTCCGATGGATTCTGTGAACTCACCGGGTTTGCACGGGCTGAAGTCATGCAGAAGAGCTGTGCATGCAAGTAGGTCTGCCTCCTATCTAGTCCATCTTTTATGGTCATTTAGTTTTATCCCATTCAGGACCAAGACCTTTTTAGAGCAAAACTAATCACCATTTTGCTTATAAATTGGAAACACTAATTGTTTTCAAATTAATTTTTATGAAGAAACGTAATGTGAATTCCATTATAGATTAAAAAACCTCGTTAAAATCATTCAAAATAGAGCAAGAATCATGCAAATTTGAAGAGCAAAAGAGAAATTTCAACCTTTTCAGCAAGTTGCCAATTTGAATATTTCGTGCCCATTTGCCCCTCACTTTGCTTTTAAAACATCACTACAAAGGTAAATCACTAAATGCCAAAATTGGATTCATCTTGTGCAGAAAATCATGCTCTTTCACGTGATGCACCTTTTATTATTCTTAATAGCTGATATCAATAGTTACAGCCCAACTCACATATTTGTGGTACTTGGTCCCGAATGAGATAGTCCACCCTTAAATTAAATTGGTATTGATTAAAGCAGAACATAAGTTAATGTTTGACGAATATACGTCAAAGGATAAGAAAGTTATGATCTTTTAAAAATATAAATTTTGTGACGTCACATGCGAAGTGCTCTACCATATGTTGTGTGTTGTCTTTTTCTGTTTTTGAAGAAGGAATCTTTTTTTTTCATAGAGGTATGTGTGTAAAAACGCGTTTCTAATAATGTATCGGATGTACAGGTAAAATTATGCATATCTTTTTGGCAAAAAAAGTAGTACACAACATTATAATATTATGTGAGAGCATCTCGCACGTGACGTCACGATGGGGGGGGGGCGTGTGAAATTGTGAAAAGACAGCGATGTAAGATAGACATGAGAGAGAGAGAATGTTAGAGAAGGAAATAAACGAGAAGAAATATGGATAGAGATATAGACAGATAACTTTAGAAACCACGTGGGTCGAATTGGGTAAAACCGAAAAGGAATAACGGGCGAAGGATGTAACAAAGTACGACCACGGTTCAACGGCAAGTTGATCAGATTTATGAAGCCATATGTTTTATTCCATTTAGAATGGATCCATATTGGATGAAGTAATCAAATATAGATGTCGCATAAATTGAATGGAAAAACAGACACATACGGGAAGATCTGGAGAAATTGAATCGATTTGGTAGCAATGTGGTTGAAAGGTGCACTGAACCTCATTCCATAGAATGAGGGGAGATTTAGAGGGGACCGGGAGGGTGGAAAGGTTTATTTCACGTCATTCATATCCGATATCATTTGTAATCAATTTTGAAGAGGTTATTAGGTAGTTAGTTATGGTTAATTATGGTTATATTATGATATATGATCGCATTTCTCTTCCTCTGTCTGTCTCTCTGTCAGTCTGGCTGTCTCCGTCTGTCTATCTGTCTCTGTCTGTCTGTCTGTCTGTCTGTCTGTCTGTCTGTCTGTCTCTCTGCCTGCCTGTCTCTGTCTTTCTCTCTCTCATTCTTTTTCCCCCAACCTCTCTCTCTCTCTCTCTCTCTCTCTCTCTCTCTCTCTCTACTTGTCCGTTTCTCTCCATCTGTTCTAATGCCCCCCCCCCCTTCTTCGTTTCACTCCTACTCATGTTCTCCTCTTCAGACATTTAATGTACACTTCCATCTTAACTCCTGTGTCTAAGTAATTTTATTTCCTCTTCCTTCTCTATATTTTTTAGCAGCAAATCCGTCTTCGTGTGCCTTTAGTTTTTTCATCGTCCTATCTTTCCCGCTTTCTCTCCCCCCCCCCCCTCCTTCTGTTTTCCTTTCTACTCTTTTCGTTGTCCTCCTTATCTTCTCCACCATCTTCAACTTTTCTCTCTTTTCTGTTCTTTGCCCTGTTCCTTTGTCCATCCTTTTTCCGCTTTCTTTTTTTTTCTTCTACCCCTTTTTTTGTTATCCTTCCCCTTCTCTCTACCAGCTTTGTCGTTTTCTCCTCTTTCTTCCTTTTTTAATCGTTTTTCTTCTGTCCTTTCTGTTTTCAGATTCCTGTACAGTCCAGACACGACGATAGAGAAGATCACACTAATAGAAAACTCTCTGGAAATCAAGGAGGAACTCAAGACGGAAGCACTCTTCCGGAAGAAAGACTGTAAGTACGGGCATAGTGATCATGGAGACTTAAGGCCACCACATACGACACGATCCGATCCGTCGTAAGATTTTGCGACTGGCTTAATCACAGGACTCGGCCAAGGGCTTTGTAGAAGCAGGTGACGTCACATATCCAATTGCAGGCACTTACGACTGACGAATCGTGGTGGTGGTGGTGGTGGTGGTAATTTACTAATTATTTCAATTAATGTAACTGAACTTGAAAAGAAAAGGGACAAGAAAGCGAGAGAGAGAAAAAGAAAAAATATATAGTGGGGGCATATAGACAGAAAGACAAATATACCCACAAGTAAAGAGAGAAAAAAGATATATCATACATGAGATGTGAAACCACATTGTGATATGATATGTGCTTTGGAATATTTCTTCTCGCAAATTAAAGAAATTTGACAGCTTAATTTCCTTTCCCAGTGGTATTTTCAATTAAAACACACACACATAGTCTTATTAACGTCAAGTCGAACGGAGATTTTAAAACAATCGTGATGGGTGATTGTCTACCGTAACGAGAAGTCACATGTTTCCTTAACCCGTGACCATGGTTACTAACCTACTTTTAGTATGACCGTTTGTGTTTGCAGTTTAGTCGGACTAGCTATTTCTATAAGTTAATACCCACGCTATAACGTGTTAAGGAAAACGAATCGGCTTATAGATTATTGCGAGTTAGTGTTTCTTTCATCATGTTAGGAGGAAGATAGGAGGAAAACAGCCATGATGTTTTAATTAATGGTATCACCTGAGCTCTCTCTGCACAATCTCAATGAGGCTCGTATTATCGCTCCCGGGCTCAGAGAGTGATTTCACGAGTAATAAAATACGCTCTTATCTTTCCTTCCCAATTCACTTTGTCTCTCACCATCTCCATCTCACCCCTCTATCTCTTTCTTTCTCTTTATCTCTCTCTCTCTTTCACTCACTCACTCTCTCTCTCTCTCTCTCTCTCTCTCTCTCTCTCTTTCTTTGTTGACATATCAAATATTCCGGATATGGCAGTAAAAAAACAAGAACTGAAATAGGACATGAATAGTGAAAAAAGTTCGCTGATATAAACAAAGTAACAAAATAGGAACGCCGACATAGTCTTTCGAGATAAAATAAACATCCAAATTTCTTTCTCCTAGCTGGCGCTAGATTGCATTGTGTCCAGTGAACTTCATATTATGAATTATTAAAATATAAATAAAGGCGAAAAAACTTTATTATTTTTTTTTCAATGTTTTGGCAAATCGTCCTCCCTTTAAAGAAAACGGGGTGTTGAATTCAACGGTAAATCCTGACATTTAACGTTTTGTCTATGAAGCTGTATTATAAGCATTAATACACGGTAATCAAGTTAAGCGAACGTTGTTTATGCCGTTCTTCTAAATGAAAGTATGGTGTAATTGGTGAATACATCAGTGAACATCACTTTCATGACCTTGGATTTGACTGATTTCGCTTTTGTTTCGTTTCTTCCCATAGTAACCCCATTCTGGTGCCTTCTAGACATTGTGCCGATCAAAAATGAAAAGGGAGAAGTTGTCCTCTACCTGGCGTCCCACAAGGACATCACGAAGTCAAAAATGGCCTCTATGGACGAGGATAAAGGTAGGATGTTGTCATGAAAACGGTGTCTGTGATGATGATGATGATGATGATGATGATGATGATGATGATGATGATGATGATGGCAATGATGGTACTGGTGCTAAGGTGTGTGATGATGGTGATGATGATGATGACGATGATGATGATGATGATGATACTGATGGTGATGATGATGATGATGATGATGATGAAAACGGTGGGAATAATGGTAATGGTGGTGATGATGATGATAATGATGATGAAAATGATGGTGGCGGTGGTGATTGTCGTAGAAGTGGAAAGGTTTGTTCATGATGACAACATGACAAATATTGATACTCACGAACATGACGAAATACGTCTTCAAATGCTATACCCCCTTTAACCTTCTTGTTTTCCTTTAAAAACACTTGCAGGAGAATTCGATGATGAAGAAGAAGAAGACTCAGAAAACAACTACCTCAACGATCTTCCGTCAAATTACAACTACAACCGGAGAAGAAGCCGAGCGGTTCTCTACCATCTCTCCGGTCATCTCAAGGAGCAAGAGAAGAAGAAAAAGAGGAAAATCAAGATCAACCGCGTAAGACAGCTTTTGCCTAGCAACGGATGGTTTATACCGCATCACCACAGTCATAACCACCGTCACGATATCATCCCAATCTTAGACGTGATATAAAGACAAGTTAAAGATCATTCTTGAGGACCCAGCACCCCCCCCCCCCCTCCTTTCCTCCTCTGCCATGTCCATAAGTGCAATGGTAACTTTTAAAACACGAAGAACACCGGATATCTTCACATCTACAGCAGAACTATCATATAGCTTGAAATAACAGGTGCTTAATAACTGTTGCTCATTCCGTCTATAAAACTATTTTGATGAAGCTCTTCTATAAACGAACGAGGACCCCCAAAATACACCACCTTCATTGGCATAATTGTGTGTTTGCGCGTAATCATTATATATATTCTAAGTTAACATATCGGTATATTTCATAACTATAATATATATGTTAATATATTACATGTCCTCGTTTGATGTGTCAAATTGTATCATGCATGAAAAGCAGTTGCCCAACAGACATGACAGGGTTTGGCCAACTCGAATTCAAAAGGCAACAGCATGACGTATATTATTTTGTTATCTGTTTGCCCAACAAAGCAACACGCACCATGTTCTTGCCTATTGAAACCGAGTTGGCCAAACTCTGTATTAAGATGACACTGTCATCCAACTAAGAGGACTCCCCTCTATGATGAAGAAAAAAGGGTTTTAAATAAACATGTTTATAATGTTGGTTACAGTTCGATATTCCGAAGGTTCGGTTAGTCCGAAGGTTCGTAATTCCGAAACACGTAAATTGCCTATACCTCGATGCTCGTTGGTCCGAAAACGAAAAAGGGTTCGTTAATCCGAGCATTTGTCGCGTAGCGTTCGGACGAACGAACCTTCGGAATAACGAGTATTTCCCATAATGTTACGCTACGTAACGTGTGTGTTATGTGGAGGGGCGGGACCGGTTTTTTTTTTTTTTTTTTTTTTTTTTTTTGGGGGGGGGGGGGGGAGGAGGTTGTGATGGGGCATGGGGGAATAATTTTGCCCTGCGCTATAAGGGCATCACTCTCGCTAATCTTACCCCACTGTTGTCTCGTTCTATCTCCATTCCAGGGCCTGCTCTCCCCCAAATCGACAGTACTACCCGAATACAAAGTGGCCGCCATGAAGAAGTCACGTGGCATCGTTCTACACTACAGTGTGATGAAGTCAGTGTGGGACTGGTGCGTGTTACTAGCTACGCTATACATCGCCATTGTCGTGCCGTTCAACGCAGCAGTGCAGCATGCGAAAGAACTGGTGATCACCATTCTCGATGTCACGATAGAAGTCATATTCATTACAGGTAAACTGCCTACATGTGATGATAAGTGAAAACAATGGACTAGATAATTATGTAACAACATATGCAAATGTAGGCCCTTATGTAAATTCCAGAGGTAAAGATAATAAGCGATTACCCCATATGTATATGGAATATAACTGTATAACATGAGTACATCATGATTTTTTATAGGGGTAAAAAAATGACGTTATTCTTAAAGGGGTCCAGCCTAAAAGCTTATCTTCATTGGATTCAGCCACCTCCCACCCCCTACGCCCACGACACCCCCCCCCCTTACACACACACACACACACACACACACACACACGTACACAAGCACACACACACACACACACATACACCCAAATCATAATTATGTTATCATGCCATTGTATGGTTACACTTCATTTATGACTTATCTTTCGTAACTATTTCTTCAAATCAATACTGTTTTGTTATGAATTATGTTAATTATTTACTTGAAATATGAACGTTGAATTGTGTTTTTCTTACAGATATCGCAATCAACTTCCGAACAACGTACGTGAGTAAATCGGGGAAAGTGGTCTACGAGGCGAGAGCGATAGCAATAAACTACGTCCGCAGTTGGTTCTTTATAGACTTGTTAGCGGCAGTCCCGTTCGACATCCTTACCCTTATGCAAAATCGAGAGGTAAGATTAGAAGCAAGTTGATATTGTACATATGAAATAAAATTTATGCTCATGCATTTCGTGTGAGTTTTTTTTTTTTACATAAAGAATACCTACGTGTTTCTTACAGAAAAGTAAAAACAAAACAGAGGAGCACAAGTTTCTGCAAAGCTCGACAAAAACAACAATTATGAATGTTTACTTTTCTAAAATTGAAATGTCCTTGTACGTGGCTGTGATGTTGTGCTTTTGCCTTACTCTCTATTCTTCACTGGAGAAATTGATTATGATGAATGTCCATGTTCTTTTTCGAAAACAACATTCTCACATGAGCAATTCTTTGAGAATAAGAACGAACCCGTACATGTTAATACTTTGCTATGAAGGAGCTCGAAAGTTATAAAAGAACTCGAAAACAACATTATTTTTCAAGCTCTTCTCTGGAAAATATAACGTTGGGCTTCTTAAGCGTGTTTGATCAAAATTGTGAAATTAATACATATATCACTAAAGTATCTTAACAACTTCACATTCTAAAACATAAGAGGAGAGAATGCGTTGGGAGCAGGGTGTGAAAGACCAACAAGGGATGTCCCTTGTTACCATGGTTACAGCGGGCAGATTAGCACGTGATAGAGCTCTGTAGGCGGATCGTAACTGCAACAACGTCCTGATATATAAATGTTTCAATTTGAAAATGATTTCTGTTCTCGCATTCCTAGTTGGATACGTTCCAGCTCATCAAGCTCGCCCGGTTGCTACGGTTACTACGGCTTCTCAGCAAGATCGAGCGGTACTCGCAGTACAGCGCTATGGTGCTGACGTTTTTTATGCTTGCCTTTGCGCTGTTTGCTCATTGGCTGGCCTGTATCTGGTTCTTCATTGGTCGGGAGGAGAGGGAGAACCACAAGGAGGAAGACGGCTGGGATCTAGGTATTCATTCATCATTTCTGGGCCCCATTTTATAAGCAGTTGCGATTGTTGTGCATCGATCGCTAGTCAAATCCTCTATATTTAATATACACGTGAATTATTGATACAAATCGCAAGTCAACATGGTCAAGTTGTGAGCAATCGTAAATTTTAAAATACAGGGTCCTGTGCCAATAGAGCTCTTTTCTACAGAAGTTATGTCTACTTTATTTGCGATAAGCGACAATTGAAAAATGATTCTCGTGATTTCTAGATGGTTTGCATCAAGGAGTATTACATCAAAGTTTTCTAAGGGACCGATAGAAGATCGATAAAGATCTCGTTATCTACTACAACATTCCATATTGTGGTGATGTTCGTGATAACCGGAAAGCTTGTTCGATCGTTTGTTTTATCTGTTTGCTTGCGTGTGTCGTGTTGAAAAGGGGGATTTATTAATACCTTGCAACCCCCAGTCTAACTTTTTAAATTCTTTCTGTGCCAAGTTTGTATTTGTTCACCATTAATGTGTCTGGCACACCATGGGTTAACAAAAGGAACTAATTCAAAATTAGATAGATGACGTAATGATATAACTGACATATTTTGGCTTGTATTTTCGTCGTGCAGGCTGGATCGTCGACCTTGGTGAGCAGCTGAACGAACCAGTGACAGGCGAGAACGCCACGGGGCCGGGCACCGACAGCATCTACATCACGGCTCTCTACTACACCCTGAGCTCTCTAACCAGCGTTGGCTTCGGCAACGTGTCAGCCAACACCAACACAGAGAAGATCTTCACGATTCTCGTCATGTTCCTCGGAGGTTTGTATCTGCGCACCGCCCTCACCGTCACCGTCACCGCCACCATTATCATCATCATGATATCATGAAATCTATCAACATGACCATGACTATTACCATTACTTTTACTACCACCATCGGTATTCACACCTACAATTATTTCTCAATAGGCTCATGTGTTAGTTTAGTCATTTCCAAAAATCATTGGAAATAGAGGGACAGATATGGGCACTTCAACTTCCCACCATAGCAAATTATGCGGATTCTCAGAGTCCACGTCCAAACAATTTGTTGACGAGCTCGATTTCGAGAAAATAACGATGTGAATGGCGCCACCTTTTGATTTGAAGGGAGACTTCCTCAAAAGTAGTAAAAATACACTGGAATCGATACTAAGAATATAGTATAAAACTCGAATTTAGTATAAAACTAGAGATATCAGCTAAGCATCATTCACTCTTAATAATAATAATAATAATAATAATGAAAATAATAATAAAAATAATAATAATAATAATAATAATAATAATAATAATAACAATAATAATAATACCAATAATAATGATAATAATATTTAGTTCTTGTATAACACATAACACATAGCTGCGAATGTCCCTATGCACTTAGATGAGGAATGAAATTAGAAAGTAAGTAAAGAGTGCTGGGCACTGAGTTCACTACGTGTTGGACAGATACTTTTTTAAGGAAGTCTTAAACTTATCTAAATCATGCATGTTTCTCATATAATTAGGAAGTGCATTCCATAAGACGGAAGAGGCATATCCAGATGAGCGTTCACCATATATTTTGGTAACAACAGGAGGAATAGAAAACAGCTGCTTTGTGCTTGATCTTAGAGTACGAGTAGTCTGATGCAAAGTTAATAGTTCGGTCAAATATGATGGAGCTATCTCATGGAAGCCTTCCCCTGAACTTCTTTTTTTTGTTGTTTTTGGTGCATTTAATTGTATTACTTAGGGATATCATTTATTGTCTCTCCGAAAAAAATGTCAATTCTTTTAATAAAAAAATAATGGCCCGTATGCACAAGGTTGGTTAGATTTAGACCGCGTACTAAACGTGAACTAATCTCATTGGCGCAGAATAAATCCTCTGATTCCGTCACAAAATCGTTGATTTTCATCACAGAATGACAACAGTGGGTGATTTCTATAATTCGCTGTAATTCGCTGTAACTTACTGTAATTCACTCTAATGTGGATAAACTCATTACATCATAGAGATTCCGAGGACAAAATCAATTATTTTGAATCAATAACAATGTTACATGTTGTTTTATTTGGCGTCTAGTTAAGTTAGTCTAAGTTTATTACACTGTTTGCGTGCGTTAAAGCTTTGTTCTGAATACGGGCAAATGAGGATATCGAGGTTCACTCGAGATTTCGACGTTGAGGTCGATGTCGTCTGCTCCTTACCCCACAGCCCTGTGCCACGCCGCGGTATTCGGTAACGTGACAGCCATCATCCAGCGGATGTACTCACGTCGCGCGCTCTACTACACCAAGCTGCGTGATCTCAAGGACTTTGTGCGCTCGCACCACATTCCACCAGCCCTGAAGACCCGGATGCAGGAGTACTTCATGACGTCATGGTCGATAAACATGGGTATCGATACCACAGAGGCAAGTGACAGTTGTGCTTTTGGGTGATTTCAGAGACAAAATATATGAAAGGCTGAGCTATAAAAAAAGACTTGGAAATGACGGCAAAAAATGGGAATTACATTGCCATTGCCTGAGAAGCACGATAAATGACACATTTGACAAGATTATACATTTCCCTTCTCCTGGCTGCCACCAAACTAGAAATCCATGAACAAAATATGGAAAGAGATCAAAGGTTCAATCTTGTGAAGTGAGGTATGACGTCATAAAAGCACGCTGTCAATACACGTTTTACAAGCTGTAGGTGGCTCAAGTTGCGATGAGTGCCGACGCCTACCTGTTAGATAATAGCGGTCCTTCTTTTGAGTATTGTTGTTGAGACCAAGAAACCTGCGTAACAACGGACGTGACGATGCGTCTTCAGTACTGTTACCCGAAAAATAGAGCATTGTAGATTATCACAACTGTGACTGTGACTATGACGTGGCATCTGCTATTCCCATCCAGGTGGACGTGACGCAATTGCGTATACATAATGTTGTTAAGAGCGGCTGCCACTCACAGTCACAGCCATGGTAATGAACAACTCTTAAATAGCCCAAACGGCAAACGTGAAAGGGGTGTATTGCGGCTGATTCAAAATGAGGCTGTAATGTCACGAACTTTGTTTCAGGTCAGCTGAGATAAGCTTCTTTTTGAACGGAATAAGTCCACTTTCAGTACCATTTCTTTTGTTTTGGTGTTTACTGTGCCATCTTCCGTTACCATTCCTCACTGTAGATGCTGCAAACCTTTCCCGAGGAGCTTCGAGCCGACATTGCTATGCACCTTCACAAGGAATTCCTAGCTCTTCCTATATTCATTGATGCCAGCCAAGGATGCCTAAGGTACAGTTCCTCTTCCCGTCGTTCTTCCTTATCTTGTCTTGCTCCATCTTCTTTATGAAAAACTCCTCGTTTTGTTTCCCCCTCAAAGTTTCAACTTTTCGTGTAATTCTGCCCGTTCTCCTCCTGTACACTTGTTTGTCATTCTTTTACTTTAAAAGGGAATATGATGTACTTGGAAGACAGAATGCCTTTTCAAAAGAGTGATCGCTAGCAATCTTCTTACCAATCGTCTTAAATGCATGTATTGTCCATTTTACAAACTTGCTGAAAGTTATTTTCCCTCAAATAACCCACATTTGAAGTAATTGGGGATTAAATCACAAATCCTCAAAATGCTCGGCCCGAACATGAAACTTTCTTCTTTTTTTTGGTATTTTTTCTCTATTCATGTCGTCTTTCTTCCGTCATTTTTTTAGTATAGTTCTCCACACCGTATACATGGGAGTCTCGTCCCATAATGCACCGCACAGCGATATCAGGATATTCCGCTTTATATTCCACATACTAAGTATGTTGCTATATGATTGGTCAAGAGTTGATCACGTGATGAGGCGTAATTTTTCCTATCAGATCACCTGAGAATTAAAGTTCGTTACACTCTAGATGATAGTACTTTTTGGTTTCGCTGATCTCTTCAATCCTCACAGTCCTAACGCGTGATCAATTTTTTGAGTATGCGCGAAATAAAAGTGCGTTGCACTCGGACTATCAGCTCCCACTAACGCGTCCAAACGCGCGTCATAATGCGAGTCCTAATTAAACGCGCGTCCTAATTAAACGCGCGTCCTAATGCGCGTCCTAATTAACGCGCATCCTAACGCGTGTTCCCCATGGCAGCGACTCTGGGTTAGGTAGAGAAGTAATCATTACTTTTGTACGTCAAATTGTCACTTTTGGTATAGATAGTTGGTTTCAGATGTGGAATATAAATCAAATAATCAACTTTTGGTTTCAGGCAATGAGACGAACTATCACTTCCTCGGCGATCTGAATGTATACGCTATCTTTCCTCAGCTGCGCTTCGGAAAGATAGCTACATCCAGATCGCCTCGGAAGTGATAATTCATCCCATCATCTTCACCAACGTTGATTATTTGTTTACTCACACATAAGCACACTCGACCGGCAGCGGACATGGCTGCAAACAAAATTCGTATGTGGCTCCGCGGTGCATCATGGGACGGCTTTCCTTATATACGGTATCATATGAAAAATTCTTACCCTCCTTTTCGTGTTCTTGTGTCTTAGCTTATGTTACGTCTCTTTTTATCTGTCTTTGGTGAAGTAAGAGTCACATGTTTCCCTGTTTCCCAATTTTCCTTCTCTCTTCAATGTCAGATCGCTGTCTCTGAAAATCAAGACCAGCTTCTGTGCTCCTGGGGAATACATTGTTCATCAGGGGGATGCACTCAACGTTATATACTTCCTGCTGAACGGGTCCATGGAAATCCTTCGCAACGGAATGGTCGTAGCGATTCTAGGTATGTACCAATTTTTTTTAATTTTTTTTTTCAAATTTGGCAAAATCATTGTCAAACTTTAACATATATGATTTCGGGTTTTTTTTTTTAATATCGCGACACAAAGACTGCCGACGATACAGTGGAGAGATTGTGGGTGATATTTAAAAGAATCTAGGAGGTGGGGGGGGGGGGAATCAAGATTTGTTGCTTTTAGTGAAGTCCCTCCACTGTTCACATCTCCATGTGATTTGTACTTGGCAGGCAAGGGCGACCTCTTTGGGTGTGACCTTTACATCACGGATAATGTGATCCAATCCAGTGGCGACATTCACGCCTTGACGTACTGTGACCTTCAGTCTGTGACAAGGTGAGGAAACTTCACGAGGTGTATGCGTGCATGTAAGGGGGGTTATATTGGGAGGACGAAGGGGTGGGGGTAATTGTGCTGGTCGTGTGATACTGACATATCAGAAGGGCTGGCTAGGAGAATGACTGTCCGCGCTTCTAAACACACATATCCACATCGTGAAGCATTTATAATTCACTTCTGTAGTATACAAATAGAGACTGCTCTAAAGGAACTGGTTAAAAATGCAGGCACTAGGTGATGTCAAAACAATACTTTTGTCACGAGGCCGCAGGCCTAGGGAAAATAATACTGTTTTGAAATCATGTCACGAATATCAGTGTAATATATATCTAGTCCACAAAGTACCACATAGTATCACAAATAATCGCGTTGATATTCTTTGTTTTCTTTTAAGTGTTATCGCTATGTTTGTCTTTGCCATTTTAGTAGAAAGGCTAACATTTTCTTGCTATGTAAAATGGTTGTAATAAATGGAATAAATATATTCTCCACAAACAAAATAAACAGGTCGTTTAGAAAGCAAACTTGTCGAATTAACTTATATCAACATATGCTACGATGTCAAGAAGTTATGATTCAACGGAGGTGTGGTATTGAAGTATGAAGACGGTAAAATAATTTGCCACGCCCTTTTCAACAGGCAAGAGCTGCTCGAGGTACTGGCCAGCTATCCGGAATACCAAAGCAAATTCCAGACAGAAATATCTCGAGATTTGACCTTTAACCTTCGAGAGGGCTATGATTCGGAGGTAAGAATACACGTGGCAACATTACTACCATCATTTTTTCCCGCCTTCTTTCAGCTCTGATGCTCCTGAAATTCGGCCTGTCTTTCTTTACATTCCAAATCGGAGTCAAATTCATCTCCTTGATTTTCATTTCCAAGCGTCAAACGATGCTTCACCGTTTCGAACTTTTCTCCCCGTGTTTCTGTTCTGCAACCATTTAAGCCCACAGAACCACTTTTATTGCCATGGCAACTCCATCCAACACGCCGATCCTTCCTATCAAATTGATCTGTTTTTTCCTCACTCAAGTCATGCCTGACACAACACATTATCCATAGCAAATTTCATGTTTGCATTTTCACTTTGTTTTCACACGGTTTTAGTTCCAATATGAATCATAAAACGTCGTGTATCAAATATCGAGAAGGACGGTTGAAAGCAAAACTTACACTTTGTGTTTTTTTTTTGCGAGTGAATGTTCACGAGAACAGAATCTTCAAAATCTCTTATAAGCTCATCGAAACCAGTGCTCGAAATGTCTGGTAAATGCATCAGAATGCATAATCATAGATGAGAGCCTGCACTCGGGCTAGGTTATGTTATTTGCATTTAAGAACTTAGTGCATCTTTTTTCTCATTGTCACGAGTCTTTCTCTTTCATGAAACACCCAACTCAAAAATTGCATTTTCCATCCAGCCATCCTCTTCTCTGCCCTTTATCTTTTCCATTTTCCCATTCTTTCCCGAAAACATTTTTCCATGAGTGCCCTGTCTCTTTCTTCACCTTTTCGTCATGTGTGCTTTGTCGTGGATTGGAGTTTGAAGCGAGAATCAATTTTGTGGACCTATCTAAGGAAAGACACACACACACACATCTACACACATACTGATGAAGATGTCCCACTCATTTATTGGTGTATGACGTCTATAGACAAGATAGAGCGAAATGGTTACTACTACAATACTCCATTCAATAAGGACTTAAATAGATGCATTAAATGGATAGGTTCAAGTCGTTTAAATTAAGGGACGAAAGGAAGTACCATATAAAGAAAAAGACCAGTGCTCGAATTGAGGTGGGGGCGCACCCCCTTGTTTCAAGGTGTGGCCCCTAGCGACTATGAGACCCTAAAATGTGATTATGACATCCACACAGAACATAGTTGCAAGCAGCCCTCCTCGCTAAATTTGGCATGAATTCGAGCAGTGGTTAAGAAGACAACTTCCTTTCACAAAGAGACAAACTACACAACCAGATCGACCGGCACCAACTCTGTTGCTCACCCCCCTCTTTCAGCAATTTTGGAGGTCCACACAAAATGCCCCCGATCCGGATTACCCTGCGGAGAAAGCACAGAAAATGAAGAAGTTCCTTCGCAGATGGAGAAAGCGAGCCAGAGTGAGTTGACTCCCTTCACTAGAGCCACATGCCTGCTGTACCAGCCAGCCTAGAATAGATGCATCTCGTCTCTTTTTTTCTCATTATTTCTTTATTCCTTTTATTCTTTTATTATCGTTTCAGTTATTGATTTCAGTCAACCTATTCTGTAATGAAGCCTCACACACGATACGTTCTTTATATTCCCCCCAAAGCCCAAAATACAGGATTTTTTTCATTATCATTTTATCTTGATCACAACCCGTATTTTTTATTCCGAGTTCCTATATAATTTACATCGAAACCAGAACAGAAAACCTTGCGGCGTTTTGGTTAGGGCGACAAATCTGGCCAGTTTGTCGGTCTGTCACAAACGCTGTGAATTATGATTTCCTTAATTTCCGCCTTGGAATCCCCAAACCCACGTGAACTTCTTGGTTCACTCCTCCTCCCCATTCTCCTCCTTCTTGCTCGATCGCCTTTACCACCAACCCGTGTTTACGACCAAAACCAAAAGAAAAATGACTGTGTTATCTTTTCATCGGCTGGACTCAATTATCGTATGGCTGTAGTGAATAGAGTATATGCACGGAGGTCTTGAGATACCAAGAGTCATAAACAGCGAAAGGTAATGACTTCCTGCCTTCTTGATACCTTGCCTCCAGAAGTATCTGCATGCGTGCAACTCACACCTCACACAAACTTGTATTTTTTCTGTTGTTTTTTTCTCTCTTTTGAGTTCTTCACCACCCAATTTCTCCGCCACTTTCAAAGCCACCCGCACAAAACGAGATCGCACCAATGTTCGAATACTCTATAGATTGCACTATCTGTACTCTAGTTCTTGGTGTAATTGTACTTCTATTATTTGGATTGTAATATATATATTTATATATCATTTTCATATATGCATATGTATGTATACATGTATATACTTCTTTGTTTCTTTTGGGAATGTTCCAGTTACATCATATATTGACTGCATTGTTCACCATGTACTCCCTTTTTCCAATGACCGTAATATAAGCAGGATGTCGCATGCACAGTTTTGGAGAAATTCCTACAGGTGTCGTCTGGTGACTGGGAACAAGACTACTCTTCTCTTGCACTCATATGGAGCTGGGTCTGTAAAGAAAAAAATGGATTGAAAGCTGAACGAATACGACATATTTATGAAAACAGATATTTCTCGTATAAATCTCCTTTTTGACTCTACCTGTGTATCCGACAACAGACCGAGGACAAATACTCATACTGCGATACTAACAATAGCGGGCGCAATACGAGGTTGACGTCGATCTCCGAAGTACGGGACGAGGAGGAGGGCGGGACGTCGTCGAAGCAGACGAGAGATATGGCTACGGACACGGGCGAAGACGGGATGGAGAACAAGCACATGCTGCTCGATGTCAGCAATTCGATAGCGACGTCGGTTCCACCGGATCTCAGTCCACGGTACGAGGCCATCGACCCTTCAGTTCGTTCCTTCCCCTCCCCTCTCTCATGTCTCTCTCTCTCTCTCTCTCTCTCTCTCTCTCTCTCTCTCTCTCTCTCTCTTTCTCTCTCTCTCTCTCTCTCTCTCTCTCTCTTTCTCTCTCTCTCTTGCTCTCTCTCTCTCCCTCTCTCTCTCTCTCTCTCACACACACTCTCTCTCTCTCTCTCTCTCTCTCTCTCTCTCTTCCTCTCGCTCTATCTATTCCTATTTATCAATCTCTGTAAACATAAGCGACACAGGGTAGAGGATTTATTCCAAGTACTTTGTAGACCTACGTGATTTTAATACAAGACCTCGCCAAAGGGAATAGCAAATAATCACATTTGCATTGCTTTATTGAAAACGTCAAAAGCATCTCCCAATAAGGGTCGATCTGTCTACTACCACCTTGCTTTTTGTTTATTGATTTTATAACTGTTTGTACAATCAGTTTAACAAATACGAAAGCATTCATAAATATACCTGATATAGTCGTACATACATGTCACCTTACGGTTGGTAGTGATATTAAGTTGCTACTAATATTTTTGCTCTTGTCTTCTGTGGGGTCTAGTAATACATGTTTCTAATAACTAAAAAAAAATGCAACAAAAATAGAGCTCAAATAGCGTAAGTCGGAAATTTCCCTTGTAATAAACAAATAAATAAAGTCATTTATGCCCTTATCATGAACGGCTGGTAGCCAATATTAACCTTCACTCCATATTTGCACTTGTTTTTCATGGGGTCCGGTAATATATTTTTTTCTTCAAATGATTCCATGACTAAGAAAAAACAGCAACAATGATCAAACAACTTATTCTCTGTCAGAGCCCATACTGTCCTATCATGCCTGTGGGAATGGTGTCAATAGTGCATACAAAAGTTAAGGCTGAAATATTAAAACATTTTTGTTTGGCCTTTTCATGGGCACTATTGACTGTTTCCTCAATTTCTCCATCTGTAATTTTCGGTTTTAGAATCGTCGATGGCGTGGAAGACGAGGGTAGCCCTTTTAAACGTCACAGCTTCGACTTCCCGGCGGCTCGCGGCGGAGCGCACTCAGCTGCGGCTCGGCACCGGAGCCTGACCCTGACACCCAGGCAGCCTCTGGTCGGGGAGAGTCGCATGAGGACAAGTTACACGGCGCCACAGTTGTCACAAGGTACGGGAGCCTACTTGTATAAATCGCAATCGGATCGTGTCGTCTGCAGTGGCATTCATTCATTATGCACCCACATTGCATAGTTGGAGTTTTCAAAATATGTGTTTTAAAGTTCAACTAATTTCAAAGACTCTCTCCCTCGAAAGTTATACTTTTAATCGTTATGACATGGCAATTTGTTTTAAAGCAGGATTACCAGAAGAGCAGATTGGTGAATTTATTAGGTCAAGTTGAGATTGCATTAGAAAATATCCTTGCCGGTCCCAGTTCGTAGCTTTCGACAATTTGTGGATGTTGCTTGCGCTTTCGCCTATCAATGTCTTTGATTGTTGTACTCAAATCCCATACATTTGAGTGTTTTATTTTCATGCAACAAACTTTGCCCTCCTTCTCTGCAGATCAAACAACGCGATCAAACTCGTCAGATTCGTTATACCAGCTTGCGCTTTAGCCTATCAATGTCTTTGATTGTTGTACTCAAATCACATTAATTTGAGCGTTTTATTCTCATGCGACAAACTTTGCCCTCCTTCTCTGCAGATCAAACAACGCGATCAAACTCGTCAGATTCGTTATACCAGGAGGACCTAAGACACGAATTGGAGTACACCCGTAACAGCGTTGAGCGTCTTGACAAACAGGTATTATTTTGTTAACTCTTTAAATTTTACATTTCTATTGTTACTCCGGTGATACCTACACATTCAGAACAAGCTATATTTCGTTTGGTACAGAAGGAGTTAACCCTATGAACTTATGATTATAATTCTTCATCTTGACATGATAGAAGTGAATGTTCTTACACCAGTCTCCTGCTAAAAGCCACCAAGAGGCAGCTGAGAGCGACAATATTTAAGATCAGCAAAGAGTAGCCAAAAATAGCAAAGAAGCTGTCAAGAAAAGCCAAAGACACCAGGAGACGCCGAAGACACACGGTAGACCTCTGAAGGACTGTTAAAATAGTTTGTGTAAAACTGTATCTCTTGGCGGCTTTTGCGCGGCGATACGTAACGATAGCTAAAACGATCATGAACTCATGTCCGCCTTTTGGCTACTCTTGGTGGCTTTTAGTAGGAACCCTTGATTCGACTACGTCATTTGGACTTAATCCCTCCACATGATCGTGATATGAAACACGAACGGTCGACGATAGTTTTTTGGTAGTTGTTGATGTTCGGCGATTGGTTGACGATCAGGTAGAGCTGTTTATCAAAAAAAAAATGATCGGCGAACGTACTTCCCAACCCTCTCAAGATCAGTCGGCGATCAGTCCAAACCCTTTCGCTCACTTTGTGACAGCCGGTTAAAGACATGCAAAATCTTCTCGCGACCAGTTTGGTCAGTAAAAGGTTATAGGTTTAGGATCGAACGCCTCTAGCTAACCAAAAGCTCAAACAACCATTTGCCGATCATTGGCAACCATTTTAGCGAATGCCAAAAACCTTTCTTCGACCTCTGACAACTAGCTCGTCAGTCGACCGTTGTATCTCGTGTGTGATGGATCCTTAACATTTTTCATTAATAGGTGTCGAATCTTAGTCGAGATGTGTCGAACCTCAGCCAGGACTTGAGGGCGGTCGTCAAACTTCTTCAAGTCATCACCCCACTGGCATCCAGCTCGACAAACCAAGCCATTGGCGCCGTGGCCGGCACGTCGGGAACCAACGGCCCGGCCACCCCTGGGCTTCCTCCACCTTCCCCGTGCGTGATGGCGGTGAAGATCGGGCAGGGCGGCGAGGAGGATATCATCCACGTGCGGCGGCAAGACGGCGTGCTCGAGACCAGTCTGGGCGGAGGCATCCCCGAGCTACCCGGGGGCACGATGGGACCGACGGTAGCCGCGCTCACGTCGGCAGCTATGGCGACGGCCAGCAGCAACAGCGCATGCTCGACCTTAGAGCGACCCCGGAAGCGAACGAGTAGCGGCGGGGGATCATGCAAGGACGATGAGGGCGCTTCAGGGAGTAGCGTCAGGGAAACGAATCTAGTTCTCTTCCAAGATCCAGATGAAACTATGACAGAGACAGAGAGTCTGGAGAGGTTAGATTACGATTCGGAAAACGGCACGGATTTATGAGAAAGATGCAAAGAGTTTATCGAATACATTTTCATTGCAATGTGCTATTACGAGTCATACATTCCTTATTACTTATGAAAGGACGTACTCTGAAAGATCTTTATTTCTTTGGTCTGCCTCCTTTGTATTTGATACAACTGTATCCGCCATTATACATTTTGCGTGAATGAAAAAGAACAGGAAAGGTGTGTCATAAAGACGTAAACTTGGTGACTTTCCATAGTTTTGCACAATTTTGTATCGTTTTATATGCCAAGTAGCTACGATTTTATAAGGAACATTTTCAGTGACAAACAAAAGTGCTGAGTTCTTCTTATGTTGTGATATAACGTCGTTGTCATATGAGTATGTTTGTCCTCTGGGCTGAAGCTTTTACAGATTGTTTATAATTGTATCGTAGTGCAGAAGTAGAGCATACTGTTTTGTCTACCAGCACAATAATCTTTCCATCTTCTGAATCAATGCTGAAACGCGTCATTAGACGCAACCCTCGTTTCCATAGCGACAGAAAGCATGTCAAGTTAAGATCAAATCTGACACGTTACCGAATGCTAATGTTGATAAAGTTGATGGATAGGATGATGATGATGATGATGATGATGATGATGATAATGATGATAATGATAATGAGAGTAGAGGTGGTGATGTTTACAGTGTTGGTGGGGATGATGGCGGTGGTGATGACGATGTTGATAGTATAGCTGCATATGACGATGATGTTGACGGTGGTGATGATGATGTTAATGGTATAGCTGCACATTACGATGATGATGGCGGTGGTGATGATGATGTTGATAGTACTTATAGATATAGTGTTGATTAAACTGATGATGATGATGATGATGATAATAATAATAATAAAAATGGGAATGATGGTGGTACTGATGATGTTTAATGAAGACGATAATGGTGATGGTAGTGGTGGTAATGATGATGTTAACACTGTTGACTGATATGATTACGATGATGATGATGATAGTGTGAGCGGATGTGATGATGATATTGGTGATGGTGGTGGTAATGATGAAGTTTACAGTGTTAATGGATATGATGATGATTGCTGTGCTGGTATTTATGATGTTAACAGTGTGGACAAATATAAAAATGATGATGGTGGAGGTGATAATGTTTGTAGTGTTGATAAATATGATGATGATGATGATGATGATGATGATGACGATGATGATGATGATGATGATGATGTTGAGGGAAATCATGATTAGGGGGATGATGTTTATAGTATTGATGGATAAGAGGATGAAAACGATGGAGTTAACGATATTTATAATGTTGGTGCCTGTGATAAACAGTATGGTGGAGGTTGTGGTATTGGCAGGTGTTAATATGAAAGGATATGGTTGTGATAATGGTGATGGTAGTGATAATGGCTATGATAATGACACTGGTGGCTTTGAAGATAGCGTTGCTGGTGGTGAGGATGCTCGTGATAATGATGTTAATGGTCTTAATGGATATGATGATGATGTTGGTGGTGGTGATGATGTTGATTGTGGTGATGATGATGTTGATAGTGGTGATGGATATGATGATAGTGGTGATAATGATCATGTTTATAATGTTTGTGGATGTGATTGTGGTGGTAATTTGGATGTTGCTGGATATGATGGCGAGGATGATGGTGGTGAGGTTAATATTGGTGGTGCCTGTTCAGGTGATGATGGTGGTGGTGTTGATGTTGATGGTAGTGCCTGTTTAGGTGATGGTGGTGGTGGTGCCTTATTAGGTTATGATGGTGGTTGTGTTAGTGTTTGTGGTACTTCTTTAGGTGATGATGGTGGTGGTGTTGATGTTGATGGTGGTGCCTGTTTAGGTGATGGTGGTGGTGGTGCCTTATTAGGTGATGATGGTGGTGGTGTTAATGTTGGTGGTACTTCTTTAGGTGATGATGGTGGTGGTGTTGATGTTGGTGATGCCTGTTCAGGTGATGGTGGTGGTGGTGCCTTATTAGGTGATGATGATGGTGGTGGTGTTAATGTTGTTGATGGTGCGTGTTCAGGTAATGATGGTAGTGTTGATGTTGATGGGGGTGCCTGTTTAAGTGATGATGGTGGTGGTGTTGATGTTGATGGTGGTGCCTGTTCAGTTGATGATGTTGATGTTTATGGTGGTGTCTGTTTAGGTGATGATGGTGGAGTTGTTGTTGATGGTGGTGCCTGTTTATGTAATGATGGTGGTGGTGTTGATGTTGATGGTGGTACGTGCCTGTTCAGGTGATGATGGTGGTGGTATTGATAGTGCTGGTGAATATGATGATGACGACGTGGGATGATGATGATGCTATTTTCTAATAATGATGATGGTGCTGGTGCCCGTAATATTAATGGTATTGGTGGTGTTGATCATATTGAAAGTGTAGTGAATATGATGATGATGATGGCGGGGGTGATGATGTTGAACACTGTGGGGTATTAATGACAAAAGTGTAAAAATCCTAGTTCTGTTCATCCTTAGCATGTTTAGAATAAACACTTCATACTGTGTCATAAACTCACAACCCACACATTGGTTAATCTGTTGATGGTGATAGCAGTGATCATTGTGATTGTGACGGTGAAAATGATGATTGTGATGAAGACGCAAGGAATGGTGAAAGTGGTGATGATGGTGGAGATGATAGTCATGAAAATGCTGGGGATGATGAAAATGGTGAAAGAGGTGCAGATGATGGTGGTAATGATTGACATGCTAGTTATGGTGATGGTAGTCATGGTGATCATAGTGGTCATGGTGATGGTGGTCGAGATGATGCTGATTGTAGTCATGGTGATGGTGATGCAGGTTCTAGGGATGGTGATGGAGATGGTGGTGGAGATGCCTCGATTATTGGGAAGGGTGAAAATGGTGTATGTGGTCAAGAGGATGGTGATTGTGGTGGAGATGTTGGTGATGGTGGTGGAAGTTCTAGGAATGGTGGTAGCGGTAAAAGTGGTGGAGATGCTGGTGCTGGTAATAACGCGGATGGCGGTGGAGATGTTGGGGATGGTGATAACCGTAATGATGGTGATGGTTATGATGATGACGGTAGTGATATAGTTGGTGGTGGGGATGATGGTGATGGTGTTATTGTTGTTGGTAATTATGATGGTCATGGTGATGGTTGTTGAGGTTTTACGGATGGTGATAATGGTGATGGTGGTGATGGTGGTGACATCGGTGGTGGTGGTGGTGGTGATGGTGGTGATGGTGATGGTGATGGTGATGGTGATGATAGTAGTGACGGTGATGATGGCAATGATGGTGGAGATAGTGCTCATGGTGATGGTGATTGAGATTCTAATAATGATGATAGAGGTGATGGTGATGATGATGCTGGTGATGGTGGTGGAGATAACTGTGACAACGGTAATGGTGGTGGCGATTCTGGTGATGGTGGTGAAGATGCTTGGGATGCTGATAACAGTGATAGTGTTGGAGATTCTGGTGATGATTAACATGGTGATGATTAACATGGTGATGATAGTACAAATGGTGATGGTGGTGATGGTGGTGACATCGGTGGTGGTGGTGATGGTGGTGATGGTGATGATGGTGATGATAGTAGTGACGGTGATGATGGAGGAGATAGTGCTCATGGTGATGGTGATTGAGATTCTAGTAATGATGATTGCGGTGATGGTGGTGATGATGCTGGTGATGGTGATGGAGATAACTGTCACAACGGTGATGGTGGTGGCGATTCTGGTGATGATGAAACAGGTGATGGGGGTGAAGATGCTAGCGATGCTGATAACGGTGATAGTGTTGAAGATTATGTTGATGATGAAACTGGTGATGGTGGTTGAGATGTTAATGGTGATGAAAATGGTGATGGCGTTGGAGACTCTGATGATGATGGAATTGGTGATGGTGGTAGAGATGCGGGTGATAGTGGAAGTGGTGATGGAGGTGGAGATGCTGGTGATGGTGATATTGGTGACTGATGGTAGTAAAAGTGACAACGCTAATGCCGATGTTGACGACGGTAATGATGATTATGATAGTGATAATGATTATGCTCATGATAATGGTAACGATGATGGTGATGAAAGTGATGATGCTGATGATGATAACAGTGATACTGGTGGCGATGATAGAGATTGTGGTAACGGTTTAGCTGGTGAGAGTGATGATACTAATGATCATGATGATTTGCTGGAGGTGGTATTAAAATTGGATGGTAACGATGATGATCATCATGATGGTGACGATGATGGTGCTGATGGGGATGGTGATAAAGGTGTGTTGTTGATGCTGGTGATGAATTTGATTACGGTGTTGACGATGGGGATAGTAATTATGATGACGACGATTGTTAGTACACTGATAAAAATGTAGCTGTAGCGATCGTAGTGATGGGTAGCGATGATAATGATGATGATCATCTAATTTCACGATTTTCATATTTAATTATGAGTAGTTCTTTGCGGATTTTAAATCGTGTTTTTAATCATACAGGTAGCATGCAATGGAGATTATGTTTCTCCAAATGCGTGTGAAATATCTAAATATATATGTATAGTATGTGTGTATGTTCATATATGTGTGTGCGTGTGTATGGGTGCTCTTTGAAGAATCGGTGGTGTGGATTGGAATTGGTTACATATGTCAGATTTAGGGCACCCATGATCCACGATAGTTTCTGGCAGTGTCTGTAGTGTCAGAGTCCACACGCTCTCTCGCCTATCATAATCATGTATGAGATAAGACTTTGTTGACAACTCAAGTGGATCTTGTAGAAGGAAAAAGAATTGATGGCCTTATTTCTTTTTTGTGTTGGTTACAAAATTATCTGCTGGAGAAACATCGAAAAGTATCTGAAAATATGTCTAAGTGTGTGCAACTTTGTATGTCTGTCAACTGTCTATTGCTTGCCAAAATGCTGATCATTGGGAAATTTGTGGACGGTTAACGAATCATGAATGATTAGCTAAATAAAAAGATAAATCTACCTATAATCGTGGCAAGGATACATTGTTTTACCACCATCAGTTACTTTATCTTCTGAATGAATTGGTATTGTAGCCGACTTGACCCCACAAACGCGTGTCATCATGCATGGTGCATGGTGCTGAAACATATAGCTAAGGAGAGAGTTGTAGCACGCCATGATCGCCTACGTCATACGAAATGACACTTAGATAGATAGATATTCAGATTTAATACATAGCTTTCACGCATCTTGTGCTGTGCCACTCGCATATTTATCAGCAGTACTACACGCAAATTCTGTACAGCAGCATTTTTGTGATATAGAATGAGTTAAAGAAAAACTGAACTCACATGGACAATTCAATACTATTCTCCTCTTCACATTGAAGAGGAATAGAGATGTGGAAGGGTGGTGGGGTGGGGTGGGGTAAAGTTTTAGGCAGAAAAAGATAAGGAGACATTTATGTTTTCTCATTCTGTCCTTTGATGAAGTAGCTTTGTTGCAAACGTTCCTAGACTGAGCAAACATTTCGTTTGATATCAGCTAGAATGAAACACTTTCTGCTCAAATCACCACCATCCGCATACCATGGTTGCATCGAAGATTTCGTAGCTTTCAGATGTTCCGGTAAAATGCTTTCAATCAATTTCAGCGCGCGCAGACAAATAAAATGTTGACATAATTTATGTCAGCACTATTCATGAATTATGTGAGGAAATTTCTTTATAAGGGTACCTCCAATGCTCTTTGGAATAAATTGGTTTATGTTTTTCACTTCAGCAGGTGTTCTTTATTTCAATAACACGACTACTCGTATGATTGAATAGCGGGTGATTTGCGGACATTCTTTGAATAGTAAATCAGTCTTTGTCAATCTTTGAATAGTAAAACACAATAGGTCATTGACACTGGTTCTAACGTAAGAAGAGTGTGTGATGTGCTCTCCGCCCCTCCCCTTCCGCCGCCCCCCCCCCCCCCTTCGGCAGGCATCCGCTCAATGATGCCGACAGTCCTCTTCCATTTGGAACCATTTGGAGCTATTAACCTGGTTGGTAGATCCATGCTGAAACAATGTGGCGGTCCATCCCCTTATCTCTCTTTGTCGCTGTCTCTCTGTCTTTCTCTTCTCTTTCTCTTTATTTTCCTCATTTTCCATATATCATTATTTGAATTGTTCTGTATCCTATACGTGTCACCCGTTTTCTTGTATTCATATCGAATCCCATTCCAATCTTCAATTGCCCCCTCCCTCATGCCCTCCTCTCCTCCTCTCTCTCTCTCTCTCTCTCTCTCTCTCTCTCTCTCTCTCTCTCTCTCTCTCTCTATATATATATATATATATATATATATTTACCCCCTGTCTCTCGCTCTCTGCTCTCTAGTTTCCCTTTCTCTCTCTATATATATATATCTCTCTCCCTTTCTCTCTCTCCCTCTCTAGGTCACGCGCTTTGTGTTGCCTCTTGTTGACAAACCACTCCACACGTTACTTGTAACAATGCCTCTGCCAAGCCTCACTCAACATAGTGTTCAAGGAATCAAGACTCACATGTACTATATTTCTGTATCTTTACTGATAATAATCAGAGAGAAAATATATCTTTATATATTTCTTCAGAAAAACAGAAGCCTAAATGGTTTCACAAAAAGTACGTGAATATTTTGCCTTGAGGTGAAAAAATTGTAAGTATGTTGCGTGTGTATTGTTTCCAACTTTGTTGTACATAATCATATTTCATCATGATCAAGTCATGATTGTTTAATTTCTCATTTGTGTGGAATTTCGTCTTGTAACAGCTATACTGAGGTTAAACTTTAAAAGACTTCCAGAAGACAGTATTTATTTCTTCGTCTATAATGTGTAGTGACACCTTAACTATTATGTTGGGTATATATTCTTATTTGACAAAATTGTTGATATATTATCAATGACGAATGTTGCAAACATGGATGCTGTATAAATGCCGAGATGTATGTACAGACTTACATTATATTACCTATTTGTACGTGTATAGTATTGGGATAATAAAATGGCATGACATATGCTGTTTATCTTCATTTCGTTTCGATTTGTATGCATCTGTTGTCGTTCCTTTCATGTTGGTTATGTAGACACAAACTTACGTAATGCCAAACCATACAAATCCATAAATATAGACATATGGATACATGAATACACGCATTCATCAAAATTGTTCCGCTTACATACGCATATTGTTAAGAAAAACAGTTTTAAAATGAATTGAATTGATCTGTTTTGAAATGTTTTATTTCTTCCACTCGATACACAAATAATGCATAAATCATGACAGTTATAACAAGGCAAATAAATGAATATCAGTCGAGTTTCAGGTCTTATACAGAAAAACAACAAACAACGTAGATAGTACAATTAGATTTACTGGATACATTTTAATGTCGAGGGGAAATTTGAAACTCAGTGAAGCTAGGATTGTTGGGCAAAATTCTTAATGAAATCAGGAGTATATATACATAAGAACGTATTCCTTTGAATAGACAGAAATGAAAAACTAAAGGAAGAGAGCATGTCCTTGGATGAGTGAGAGAGTAAGAGAGAATACAGATTTGATGGTCACAAAGAGTGTCATTTGGAAAGTCATAAAACAAACAACATTAGATTGAATAGAGTGTAAAACCACGCGAATTACAAAGCCTACAATAGTATGAAAGCGGGATGACGACTCAGAGAAAGTGTGAGTTCAGAAGAATAAGCTTTAGATGATTTTTGAAGCAGTAGTTCTTTGTTTTCTGTTTTAATGAGGTATTAAGGGTGTTCCAGTATTGCGGTCCTGTATATACAATTGTTTTGTATGTGAATACTGTTCGACGAAATAGCAGAAGGTGATATGACTAGTCCGCCGTAAGGACCATTCGGCTAGATTTTCGTGAAAGGGCTTTCTGGGGTAATTCAATTCAATACACGAGTGAGTTGTAACATGTGTATGTACTTAAACATATGACACAGTATATCAGGACACGCTAAGAATGCGTAGCCTGCGCAATATGTAAAGACGACACCGTGGTATCATTTAAATATATCAGCCTGACGGAGGCGATAATCAACAATTGAAATGACAATTATATTAATAGCAACATATTCGTGATTGTTACAGAGAGAATACAAAATTGGGCCGCGACACAGCTTTGTCCTCAAGAGAACATGTGACGCAGTTTATCGGGGCACGCTGGGAATGCGTACCGAAAACAATCCTGCGTAACAATGCATGAGACAGCGCTATTTCGGTATTCTTGAAATATGTTAGCCTATCGGAGGCGATAATCAACACTTGAATGGAAATTCCGTTCATAGCGAAATTGTTGTGATAGGTAGAGAGATAATACAAAGGAACCCGCGTAACAATGCATGTGATGACGCCACCCTGGCATTGTTTTAATATATCGTCATAAGGAAGGCGAGGATAAACATTTGTATGACAATTCCGTTCGGAGCAAACTATTCGTTAATAGAACACACTCGTTATGTATGAAACCTTATTCACCTTATTCAAACAATACGTCACCAATAGCAACCCAAGGCCTCTCCGGGACCCGTCCGAGCAGCAACAACCAGCTGACTCAGAGTGTTTAACAATCTTTGAAAATATTACATATACAGTATAATACATAGTATCCGATTTAGCAGGATTTGGAGTGATTTTTATGAGAAATTTGGGCAACAAATGTGATTTTTAACAATTTCCCTCAAAAATTGGAATTTTCGTAAATTACACATTTCTTTATATTTCAAAAATCCGTCTCACTCATACATATAATTTTTTTTTAAAAATGCCAGGATATCTGTTTGATAATCTCGGAAAAAGTTGATTCATTACTTAACCTGATACATAGTTATAGCTCTCCAAAGTTTGTACTTTGATATTAGCTAAAGCAGCATTTTGTACACATTTTGTCCCCGTCATGTGTTTTACACGCAACGGTGCTTATCGGGTCTGCATGCCTTTTGTGTCTAGTATGACCCATTGTATCCAAATGTTCTCGCAAAACGCAAGTTTCTTTTGGCTTCCATCAACATGTTTACTACAGAGATGGGTCACCCTAATAGTAATGAAAGTATATTGGTATGTATACAAGTCTGACACATGTCAAAAGCGCAAAGTCGGTGTACATGATATGTGCATTATACATAAATGTACGGACGTACGTATGTATGTATATTGCACATACGTACGTACGTACACTTTCATGAACATGAAACATGTTTTTATCATTCATTCACCTAGTTATTTAGTGTGCGCTACATAGCTTTGAAATGATATACACTATATGCTGTACTGGCCTTGAAATACATTATGACATCACAAAAAGCTACCACCACGAACACATTGATCTCTTTTCCTTGAGGTAAGCAACATCCTTGCTTCATCCTTGCTTTCTGTATTTGTGTTATTTCGATGTTGCGCATCACTATGTAAGTATTGATTGGCAGTAGCACCTTCTTACACCCTTTGACACATCCATATAACATAATCAATCCAGCATCAAACCAGTCACACATGACCAATTTCCTTGATTGAAACAGGCGTGTCTGAAACGACTCTTAAGGTGGCGGATAGCAGGAAAGTTGAAGAGTAGCAACAACTAATATGCATTCCACCAATTTAAACTGAATCACCAGATACAGGCGAATATCATAGCGTCTTAGGGATAAAGTTATGAGTACATTGCGAAAACGGCTTATTCAAAAGCCCTATACGATGGCATATATGCAACACTTAAATAACACCATTCTAAAATCCACCAGATATCGTCGTACAATACAACGTTAAACCAGCGACAAGCTACACATTAAACTTGCATGTACTCTGAATACATACGGTCATGACTCTGTGTGTACCAAGGGTCTGTGTGTATTACTGACACTACGGACACGATCTTTTGTTATGCGGGCAAAATTTCAAAGGGTCCCTTTGAAATGTCCGCATAACAAAAGACCATGCTCATAGTGTATGAACAAGTTCGGGCACGATACATTTGCAGCTTAGGGTCGCTAAAACATTCATCGTGGAGGGATGCAAACATACACATAAACACCATGTAGCGGCTAAATTCTCTCGGTTGAGCACCGACGCTATTATGGCCGAGAGGTCTAATACGCCGGCAGTAAGCTCACACTCGTGCGCCTCGCACGGGTTCGAATCTCGTCTGACGCTAATACAGGTTCAAGGATTTTTGCGGTTTGGCACCGTATGATTGGGATCAGCCTTGTTTCCTCCCCTAAATCGTCAGGGCCTCGGCTAGAGTTCCAGGAGTTTACGAAGAGACATGCTTTGGGCCGATCGCCTATCAGAAGGGCACTAATGGTAGTCGGTAAAAGGTCATTGATTTGGCCCCTAAGTCACGACACCTGAACGCCTGGCAACCATTGCGTAATCTTTTGATTTTTTAAATTTGTTTTGATTAGTTGGTTTCCCTCTTTCTCTTTATTAAGCAAGCCGTAACATTTCCTCCCCTCTTGTTTTTGGTTATTCTTCTTGAAATCCACTTTAATTTCTTTTCTATCCTTATTTCTACTAACAATTAGCTTGGATGATGCGAATGAAAATTGAACAACAGCATATCACTAATTACAGGCCCAACCCTTAAAATTGACTAAAAAGTATACCATTAAAATATAGGCCTTCGACGAATAGCACATTTAGAAGTACAATGCGCACTCACCCTCATGCTTTGACGAGAGTTGAAAAAAACAACAACCCAAAACAAATTCCAGAGATTCTGTACCAAATTTTCGAAGTTAAAGTACATTTAACCAGTAAGTAGGGACGTATAGATTCGATACACATGCATGGTCATGATGGCTGCGTGTTAAACATATGGCGGATGACCGATATGCGCAAAATGCAACTTTGGAATGCTATAACTATGTATCATGAAATGGAATGTACTTTATTTTTATACACAATATATAAAACATATATATTGGCAAATTTCCATTACGTTTCAGTACATTGGTGTGCAAGATTTTTGAAACATAAACCAATACGTAATTGGATAAAATTTAAAATCTTGGAAATTTTGTTTTAAAATATCACATTTTTACCTAAAAAATTGATAAAAATTACCCCAAAGCCATATGAGTTTGGCATCATCTTGTAGAAAATTTGATTAGTTGTAATATGATACCTTATATATAGCATCTACTGCTATCAGAAGTCGGTAGAGTACAGCAGTACTAGTTTCGTCTACTTGCTGTACATTCCTAAAATGGGAAACTTTCCCACTGTTTTACCCCTCCTCCTAGCACTCATCCTTCTCCCCTCCCTTTCTTCCTCATCTAGCTTTTCTCTCACTCCCCTTCGAACCCCTCTCTATGGCTTAATTCATATTCCGCTCATTGATTTAACCAAACTATTGGGATATGGATATGTTCTACAGATCATGTGCATATTAGGGGGGGGGGGGGGGGTCAACTAAACCCTTTTACCCCCAGAGAAAGGTGGGTAGGAGTTGAAGTTTCATTAATAATGTCTGTATGTAGTAGTCCTCGATGACAATGGTACCAAATTTTCCAAGTTTAAGCATATTTGGCGAGTATATAGGGACGTTCAGATCCGATACACATGGTCTTGATGGTTGCGTGTTAAACATACGGCGGAAGACCGATATGCGCAAAATGCTGCTTTAGCAAACATCGAAGTTTCAACTTTGGAATGCTATATATAACTATATATTATGAAATGGAATTTGATTCATTTTTACACACAATATGAAACATATCCATATGTCAATTTTCAAAACGTTTCAGTCCATAAGTGTGAAAAATTCTTAAAATATGAAAAAATACGTAATTGAAGAAAATTTAAAATCGTAGACATTTTTTTAAAATCACGTTTTTGCCCCAAAATTTGATAAAAATTACCGCAAAGCTAAATGAGCTAGGTATCATTTTGTAGAGAATATAATTAGCTTTAATCTGATACCTTATGTGATGAGAACAATTTTTTTTTTAAATAGCGGCCATTTTTCAAAATGGCCGCCATATACTCAGTTAAGCTCAGATGTATGTCCCTTTGAACCACTGTTGTAAATACTGTCCTAAGTCAATGACGCACATTGGCGCATATAACGTACACAAATCACGTAAACTGTGCATAAATAGGGTTAAATAGACCATCTAGAGTCTGACCGTAGTCTATGACCCAAAAAGTGCTAACTGAAGAGCGCCATCACACTGCTCATCCTTTTTAGGCCCTACGTCTGTAATATTTATTTCCCATGTTAATAATGGACCTGTCTGTGCCAAACCATTGCACTGCTGACTGCTATGGATCAATGGTTATCACTCTTTATACTTATATGAAGAAATGTGCTCAAAGATGTTCAACTGATTTTATATGCATGATTTTTCAACGAGTATGTCATCTTAAGTAAGCCCTCTGGACTATCCCAAATCCTATTACGTGTGTGCAGAATATGGTTAACTATTGGCACTACCTTTACGAATGTATCTCAGGGTGTCATGTTTTTTTTTCTCCTGGATTCTATTAATTATGATTTCGATTGTTGTAACTCACCATAAGTTGTAACTACCATGGCAGCAGCCAATGGGCTTTTAGCATTACTGATGCTGATATGTCAATTACCATTAATGGTAAATTACAATAGTTGACAACACACATGCAACATGGCCCTGGTATTTCCAAACAAACATATTAATTACGTAAAATCACATAATGTCAGAATGTCAGGTAAATGAAGAAACAATGGGGACCATGTGGCTATTACCTGCGTATAATCTTCTGAACCAAACATATAAATTGACCCTCCTGCATAACATATCGCTATATAACAATACAATTAATAGAGAGTTTCATATCGACCCCCCCCCCCCGCTCCCCTCCCCCTTCCGTTCTCGCTCCCTTCCCCTACCCATATCTCCGCCTATCTTTAAAGGGCAAGTTTTAGACGCGATTTTTGTTAAAAGCCTGTAACTGAGCCTATCAGCCAATTTGATCCAAATATTAGGTGGCTGAGCGACATCATAAACTCCTCATAAATCTATTCATAGACGTATCTCTGCTCAACTATAGGACTGCTCTGGAGCTAGAGTAATCACTCTTTATGTTTGCGTGAAAAAAAAAAAAAGATGCCTAAGGATTTTCAACTGATTTTGTATGAATATTTTTTTTTCAATCATGATGTCATCTTTGTTACGACTTGCCATATCGCATTGCAGGTATGTCGTCATGAAGGAGAATCGTCCCATGATGCAACCGCACAGCCACATTTTTTTGTTTGCAGTTACGACCGCTTCCAGTCTAGGGTACTAGCGTCGCAGACCGGAAGCTAGTCCAGATACTGGCCGTATTTTATCGTCTGCCTCTCTTCTCCCACACACATTACGCCATTCACATAGTACGCACACCGCGCCAGACCCACTGATTGCGCGACTCCACGAATCTGTCCGCCCGGAAAAAAGGGTGAAATTTTTTTTATGTGATGCGCCACCAACGTTCGTTGTCGGTGGATTGCTAAATACAGTCCAGGGGGTGGACTAACCGGAAGCGGTCATGACTGCAAGAACAAATATCCGGATGTAGCTGTGTAGATTATGTAACAAATATCCCTGACATACATGACATGCGATATGGAGAATTGTGTTCAAGAAAATGGAATAGAGAATTATTCATCGTGGGTTAATGCGAATTACGCTCTGACGAATAACTGAATAATACCAAGAAATCGCACGTCGCGATTTAAAAGATAAAGCAAACCATAAGAAGTGTGTGGGGGGTGGGGGGGGGGCACAACGCATGCGCGGTGGACATTATCAAATAGACACATTCGGCCATTGATAATAGCTAACCAAATGAAAGATAATCTCTCTCTCTCTCTCTCTCTCTCTCTCTCTCTCTCTCATTCATTCATTCTCATTTACACAAAAACGTGATTGCGTACAACGAGCGTGTCTCTATATTTATATATATGGTTATGTATAATGTATGTAAATATATATATATATACCTCTCTTTCCCTATATAGTTATATGAAATCATATATATATATACATATATATAGGTGAAGACAAACAAATTGAATGAAACGTCGGAGAAGAAAAATTATTCGAATTTTCGATCATAGACCTTCATCAAGAATGAATGAATGAACAATTTACGCAAAAACATGATTGCGTACAACGAGCGTGTTTTGAACTGAAACTAGGGACGCTTATGTCATATTGTTACGTAGTACGAGATAGGCGTAAAGTATAGTAAACCATATTATAGCGTAAAATCCACAGATCGACATGGTGTGAAATTCCAGCACAAAAAGTAAAAATTAGATATCAAAATTAGGCGGTAGACTCAACAGGGACCCTGGAAAAAGAAATATAATCACAAGTTGTTACGTACATGTAGTAAGAAAACATGATAGGCGTAACGTTGAGTATACTAGATCACAGTAAAATCATGTCGGTCGAATAATTTTTCTTCTCCGGCGTTTCATTCCATTTGTTTGTCTTCACTTAGAAATCAGCGCCATCGCAACCTATATTCTTCTATACACACACACACATATATATATATATAGATAGATATATATACATGGATATATATATATATCTCTTACACACACACACACACACACACACACACACACACCCTCTCTCTCTCTCTCTCCATATTCCTCTCTCGATGACCCGCACTGTAGTCATCAAATTGAAGTACCCCCATCTAAACTGTCATTCGTTTCAGCTTGACGATGTCCCAACCATGTCATTAACTCACATTACATGCTCTGGGTTGAACATGCTGTCTACTACAACCTAAGGCGCCACGAGTGCTTTCAGCATTACCTCATACTACGGTAGACGAATCTATACCGCCTCATTATACGCCACCGCCGATTTGACCGACTAGTACTAACTTTCAGTCGTTTATCATCAAATATAACCACCTGCGTATTTGATCATCCTCCTGAATGACTGCAACGATCCAAATTCTTTAATCAATATTATCATGATAACTTTAGATTTAGATTATATAAAATATGCTATGATTTGCTTTGATTCCACATATAAAAAAAAGAGAACAAGCTCTGAAAGATTTTGAAAAGAGTTCCGTATTTAAAGACTAGCAACGCAAGGCAGCCTGACGTACGCATAATGGCGTGCATTGTACGTACACGCAGGCTCAATCTGAGTAATGCACCCTGCATTACCAACAGGCTGAAGCTGGATGTTGACGTCGATGTCGCATTGGGCTGAACACGGCTATGGAAAGCAAGCAGATAAAAAAGTGCTATATTTCTACTGAGCATTGGGGGAATTCTGCGAAGTTAAATACGACACATACTGGACTTTAGTATTTGTTCCTGAGGCTGTATTTGACGATGCCATGGTAATGCATGTATACAAATCATACATTAATACATGTAAATACAAATGTTTTACAGACAATACACAAAAATATATAAACACAATGAGTGAATGTCAATATCAGCCGACTCCTTTGCCCTTTTGATTCCCGGGACCAGAGATTCCCAAAGAATATGTTGCAATCCTCGATAGCCTTGCAAAGAAACGTTGATGAACAATAACGAGAGCAGCCGTGCAGTGCTATTAAAAACTAGTAGTCTCGATTCAAGACCGCCCTCTCCCTATTAACTAACATCGTGCGATCTCATTTTCGTCGGTTCTCCAAGCGAATTAGCTCTTTGTGTGCCAGATGTGTGACTCTATTCACAAGTTATACACGCAAATCCCACAGAGCTTCATGTTATCTAACACAAAAGGGTTAACCAGTGAACGAACTCGTATGAGCCCTGACTGGATCGATCACCTGGTTAAAAGATAAGATTTCACGATGTGTCAGTGTATTCTTTAAATTAAGATTTATTCTACCTGTTTATGTAGTGATAATCATCGTTAACTTTGTATATATCCTATTTACACCTCACCTTAATCACTGTACCATGAATTAAGTAAAATTACTTTAAAGATATACGTCTCTTCCCTGTCAAACTTACCAAGGAAATTTATAAGATGGAAAAATATTTAGAATGTTCCATTTTCCACAAAACAATTTGTTTATGTACAGCTGTACTGTATTATTCTGATTGTCTCTTACTGGTCTGTTGTGTACTAGTATTATGTTTGATTTTGTTTGAAAAGGCTTAAGTTTATCTGTTTGAGAACCATGATAATCGAAGATCTGTAATATCTGCGTCTTCGACGGTACCTCACTGGACGAGAACCCCTGGGGAAGTCGTCCTGAGGGTAATTGTAATTCATCATCTTGTATAAAAGCTCATATTCCATCCATCATCATTACCATGATGAAACGACCATTTTATATCTTTGACATTCATGCAAGACACGCACCATCACCTTGGCACTGCTCAAAACACATTGCATCTTCAAATGAATGGAGCATTTGTTGCTGAAAACATTTCACTTCTAATTTTCCCTTTATTCAGAAGGAGGCCAATTAACATACCAAGAAGGACACAAATTCCAAGATGAATAATCAAGCTTTCTAATGATATCACAATCATGTACGATGATGACGCACCAAGCGATATAGTATCCCTTAAACTTGACTTGCAGACCATTTTTGAGGGGGTTATAGAAATATTACGGCTTAGTAAAAAAAAAATAACTGTAGATAAACGTATCCGGAGTGTGTCATTTGAGATCAATCATGTGCACGCATAATCATTCAAAATTCCACGAATAGGAGGGGGGGGGGGGGGTATGTTCAAAATGGAAAAGGGTCTTTTTGGATTACAGCATACTCGGGTCTACGTTCATGAATGGTGAAATATTGGAATATGTTTGTTTTCTTCAAAGGTTCTAAACAAGACAAAAGCGTGTTTTTTTGTGATAGTCCTAAAAATGCAAACATTTGGAGTAGTTGTTTTGGGGGCCTTTGCACTCGCTTTGTGTAAGATAGAGGTGAAAATGCAAGAAAAGGCCTCAGTTTGCAAGCATGGCATCTTTAATGGTGCAAACCATTACATGTTGTTATCAAACGCAATTATTCTAATTCAAATGGATGACTAAAAAACTTGAATTAAAGTACATATATTTCCTAAATATTGGTACGATGGCTTTCCATAGTACTCCGACCGTCACCACTCTATCTCGCATTAGTGTACCGCCGCACGTAAGCACGGGGCACTGTACCGCCGTGATTCTACCATTCCATCTCAATATTCCCAGATTCTTTGATTTGCTCGCCAAGCTTCAAGCACAACATTCTCAGTGGGTCGCTTGTTTCTGCACTGTGTGGATTTGTCGTTGCATGGCTGGAACTGTGTGGTCAAAGTTAGGGCTAATCTGGCTGCTTATGTGTTGATTGTGTTTCTGCAGAACCTTTTCTGGTCCGTTATCTCATTCGGCTGTGTTTTGTGGTGAGTAGAAGCGATGTTTTTTAATTGGTTTCGAGTAAGCGGCTATCTAGAGCATTTAGACTGATCGTAGTGTAAATTGGATTAGCCGTCTTGGCTATAAAAGTGTGGAGCTACATGCATGCCTACGGCGATCGCCTGCGCATGTCGTACAGGTGTCGTAAACTCGTATGGTTGAAGGCTTGATTAGAAATATGGGGAGATGTAAATGTGTTCGGTGTTGTCTTGCTGTAGGGTGTCTAATGTTGGTATCAATTGGTAGTTTTCATTATGATGCTAGTGATAGTGATGGTGATGCAAGGCATGGTGAAAATGGTGGTGGTGGAGAAGATGGTGTCGGTGATGGTGAAAGTGGTAACAGTGGTGGAGCTGATGGTGATTGTGAAAATGGTGATTGTGGTGAAGATGATAGTAATGATGGTGGAGATGCGAGCAGGGATGCTGAAAACTGTGATGATGATGGTGATGGTGATAGTGATGTTGATGGTGATGATGGTGATGGTGATAGTGATGGTGATGGTAGTGATGTAAATGATACATGATGATGATGTTGGTGGTGATACATATATGGTGATGGTGATGATAATGATGATGACATGATAGACAAAGATGACCTCTTGTAAGATATGGTGATTATGGCATTGTATGGTAAGGAAAATGAAAACGAAGATATGATGATGATGATAATGATGATTATGATGGTAATGATGATGATGATGATGACGATGTTGGTGATACATGATGGTGATTGTAATGTTATGTGATGATGACATGATGCGTTGACAGACACTTACGACAATCTTAAAATATGGTGATGATGGTATTGTCTGGTAAGGACATGAAGGAAGATGGTGATGATGATGATGATGATGCTGCTGCTGGTGCTGCTGCTGCTGCTGCTGCTGCTGATGATGATAATGATGATGATAATGATAATGATGATGGTGATAATGATGATGGTGATAATGATGATGGTGATAATGATGATGCTGATGATGATGGTGATAATGATGATGATGATGATGATGATGATAATGATGATGGTGATAATGATGATGGTGATAATGATGATGATGATGATGATGATAATGATGATGCTGATGATGATGGTGATAATGATGATGATGATGATGATGATAATGATGATGGTGATAATGATGACGGTGATAATCTTGATGATGATGGTGATATTGATGATGATGATGATGATGATGATGATAATGATGATGATGATGATGTTGGTGATACGTGGTGATTTTGGTGATGGTGATGTCATTAGTGTTGACAAATTAAGATGATTTCTTGTAAAATATGGTGATGATGATATTGTATGATGAAGAAAATGATGAAGGAAGATGGTGATGATCTTGGTGAAACATGATGTGGTGATGGTGATGGTGATGGTTTATGAAGATGACAATTCAAGATAGTGTTGATAGAGACAATGATGCATGATGTCTTGTAAAATTTGGTGATGATGGTATATTGTTTAGTAAGGAATACGATGAAGGAATATGTTAATGATGACGATGATGGGTGGTAGAGTGATAACGATGATGATTGATCAACGGTGATAAATGATAATGATAATGATGGTGAAGACTAGTGATAGAATAGGATGGACTGATGATAATGATCTGTAATAGATAAAAGTGATGAGCCAACAATATCGAATTTTACCATTTTTTTTAGATGTAATTATTAGGTAATGGTTGTAAGTTTGGAGTGATGAAAATAAAGATGACATAATAGGTGAATAAGATATAGATTATAGATTATTATTTTATTTATGACTCATCTAGATTGCTCACTTTGAAGACACAATGTGGCCACCTAGAGTTGTGTAACAGTGTACTTGTTATCTCTTTGCAGCCAACTTGCCAGAACCATGGGCCGGAAAATGAATCTTGCGCATCTAACCGACACAGAGTGTCGTCAGATCTTGGACGTCATCCAGAGAGATTTCAGAGTACGGCATGACGAAAGAGAGAGATTTACGTAAGTGAACTGAAGCCCATAAGTACCGACTGCTCAAAAAAATGTTGCCCATGGGAAATCTTATGTACATTCAAACCTGTATATAAAAACACTGTGTCTGTTTTACCAATCAACTAAAATATCTATATAGCAGTTTGCATGAAATTGCACCTGTCATTTGCATGTTCAGCACATAACTGAATGCTCAAAATAGTGTTGCACGTGGTAAATTCTTTGTAGCTTGAACCTGTCTAAAATGACTCTGTCTCTGCTCAGACCAATGAAGTAGAATACTTTCAGAATAGTTTGCATAATAATACCTGTAGATGACCCCCTACCATATCTAATCTCTTCTCTCTTTTGCTTGGGTTGTTTTTGTAGACCTGTAGGTTAAATCATGCATGCATCTGGACTGAGTCCATGTCTATAACCTGACAATTTTTTTTGTGATAGTTTTATCTTGTCTTTTGCTATGTTCTTTTTCTCATTCCTCGTTCCCGAACCCAGACACTCCTTCCCCCACTCTTCCACTTCCAGACCTTCTCTCTCTCACCCCCTCTCTCCCTCTCTTTTTTCCTCTCTCTTTCCTTTATTTTTCTTCGTCCCTCCTGTTTCATGCATTCACTTTACATGAGCCGAAGATATAGAACATGAAAACACAAAATTTAAATATTAAAAAGGGAACAAAGTGTTATTTCAATGTTCTATTTATAACACTGTTTGTGTTCAAACATCAACATTGAAAGATATACAAATAGTTTTATGTTCTTCAACCAATTATTGGTTAAAAAACATAAAACTATTTGTATTTCTGAATTTTTATGCTTGAACACAAACAGTGTTATAAATAGAACATTGAAATAACACGTTGTTCCGTTCTGAAGGGTTAATGAGCATATAAATGCCAAAACAAAACATGTTGTGATAAGGCTAAAGTAGATGAGTTAAGAAGAATATCTCTAAAAATGTGATTACATCTGATTAGGGTACCGGTAGTAGAAGATGTTCCTGGCATTGATCATAACAAAATAATGATTGATGATGAATCTTCAGCATATTATACAAAGTACAAAACATGTTGTCCTAAGGATAAAGAATTTGAAAAGAATTTCGTTAAAAAATGTGATTATATCCGATAAGGGTGGAAAGAGAAAATTCCTGTTGTTGAATATGGAATAAAATGGTGATTGATGATAATAATGATCAGCATATTGCAAAACGCAAAACATGTTTACAAAGAAATTTTAGGCATATACACTCAGTAGTAAGGATAGCGTGCTCCATCCTGTAAGTGAACGAAAAACAAGTCAGACAAAAATCTTGGAACCAGAAGAACTCACAACAAAACATGTTGTGGTGATCAAGGGTAAAGAAGACAAGTTGAGAAGGCTATCTCTAAAAATGTGATTTTTTTCTTAAATTATATTGTATTTCTGCAGATGTAGCACTTTTGTTTTAAAAATAGTGTGGGCTTAATTGTTCCCTGTAAAGAATTTAAAGTTTATTCATAAACTGTCCTAACGTGTCTGTCCACCAGATTCCATCGGAGTCACGCTGCTCATTATCTGAGTAAAGAAAAGCCACCCACAAATAAGCGGCTCAGTAAATAACGGGGTAAAAAACGTTGCTTTTTACAAATGTAATAGAACCTTCACAGGTGTGTTGTTTATACACACTGGTTATGGAAGTATTTGCAGAGTTGCAGTCCTGGGTATCTTATCTCAGTTCATCTCCAGACATACCATACCTAGTGGGGTAGGAGGGGATCGTATGGTGCGTGACTATGCATCCGTTGGTATTGATGTGCACAGCACTCTATTCTAGGTGTGCACAGAATGCCTCATGACTTTATGTATGAGCACTCACTTCATGTCCTGTGCATATAAAGGTCAGAATGTGCATCCACCTTACCCTTGTAACTCTACATGTATGTATTCCTGTTACTGATATGTGCTGGTCAGGATACATGCATATCCTGTAGAGTGACTGCATTTTGGTTTGGTATGTAAGGAGACATTTGCAGGTCATTGTTGAATCAGAAAGCAATTGGATTGGTACAAACCTTTCTTTCCTTCTCTCTTTCTGTCTCTCACTTTATCCCTTGTATAATGATATTAACATTTATAATTTTTTTTCATACTATCAAGCTTTGGCTTGTCATTAAAACCATTCTGTTTGATTTTCCTTCATTTTGTACAATGTTATAATACTTTGGGCTTTAATTCCATCAAACTTCAGCTTAAGATATGAATAGCCCGTTGAGAAAGAAAACTAAAGTACGGGACAAAGTACAGGAAATTAAATAAAAGAAATGGAGGTGGGCTGGTCATCTGGCCACGAGGAAAGATGATCAATGGACAAATAAATTATAGAATTGGTAGTATGACATGGAAACGAATGGCACAAGATAGATCAAAATGGAAAAATGATGAGGAGGCGATCCTTCAGCAGTGGAGAGCAATAGGCTAAATAGAATAGAATAGAAATAGCCTGTTATTTGTATTTCATTCATATTTGCTCTAAGAATTTTCCTGAATATCTGCATCATGTACTAATTGATACATGAACAAGGAGACAAAAAATAAACCAAATCAAGATCAAGTAGTGAATCTACACTGTGTATGCAGTAACTTAAACCATTGCATACCAGATCAATTACCGCTCTATGGGATTTGCATGTATTACTTGTGAAAGTAGCACACATGCCACAAAAAACAGTAAGACATATGTATTTGACAGAATTTTATGAAGCTTTGATTTAAGTGATGTTAAGGCAATTCAGTGATTGTATTGTTATTGATTTTATTTGATGAATTTCAATTAGGATGTACAGATATTATAAGTCTATATCCAAAATAAAACCTTAATTTTGCTAGGCAGTTTATCCCAAGCAATGTTGCCAATGTTTTGTTGTTTGAATATCCAGAGTACCAGCTAGAGTGCTTGATTACTACCTTAGTTTAACGAAGCAGCTGTAGTCAGCACTAGCAGCTAATTGATGGAATAAGATCAAGGAATATGATGGATTGATTCAAAAATTGAAACTGAAATATAGAATAATAATAATAATAATAATACATAGAATTTAAATAGCGCACTTTCCATCTTAACTAGATGCTCAAGGCGCTTCAGAGCAAATTAAACAGAGAGAAAAAAAATACAATACAGGTATAAACTTGTATGTCAAAAAGCACCATTATACAGGTATATCTTTAGGTTGCCCTTGAAGGTGGTCACTGACGTCAGGGTTTTCAAACTCTGTGGAAGAGAATTCCACAGGGTTGGCCCTGCATGAGCAAAGGCCCGTTCTCCCCACGATCTCTTTGAAACCGGAACTAGAAAATACAATGTAATAAATTTAAAAAAAACTCTGGAAGGTGGCTATTTACTAAAAATGGCTTTATTATGATAAAAGGGTAAGCATGAGCAAAACACCTTGTCCACAAGGCTGTATGCACCGGACTGGGAAAAACCTGGGACCTCTCTGTGCACAAGAGTCAATAGCTCCCGTCAAAGTGATCTCATTATTTTCATACTATTTGTCTCAATATGCACTACATGTCCAGGGATTGCAGTTTTGTTTTGATAGAAAACATTGAATTCAACATGTTTTGTTTTTTAGAAATTGTAGCTTGTTTCTTCAGATTTAAGAATTTATGAGGATCCATCATTGTTTTGCAAACTGATAAGGTCAGTGCTGTTTATACATGTTTGACAGGGGAACAAGTTTATTTTGGATACATATATGTGTTTTTTCTGAATACTCCATTTCCCCAAATATCCATTTTTACCACAGTTCCATAGATAGAATTTCTGATACCATATTCATCCATTGTTTGTAGTTATTACAAAATTTTCTAATTTTGACAGTTCTGCAAAAGCAACACCCTGTCTTTTGGCATACAACGTATCACACCATCATTGTTGTTATTCATGTCAGATACTAACCTAACAAGTAGAGCGATTACACTTACAAGTAAACAGGCTAGTTTCTCGCAAATGACGCTAGCAGCTGGAAGCAGTAAGGCATGACATGGATATTTCCTTGGTGATGATAATCATGTCTTGATGAGCGTGCCAGCCCCTCAGCCAAGGCGCGTGTTGCGAACGATGAGCAATTTGTCATCGCAGCAGTTTCTAGAGCGTGGGTGAGATGAAAGCGATTAGGTTGGATATGGGATGCAAGTCAGGTTGTTTCTCCAAATGCACATGAAAATCATATCCAAATGATCGAACTGGTCATGATACTTTGAACTGATTTGATGTGCTTGCTTGGACTGATTGAACTCAATATTAATTTCCATTAACATAAAAATAACAAATTTACATACATTAGTAAAATATACAAACATGAAAATACATTTTTAAGATAATGATAAGTTCATGATATTTGGGTACATAAAAAAATCAAGCAGAAACTAAGTGAAACGGATAAAGATGGATGTGTAACAGATGTGAGGAGGAGATTATGAGGAGAATTGCAATGGTGGAAGACACTCTTTCAAAGATGAGATTTGTCTTGGGCATCCTAAAGATCACCATGGCAACAAGAATGAGAGGCACTGTTTCGTGCTTCCAATATTGAGGTATGGGCGAGAGAAATTGACAATTCCAAGAATTCCAAGCAATGCATCATGGAGGTGATTTCTCAGAAGAAGGTTTTTAATTAACTTTGACAAGTCATTCAGTACCTTACATGAAATTGATGAGAAAGTTTTGATCAGAGGAAATACAGACTGAAAGCTCCTGACAAAAATCAGAGCCAATCAATTCAAGATCCTTGGACACAGCCTATGGAAAAATGGAATTGAAAGATTAACCTAGATGGGAAAGGTAGAGTGGGAAAGAACAAGAGGAAGTGAAAGAAAGATATAGTTCAAGAGAATTGCAGAATGAAGTTGGAAGGCAATCTTAGAGCTCATCAAATATGTACAGAACAGAGATGATTGACACTGAATGGACACCTGTGTCAGATATAGAGTAAAGCACTAGAAGAAGGAGGAGGAGGAGGAGAAGGAGGAGGAGAAGGAGGAGGAGGAGGAGGAGGAGGAGGAGGAGGAGGAGGAGGAGGAGGAGGAGGAGAAGGAGGAGGAGGAGGAGGGGAGGAGGGGGAGGAGCAGGAGCAGGAGGAGCAGGAGGAGGAGGAGATGAAAAAGAAAAAGGCCATGAAGATGTCACTTTATTAGTAATTCTCACTATAGTATTGGAATGAGTTATTTTGTCACAGTGACATTCAGGCAAAATTATTTCAGATGGAGTGAGATTAAGTTAAATCTAGTTTCTTTTAATGATTTAATGCTGTGATAATTGTGCAACAATACCTTTTTTTACTATGACCTTTTATTAAATTGGATAAACATGGGATGCTATCTATAATCAGCAGAAGTGAGATAATTGCATAGATAATGCACCAAATTAAATTGTGCGTGTATACATTATTCGTTTAGAGAGAGAGAGAGCAAGGCTGCAAGTACTATCATACATCAAGCTCAAATTGAGGCAGACAAGATAGAAAAAAAGCTCCAGAGTGTGTAGGCCGTCTAAGCTCGGCAGCTCGCTATGCATACCGTATACCGCGAGTCTACGGTACATGTTCCACTGCATTTTGCTGTGTGCGTCACTGCAGACTTACATGCATGCAGCGAACCCAAAAACCAGCATAATGAGAAGCAAATTTGAATCGTCGTGGCGACCACGTCTCGCATTTTGCTGGATGAGTCAGAGATGTGCATGCTGTGTGTATGGGTGTGTGTCTGTGTGTGTCTGTGCGTGTGTCTGTGTGTATGTGTGTGTGTGTGTGTGTGTTTGTGTGTGAGGGGGCTGTTTGTGTGTCTGTCTGTGATACTCTTTAAGACACCACTGCAGATCCCTCGTGAAGTATAATAAAACCACAATTTTTTGAGGAAAGCAGTATTTATACACCAACTTGGTCATTTTGCAGATCTGCTAGATTTCCAAATGAGGCGTTATATTCAAACCACAACCTTTGTGAAGAAGGCTGCGTTGCAGTTTTGGCATTTTGTGCAATTGATACATGTACAGTTACATGTGAGCATGCATTATTCTAAAAAGAAACATTTTGTAACTAAAAGCAGCTTCATCATGCATTGTAGGTATTCACAGCAAGCCTGTTGTGTAGTCAGTGAAAATCTATCAGTTTGTAATAAATAACTCTAGATATTATGACTATAATGAAATCATAGTGTTTCAAGAAAATATAACAAACAAGACTGTAAAAAGAAGAAACTGTCCTTTGTTTTGCCATTCAACTTAAAGATTCGAATACTCCACCTGTGTTTAAAGAAAGAGTATTATAACTTTATTATTTAAGTGTATGGTTAACCTCATTTGAAATTGAGATATTTCTAGCACTTCAACTAATTTATTAAATACTCACAAACGGATGGAAAGGGGAAGCATTTCTCTATTGCCTTTTATTGTTCATATTAATAAATGTAATGTAATGAAACTACTTCCCATCAGATCACGGTCAGATTACTCAAGTGGTGTAAATGTGTACTGTCCTCTTTTACACTTTAACTCTTTGTACGTTTCGTTCGCATCAATGCACAACCGTGGACACTTTTCGTTCGCAATTTTGCACAGAATACACGTAGGTGAATGTAAATGGAAATATGTGCGTACTGCGAACCGTACTACTGTTCGGTACTATTGCTCGTGATCGTCACTGTAATAGGCTTTCCGCTCGTTCGCGTTGCAGCATAGGGTTACATAGAAGATTTCGGAGAATTTTGATCATTTTGTTTTGGTATTTTTCCATCTTGTCATCATACACACAAGCACTTCCTTTTTGACAATGTATTCTCCTGTACACAAGTCTGGGTTATTATGGATTGCATGTATATGGAAAACAACAACAAATGATGGGTATACATGTTAGGCTATAACAGTACAGAAGAAAATCACGCAAGTTACTGTGATTATGTGGGCGCGTGTACATTACTACATGTACGCATTGTAGGCGATCTCTTTGTATTACAACACAAAGAGCTCCTAGAGTCCTAACCAAGCCAAATTCTTGGCCATACAGGCTTTTCTATGCACATCCTGTATCGAACTTTCTTCTTTTCAAAACTTATTGATTTTGATATCAATAGAAAGATCATGGTCTTAGTGGGTGCGTGTACATGTACGCATTGTAGGCGATCTTTTTGTATTACAACACAAAGAGCTCCTAGAGTCCTAATCAAGCCAAATTCTTGGCCATACAGGCTTTTCTATGCACTTCCTGCATCGAACTTTCTTCTTTTCAAAACTTATTGATTTTGATATCAATAGAAAGGTCATGGTCTTAGCAAAATAACTGTAATAATTTCCCTGCAATTTACAGCAAATGAAGAGTCCAACATATCATTTACATTAGCACTACTGAAAACATTGAACATTTTTTTTCAAATGTTCTGCACAAGTAAAGCCCTGTGATACAGTAGCTCCTCAACTGCCAGACAAAATACATATGAGTGGAAAGCCCATGAAATTCTCTATATTTTATATGTACACTATTTTTCCTCACGACAATCTACTAAAAAGTTATAGCCCTAGAAAGCTACTACTCCGACAAGAGTTCATTGAAATATGCGCACACTCAAATTAAAGCAACGCACAGGGGGTTCACAGGTGAACGCACAAAGAGTTAAAATGTATCATGCCTCTATGTTGGGTGTGAATCTTCCCATCAGATCACAGTCACATCTCACAGAGTGGTACAAATGAATGCTACCTCTTTCACACTACAAAATGTATCGTATTTTCCCATTTGCTCATAGTCGAACTGTATTACACACATAGTGTGAATGTGTGCCATCCTCTTTCACACTTCACAAATGTATCGTGCCTCTATGCGTTGGGTGTGAAACCTCCCACTGTCGCCTCTTAAACCCTTTGGTTCATTTTCACAATGGTGGTTTAACTTAGACTGTGTACTAAACGTAGACTAACTTTATGGGGCGCAAAATAATTCATCTGGTGCTTATTGATATTCATCATAGAATCAAAACAGTGGGTGATTTCAGTTATCCACTGTAATTATTATTTGGAGAAACTCTGTATACCACGGTCATTCAGAGGACAAAATCAATTATATAAAATGCATTATAATGTTTCATGTTGTTCTATTTGGCGTCCCATAGATTTGGTTTAGGTTTAGCACATTTTTGCATTAAACCTCTGTTCAGAACACATGGCTTAAAGGCCATATACTGTACTGGAAAGACAAGAAGCCTCCAAAAAAGGTGATCATGAGCAATCTTCTCACCAATGGTCTCAAATTTGTGTATTGTCCATTTTAGAAACTTGCTGAAAGTTATTTGTCCTCAAGTGATCCACATTATTTTGTTATTAGTGATCAATGTTCAAAATGTTCGGCCCCAACCATTTTGAGGATAACTCCAAATTACTCCAATTACTCCAAATGTGGATCATTTGAGGACAAATAACTTTCAGCACGTTTCTTAAATGGACAATACATGAATTTAAGACCATTGGGAGGCAGATTGCTCACGATCACCTTTTGAAGGCTTTTTTGTCTTTACAGTACAGTACAGTCCTTCAAAGCATCATTTCATGCATTTTTGTACAAAAATACACACAGATCCAATACAGCCGCATTTTGTCTTACACACAGAGAAAAGAGAAATTAGCTCCCAGAAAATGGAGCATCATGCAAGCTTGGCTGTAGACTATCATCTCAAGACCAAGAGACAAAAAATCACTAGTAAATCAGCAAAGTTCTTTTTTTTAACTCACTTTATTATCAGTCACATTCTTTTATTTTAGGCCTCTATTTATAAGCGATAGCCTAATTTTCTGATCCACCCTTCTTGAATTGGATCAAATTGAAAGGTGTTATTAAATTAACCATCGTAGCCCGAAGGCCGATGTGTTCCAATTCACAATGGTAACATGTATAAATAGCTTTACATGCAATGTACAGTCATTACTACATTGTAACACACTTGCACAATACCCATGCTTAAGTCACTGATATTGCAATACACTTGATTCAAAGTGGCAGTTCATTGCAGGTGATAAAACATGAACTGAACAAAGGTTTATATACACTAGGTGAAATAAACATGTGCATTCATTCATGTATATGTGTGCACACACACACACGAGTCATGAAGAAGCATTGTCCCTGGCATCCAGTGAGTTAATGGTGTACGGCTATTGAAGCTGCGTAAACTATGTTCGCCTTGGAGGCATTTAGACCTAGAATGACATCTAAATTGAAAATTGATTGATGCCAGTAGTATGCATCACACGCTGTGGGGCTCAATGTAACATTCACGGCTTGTGGGGACTGGGTGGTGGTGGTGTTTCGCATCTTGAAGAGATAACAACAACCTGGCTGAAGGGGTTTTCTACATGCCAGTGGCTTGAGATGGGTTGGGGTGGGGGGGGGACCGAAGATAAAGAGCTGGAGAGAATGATAGAATAGTTAAGATGGGGCAAGTAAGATAGAGCTGGCAGAGTAGCTAGAGGGATGGAGTGAGAAAACGAAAATAGAAGGTGAGAGACTGCGCAGTGGTGTTTCGCATCTTGAAGAGAAAAATAAGAACCTGGCTGAAGGTTTGTTCAGACGGGAGGGGATGTTACTGTCGCTGGTGTTGTCTGCATGTGTGAAGGGGGGGGGGGTCAATGAAAAAGAGTGGAGAGAATGATAGAATGGAAAATGTCAGATGGGGCAAGGAAGATAAGAGTTGGCAAAGGAGCTAGAAAGAGAGTTAGGGAAGGAGAGAGAGAGAAGGAGAGAGAGAGAAAATGGGGAAAAACAAAGTTGAGAGATCTTGAAGATGTAATAACAACCTGGCTGAAAGTATGCTCACACAGGAACAGTTGGCCACTGTTGCTGTTGTATGTAGAAAGAGAGAGAGACAGACAGACGACAGAGACAGACAGACAGACAGACAGACAGACAGAGGGGGGGGGGGTAAAGAAGATAGTTGACTGTGTGGTATTGTTTCACATCTTCAAGAGATTATAGCACCCTGACTGATGGTATGTTCCCACTGAAGAAGTTTTCATGCTAACCCCGCAGTAAAAGACAAGTGTTTTTTCTGTCACAGCAGGGCAACAAAGTTGCTTCACTTTGCAATTTCCAAATTCCAATGCAATATGAAGAGTCTTATATAGGAGTGCGGATATAGCATGTGGCAGCGACAAGCTGTGAACATGTGACTTTTGTGTGAACATGTGGCTTTTTGTGTGAACGTGCTTTAACACTTTTTTGGGGAAGAGCCACTTAGATGTAGGGAGGGTTGAGGATAAATAGAGGATGGAAATGGGAGAAGAAATTGGAGGAGAGTGTGTGATGTGGAGGGAGAAGGGGGGGTGATATGAGGGGGAGAGAACAGGAACATCTGAGATGGGGCAAGACAGAGAGCTGGCAGCTCGCAAGAGGGAGAGAGACAAAGAGGGAGACAGAGAGAAACAGAGAGAGAGAGTGTGACAGACAGACGACAGACATACAGACAGACATTGACAGAGAGAGATGGGGGAGGAAAATAAGGTGAGAGAGAGAGACAGAGGAGGGTGGAAAATATGAGATGGGACTAAGAAAGAGGGTTTTGTATGTCTATCAGTAGAAGGAAAGGTTGGGATAGAGGAAAGAGAGAGAGAGAGAGAGAGAGAGAGAGGGAGAGGGGGTGGTGGGGGGGGGCGGAAAAGGTGAAAGAGAGACATAGAAAAGGGTGGAGAATATTAGATGGGACTTAGATCAAGAGCTTTGCATGTTTAAAGAGATAAGATAGCAGGAAAGAGAGAGAGAGAGAGAGAGAGGGGGGGGGGGAGAGGGGGGGGGGGAGAGGGGGGGGGGAAGACAGAGAGAGAGAGGGAGAGGGAGAGAGGAAGAAAGGCAAGCAAGAGAGGGAGGAGTGTTTATGATATAAAGAGCGAGGGATAATGAGAGAGTGGGCTGAGAGAGATGGCTTGTTCTCTTTACAGTCTACTGGGTTTAAGGGGTGACATGCATACTGCACATCTAATTACACCTTGTAAACAGTCCTGCATAGAATTCACCTCTTAGGACTTAACTCTGTAGTTGTGCAAACTCGCATCAGCTCCCTTATCAATTCATTAATAATGCTATGATGAAGTGGCATGGCTGCACTGTCCAAACATGCCTTCAATGTAGGACGTTGTACCTTACTTTACATGGTGAACTGCACCATTTGATGTACAGGGTTCATATTCATGAAACCTTACTAGCCTAATTTGGTACTAAACGTACATGTAGCTAAATGCACTTTAGCAAGTGACTTTTGTCTTTTAGTAAAGTTCTTTTAACAAATATCTATTGAAAAAATACTATTCATTGCAATGTATGTTTTTGTATGGTCTAACATTTTCACATAATTTCAAGAGGGATCAGTCATCAACGAATTACAATAGATTGAGAGCATCAATAGCAAATGGCATAAATTCTACATAATACATGAAGGTTACATGCCGACAGCGGTTTTACGAACCATCAAATCCTTGCATTCAGTGGTTTGTAAAAATGCTGATGGTGTGTGCTATCAATGTTTTCTCCTCATTTAAAGCCATAATACCATTTGTGTCTGTGCAACATGAAATTATGCTGACAAAATCCTTTAAACCCTTACACTACATCACTACTGGGCCTTGAGATCCCCATTGGCTTATTACACATCTCCATGCCAATGGTAATGAGAGAGTTAACCCTTACATTACCAGGCCTTGAAAACCCCAATGGCTTACTTCACTCCTTAATGCCAATGGTAATGAGAGAGTTCACCCTTACATTACCAGGCCTTGAAAACCCCATTGGCTTACTACACATCTTCTTGACAATGGTAATGAGAGTTAACCCTTACACTACAAGGCCTTTAAAACCCCACTGTCTTACTACACATCTCCATGCCAATGGTAATGAGAAAGTTAACGCTATCAGTACTAGGCCCTGAAACCCCATTGGCTTACTACACATCTCCATGCCAATGGTAATGAGTGTTTGAAATGTTATACGTGCATTTAAAAATAGATTCCCCTGCTCTGCAATGGTATCTCTTAACATGCCAAATCATATGTAGTACACTCAAAATGTATGTACAGTTGTCCTCAAAATTATTCATACCCTTGTTAATTTTTATGATTTTTTATTTTTGTGATGAAATGAATGCATTTTGTCAAGTGTATATATCAGTTATATGTGACCAACATGTGAAAGAATAACAACAATACACAATTCAAGAAATTCATCATTTCAGGGGTATTTTATTCATGGATTTTCAAAAAATGCCATGTTCAAAATTATTCATACCCTAGGTTTACTGAGTCCAATGTCTTTCTTTAATAGTCAATAGCATAGCCTTTATTTCTTATGACTGCTTCTAGACGGTTCTTGTACGTGTCCACAAGCTTCCTGCATGTCTTCTGGGGGATGTTGGCCCACTCTTCCTTGGCAAAAGCCTCAAGCTGGGACAGGTTGGTCGGTTTCCTAGCCAACACTCTGGTCTTCAAGTCTCGCCACAAGTTCTCAATTGGATTCAGGTCAGGACTCTGACTTGGCCATTCGAGGACGTTGACATCATTGTCCTTGAGCCATTTCTTCACTACCTTGGCGGTATGTTTTGGATCATTGTCCTGCTGGTACTTCCAATTAGGGCCAAGCTGGAGTTTCTCAGCGGATTCCTTCACGTTTTCATCAAGGATCGTGATGTAATCCTCCTTTCTCATGATTCCTTGGACCTTGACGAGGTTGCCTGTGCCACTGGAAGAGAAGCATCCCCATAGCATTATGTTTCCACCACCATGCTTGACGGTGGGCACAGTGTTCTTTGGAATGTATGCTTCTCCTTTTTTCCTCCAGACGTATTCAACATCCATATGGCCAAATAACTCCAACTTTGTCTCATCAGACCACAGGATGGTTGACCAAAAGCTGGAATCTTGCTTTAGATGACCTTTAGCAAAGGCTAGGCGAGCCTCCAGATGCTTCTTCCTGAGCAGCGGGGTCTTCCGAGGCCTACGTCCATGGAGACCTCTTCTGTGCAAGACTCGCTCAATAGTGGACCGTGACACCTTCGTCCCTGCCTGGTCAAGCGTTCGAAGTAGGGCCTTGGTTGTGGTCCGGGGGTTGTTGTTGGTCTCTCGGCAGATTTTCCTGGCAAGTTTGGGGGACACCTTTCTCTTCCTACCACGCCCACAGAGGTTTTTAACAGTATTGAACTTCTTGTGCTTGTTGATAATGCTCTGCACAGTTGCCACAGGGACATCATATTGCTTCGAAATGGCCTTATAACCCTTTCCTTCAATGTGGGCCCGCACAAGACGTTGCCGTAGGTCCTCATTGAGCTCCTTCTTCTTGGCCATGATGATCAGAAACTGAGAATGACCAGAACACGTTTCCTCTATTTAAAGTCTTATGGAAAGATGCTATGTGTTTGACAATAGTTTAACATTTGGTCAACAAAAAAGGTATTTAATCCATTGGAACATCTTGAAATAACTATAGGACAAAGATTTACACATTCTCAGGAAAGGAAAACAATGGATACTATGAAGAAAGAACATTTTTGTTGAGGTATTGTCAGGGGTATGAATAATTCTGAACATGAGGGAAAAATAACTTTTGGACTTATCTATTATTATGCAAATGAAGTTTAGCCAACTCATATGTGGATTTGTGCATAGCAACAAGTAGACAAAAGATACACAGGAAGTACCAACATAATAGCTTTTACAAAGGAAGAATCTAACAAAGACTGTTATTTTCAATGGGGTATGAATAATTTTGAGGACAACTGTAGCCATATTTAGCCTTGCAGATAAGGAGTTAAACTCTTCCTTATAGGCCTCACATCCCCATGCCAATGGTAACCAGAGAGTTTGATGTTTACAAGTTATACACATTTCAAAATAGACTCCCCTGCTCTCAAATAGTATCTTTAGTTAAACTCTTCACATACCACATGACATGTACAGTGTAACAGTAGTACATACATATTTTATGTAACTATATTTTGTGAAGCAGAGGAGTTAAACTCTTCCCTGCATGTGCCCTTTGTTTAAACATTTAAACACAGCAAAAGTATCTCTAGTTCAACTCTTCACATTCCAAATCAATTGTGTACCACTTGTACACTTAAATTGTATGTAGCCATACTATGCATGGTAGAGAAGGAGTTCACCTCTTCCCTGTAAGTGTCCTGTGTTTAAACATGCATTTAAAAACAATCCTCTGCTCAGCAATAACATCTGTAGTTTAACTCTTCACATACCAAGTGGCATGTACAGTGTATTAGTAGTATATCTAAATTGTATGTAGCCATAGTATGCGTGGTAGAGAAGGAGTTAACATCTTCCTAGTAAGAGTCCTGTGTTTAAACATGCATTTAAAAACAATCCTCTGCTCAGCTCTGTAGTTTAACTCTTCACATACCAAGTGGCATGTACAGTGCATCAGTAGTATACCTGAATCATATGTAGCCATAGTATGCGTGGTAGAGAAGGAGTTAACCTCTTCCCTGTAGGTGTCCTGTGTTTAAACATGCATTTAAAAAAAAATCCTCTGCTCAGCAGCAATATCTGTAGTTTAACTCTTCACATACCAAGTGGCATGTACAGTGCATCAGTAGTATGCCTAAATTGTATGTAGCCATAGTATGCGTGGTAGAGAAGGAGTTAACCTCTTCCCTGTAGGTGTCTTGTGTTTACGCATCTTCACCTCTGTCCCGGGTATGAAGTCATACGAGCATGAGGCAAGGCGGGCCTTATACTCCCCAGAGAGACCACATAGAGAATACATTAGACACAAATTCATACAGTGCGGTGTACACCTCTACATGGTGTACGTGTTTGTCATAGCGTTTACGACAATGCGGCTACGCACGGTTCACTCTCTATGTGCAATGTGTGTATCAATCACGGTACTCAATTCATTTAATTTGATTCAATCCAATCACATTTTATTCATCCTTGATACGTAATCAAGGAAACTTGTGTTGGGTTTTACATTAATGAACAACACAGTTACATTTAAACTTTACAAGCACGGATTATGCAAATGTAGACAGTGCAGATTTACACAGATTATGTAAATCATGAACAATACATTGAAAAATACCAGAAACAATTGACATTATTGCTAGGACTGCAATGCAATACTACCTGCTTAATGAAGGGCAGATAGAACAACGGAAGAAAGAGAGAGAGGAAGAGGGCAAGGGTGAGAGAGAGGGAGGGAAAGATAGAGAGAGAGAGAGAGAGAGAGAGAGAGAGAGAGAGAGAGGAAGTGAGAGAGAAAGTATGAGGGAGAGGGCAAGGGTGAGAGAGAGAGAGAGGGGGGAGGGAAAGATAGAGAGAGAGAGAGAGTGGGGCAAGGGTGAGAGAGAGGGAGGGAAAGAGAGAAGAGAAAGAGAGAGAGTGAGAGGGAGGGAGAAAGAGACAATTATAAATCTTTATCATTTGACAAAGTTAGCCCTGTCACTGAGTAAGAAATGTCACAAGTTATCACTCATTCTACTTCTACTACGAGAAGTTCAATCTTGAAATTTCAAAATCTAATCATTTTCTTTTCCTTTGACTGATTTTCGTCAAACCTTCACTATGTTTCTTTCAGTTTAATGTTTTTTTTTTTTAAACCAACCTAATTTCAAGGTGGATTATCCCTTTAAGCTTAGGCAGATAGTGTGATACAATACCCCGCAGTGAGATATAATGTCATCTCCTGGAGAGCATGAAGCAATTAAAAATGTTGCAAAGTGTGATCGCACCGCAAGCAGATTGCGAGCTTACGTGCTGGCCGAAACCGCTTGCATTATTAAAGCCATTTTGCTGGGAAGCTTGGTCGCGCTTCATTTGTGATGCATCATAGAGCAGTCTAAAGAGGTCATCTTGTCTATGTCTGTCAAGGATGTTTTATCGGCGCAATGTCTTTGATTAGGGAATTGCTCTTAGTATTATGAGGCCAGAATGCCGACGAGTGAGCCGTCGCGGGTGCATAGCCTACGTTTTAGGCCATGAAGAGCCACGGTCTGGTTGCAGTTTCTTGCTAGAAGCTTGCGGGGCAATTCCATGAATTCTTGGACAAATTTCAAATGTTCACATATCTATATATTAGGCTACAGAGTTTATTATAAGTTTATATTTCTTGCTTAGGGTGTATTTGGAGTTGTTTATACCTATTTTAAGTATTCAAATCTCTGTTGTTCATAATATATTGAATTATACTTAAAGATTAGTATAGGACTGTGACTTTTAAAATGCAGTCAATGCAGTCTCATTGATATTTCAAAAGATACATTTGAAGAAGAAGTGCTGTATTAATGGTAAATTATAACAGAAATACAATTGAAAGAAAGACAATATGTTTTGACCAATGGACAGGGTGTAACATAACTAACGGAAATCTAGCTAACCATGTTTTGTTCTCGCAGTTGAAACTGAAAAGATTTCTTGTAAAAAGAATGATATATCAATTGCATGACATCAGCATTGGTATAGTTGACATACTTTGCTTTGAATGCACCTTCATATAGTTTCAGGACACTTTTTTGCAAAAACTTTTTTGTTTTATGTAACGTAACTAATGGAGATTCAAGACCTGGTAATCAATTCAACAAAATTATGATTCTATTTTGATACTTCATTACAGTTCTGACCTTCATGAATTGCCATGATAAAAGTAAAAAGTTTATATCATTGCATCTTCCTAGAGCATCCAAGTTTATTGGAAAGTGTATCATAAATTTTAAGGTAGGATATTGCAGAGTTGCCTAGCACTGTTTATAATAAATTGAAGTCTAGACTCATGCATGTAGACCAATTAACCTTTCCTTCTTCCATCCTCTCACACTAGCATGGTTTAAACACATGAGGCGCTGACAAGCTATGGTTCTGTTTACATGGAATATGTAGGAGTCATTACACAAATCGAAGAAACAGACCTTTGTAAGGAGTATCACTATCATGTTCAAGTTGTAGCTTATGAGAGAACCTGTATATCAGAGTCTGAGTTAGAGAGACAGTAGATCAGACAGATAGAGAATTACTCCAGATCTATAGATATTCATCAGTTCAAGAAGTGGAGAGATAGAACTGTTCAGCAGAGACAACAAGATACATATTTAGAGAACCACTATTCAGAAATATCAAAGGGTTTGAATCAAATATTACAACATTATAAAAGGTCATACTTGATCCCAGAGAACAACTGACACAACACAAAAATAGCTTAGAGCTCTGCATTTCAACTGGTACTGAATGGGTTAACTGCGTACTGCAAGTTCATTGGTTTTGCACAGCATGGTCTAAAAGGCTTGGCGCCACTTAGTGCAGACTTGCATAGCACTTGGCCTATGTGCATGGAGTGAGTGCCCTTCACTGGTGGGAAATCACTATGAGAGTTTTGGACCATCAATCAATAAGAGCTCTTTCTTTGGTTTAAAGGTAGAGGGTAGAAATGGTAGAGACTCATATTGCAGGCTTTAACCGTTCTTTACTGAGCTTGTGTATTTGTGGGCTGGCTTTTCTGCACTGAGGTATTAAGCAGTGCGAGTCCTGCATCATTTGCTGTATAAATAATAGACAAAGGCTATAAATAAGCTTTGAACTCATGATAGGGAGCAATGACATGCCCCCCCCCCCCCTTTCATCACCGCTAAAGCAATGGGGTGCCGTCACTTTCTGCCTTGACCATGGCGTCCATACTAGTTAGATTTTTAGATACGAGGGAGACATTGTCGCAGATTTATAACATTTATTGAAATCAAACAACTAAAGATTACTGCAGGTTTAAAAAGCAATGGAGTGTAGTGGCTTTCTGCCGTGTATGATCATGGGTCTCATTTTAGTTTGATTTGGGATACCGTAAAGGAATAAGCCATTTTCGTAATTTGTTCTCAACTTTCCTTCCAACTGCGAAAGTTAAGTATCATTGCATATCACCTGTATTGGATAATTTAGTTTTAATGGGTGGGACGCACTGAGTCTATAAGTTGTTGCTACTTGGACAAACCTCAGACAGGCTTCTATTAGTAATGTTATTGTATGAATTATGTGAATAACATTTGAATTTACATAAAAAAAAATGGTATATTATCTCAAAATGAAAGATTGTCTCAAAATGGTACTAGAATTGTTGAAAAAACTGATATCTGAACTCCAGTGATTGACGCCAGAACAGGCCTACCATGATCACAGCCTGCAATCACGACCACTTTTACCCCTTAGCTCACTTGTAATTATGTCTCTTTGTATTCTATGGACAATGTAAATCCATCTTGCTGTTGGCTAATTGATGTAATGGATGTACTAGTACATGCATAACCTGAGGGCTTTCAGTGAGATAATAGTGTTTGATCACTGATTGGACTTTCCTGGTAAAAGATGTCTGAATAAGTGCACAAAATAGAAATGAATGGATTCTATGTCTTGTTTGTTTGCAGCACTTTTGTAGCTTTGTGATGGCTCATTGCTTTGGAGTCTGTATCGACTATGGCATGTAGAAAAACCTCCAAAGATGACAAATAATCTTGGATTTGATTTAGTTAACTGTTATGCTTCCTTTTTCTTTGTCTTGTACTATTCTTTTTCATTATTGTTGTCCTCTTTCGTCTTTTCTTCCTCTCCTTTCCTATTTTTTTACATGGTCTTCTACTCCTCCTTGTTTTATTATCTTGTTCTTCTTTTTCCTCCTTCTCTTCCTTTCCTTCATCCTTTCTTCTGTTCCTGCAATTTCATTGTCATTATCATTATTATTGTCATTGTTATTATCACTTTTATTACTATCATTATCATTATTTCTTCATCATCATTATCATAACTATTATTAGTACTTCTACTACTTTTTCTACTACTATTACTATCATTATCATTATAATTGCTATTAGTGATTCTATTATCACTAACATCAATATTTATGTTGTTAGTATTGTTATTACAGCAACATGGCTTGCCCTTAACAATAGCCAAGGGGCCAATGGCCACCTGAAATGGTGTGGCCACCGGGAACCCTCAAGTTACTTATTGGTCACAATCTGGAAGGTTTTGGCCACCTGCAAAACCAAGCTTCACCAAGCTGTTCTTAAACTAAGAACAACTTAATGCATGACTGGTGACCCTTTCTTATGCGAAATAAGACGCCCCAAGTTGTGCCTGTTTTAACTTAGTGGGAGTTCAGCTGATAATAGTCACTATACTTATCATGTTACTCTTGCTATTTTTCCCAGGGATCTCCACAAATGCGTCTACGAGGAAGCACAGAAGAGGACAGTGTTGTCACGGCAACAGCAGTTTAATGAGAAGCACTGTATCTGCTGCTTCTCGTCTTTTGGCTTCATCTTGAACAGGAAGATCCAGTGCCAGGTAAGGTCCAGCTCTTCATACCCAGGGACCAAACCATAATCTTACGGATCTGTATAAAATTAGTAAACACTACTTTTCCACATTGGCCATTTTGAAAAAACACCACCATTTTTTTTCTTTTATTTCTTCAATTTTTACAATTTGATTTTTGTCTCGCCCACCGGAGGTGAAGGCGAGACTAAGGGATCCAAATGGCGTCTGTCCGTCGTCCGTCCGTCGTCCGTCCGTCGTCCGTCGTCCGTCACAAATGTTAAAGTTTACCTGCAAGACTCTCTTTTGACAAATAACTTCACATAGGTTGCTTGGATTACAACCTAACTTGGGTCATTGATGCACTGGGGGTACCTTCATGTTATGGTACCGTTGGAGGTCACAGGATAAGGTCAAAGGTCATTTGAGGTCATACGTTAAAGTTTACCTGCAAGACTCTCTTTTGACAAATAACTTCACATGGGTTGCTTGGATTACAACCTAACTTGGGTCATAGATGCACTGGGGGTACCTTCATGTTATGGTGCTGTTGGAGGTCACAGGATAAGGTCAAAGGTCATTTGAGGTCATACGTTAAAGTTTACCTGCAAGACTCTCTTTTGACAAATAACTTCACACAGGTTGCTTGGATTACAACCTAACTTGGGTCATAGATGCACTGGGGGTACCTTCATGTTATGGTGCTGTTGGAGGTCACAGGATAAGGTCAAAGGTCATTTGAGGTCATACGTTAAAGTTTACCTGCAAGACTCTCTTTTGACAAATAACTTCATATAGGTTGCTTGGATTACAACCTAACTTGGGTCATAGATGCACTGGGGGTACCTTCATGTTATGGTGCTGTTGGAGGTCACAGGATAAGGTCAAAGGTCATTTGAGGTCATACGTTAAAGTTTACCTGCAAGACTCTCTTTTGACAAATAACTTCATATAGGTTGCTTGGATTACAACCTAACTTGGGTCATAGATGCACTGGGGGTACCTTCATGTTATGGTGCTGTTGGAGGTCACAGGATAAGGTCAAAGGTCATTTGAGGTCATACGTTAAAGTTTACCTGCAAGACTCTCTTTTGACAAATAACTTCACACAGGTTGCTTGGATTACAACCTATCTTGGGTCATAGATGCACTGGGGGTACCTTCATGTTATGGTGCTGTTGGAGGTCACAGGATAAGGTCAAAGGTCATTTGAGGTCATACGTTAAAGTTTACCTGCAAGACTCTCTTTTGACAAATAACTTCACATAGGTTGCTTGGATTACAACCTAACTTGGGTCATAGATGCACTGGGGGTACCTCCTCTATTGTGCAACTGATTATCATCCTGTTTTGTCTTTGTCTAATCTAATAGAACTTGGTGGAGGCTTTTTATTCCATCTCGAAGAAGGGGGAAGGTGGGGGAGGGGGAGTAGATAGAGGAAGTAGCATTGCGTGAAATAGCCCTTCTCATTTATGGAATGTTACATTCTATGGCAGATATTTCACAATCAGCCAGGGATACAATTCTTTTGCGTAGCAACGGAGATCGCGATATTTCTGGTTATTTTCACAAGTGGGCGAGACACAATATTGCTAATGCCTTGTATTTCACTCAATGCAAATCAATAAATAGACACATGAACATAAAACACAGAAAAGCAATACTGCATGAAGGGTAGAAGCCAGGAAAGAGTAATCTTATAATAGGCTGACCCAAACTTTATATTGATTGTTAAAGAGTCTGTGAAGTTGGAAAATAGCAAACACAGAACTGGAACAAAATTACATCAAAACACATTACATTACATTACATTACAATAAAATACAATGCAATACAATGCCAAATAGCTCATCACAGCAGTTAAAATCAAATGTTTAATATATTTCTGGAATAAATACTTTTTACAGTTTTTAAAAATGTTTAATGATTGTAAATATTGTACATTGGTACATTTAGGGTTAGCAGTACATTGCAAAAATAGTCCATGTAGAAACTCTGCAAGCGGGCCTCCTGAACATATTGATACTCTATGACCGTTTACAACAGGACATATCTGGTAAACCTGCCCTTGCTCCCAGGGTATCATGTATCATATCAAATATGAACGGGCTATGGGCGATTTAGCCCCAGGAAATGCACCGAAGCGCCCCTGTGTATGAGAAAAGAACCCCTAAGACAAATTTGGGTAATGCACAACAGGAAGATCCAGTGTCAGGTAAGGTCCTGGGCCCTGTTGCATAAAGCTAACCATTAATGGTAACTCTGCCATCAATGGTAACTACCATGGTAACATCGCTCAACAGCCAATCAAATTAAAGGGTTTCCATGGAAGTTGACATTGGTAGCAAAGTTACCATTAATGGTAAGTTTTATGCAACAGGGTCCAGCTCATATTCATTTCATATATGATGAATAATTATGATAATGATAATTAAACATTTTTTTTATCTTAGCGAAAAACACAGGCGTAATTTTCTGTTTCAGTGCACCTAACAGAAGACAATCAATAATGAATAGAATTTGTGCACTATGATAATAATAATTATCATTATTATAATTATTCATCATATATGAAATGAACATGAGCTGGGCCTTGTTGCATAAGACTTACTATTATATTTATGATGATATATTTACAAAGATTGAAACAGATATGTTTTCAATTTACTTCTGAACTTTTTGTTTATTTCCAAGTTTCTGAGATAATCTAGCAAATGGGTTTGGGGTGATGGATCCCCCACAATGCATCAAGGAGCCACTGTGACTAACTTCAGAGCCCCTGATAGACATAGTGCATGATGTGAGACACACATCAGTGGATTCGTTTCCATGACATCAGGCTAGAAAAGAAACTAGTTAATAATACTTTTTCCTGGACCGATATTCCTCATAGGGTTAGTGCAAAACATCGTCAAAAGTAGCCCGCTGATATACCTTTTTTTTTCCTGGACTGATTGTTGCATTGTTTTTCCTCTTAACGCAAAATGTAGTTCACGGCATTCGTTGTCATGACGTCGGGCTTCAAAAGTAGCCCACGTACTCTAATGATTAAGTTTCATATCTTTCCTGGACGAAGCTTCATTAGGAATAGTTCTCTAATGCCTGAGTCATTCCTGCCTTTGAGTCATGGTTTATTGTGAGTACATGAAATGCATTAACATATAAAGATGGGTGCGGGGGGGGGGGGGGGTAATGTAGGAAGCCACCTCACAAAGTCTTAAGTCTTTATATAAACACGCTGACTAACGATGTGCATGATGATAACCATTATGATCATTTTTTTTTCCACAGGGAATCTTTTGCATTTGGGAGGAGGGTAAATTGCATTCATCCCCAGGATAGTTGTTGACGCTGTTGACTATCCTTATGAAATATTTTCTTCCCTTATACATGTAGGTGTGTCAATTATGCTAATGGTAATCATTTCTCTTCTTTATCTAGGTCTGCCAGTTTTTCATTTGTAAAAACTGCAGAGCAAAGTCGGAACCGAAGGAGGACATCACATGTATTGCCTGTGTTCAACAAAAGTAAGTTATAGACACAGTTTGACCGTCTACCTTTCATTTCTTCCTTCTGTCCACCTTTCACTTCTTCCTTCCGTCCACCTGCTGTCTGTCAAACCTTCCATCTGTCCACTCTTCTATCTGTCCATCCTTTTATCTCTCCACCCTTGTATCTGTCTGCCTCATAATCTACTTGCAAGGTGACATTGTATACACAGATGAGGAGGATAGCATGTACTCATGTGATATAGCTGTGTTCAGTAAAAAAAACTCCAACTTTTTCGCGAGAGTTGTCATGAAAATAGTGTTTTTCTGGGTGAGGTTTAGATGTATACTCTCATAATGTATTCCTCACTCTCAAAGAGGATAATGTAAAGTGCCATACCAGCAACGCAATTATTCAGATATTCATTTCTTTAGAAAGAGAAAGAGAGAGAAAAAAAAGACAATTTTTCAAAATCAAGGATAGTGTAAGATTTTCAACAGTATATACAGTAGGAGATGTTATAAAATGTCAGCTGTTTAAGGGGATAAGGAGTTGATATTAACAATACATCTCTCGTCTCAGTGGAGGGAATAACATTTAACATCCTCCCGTCTTGCCAATGTTTCTCCATAGGGACTTGCAGGTGCGTGCGTGTGAGTGGTTCTACGCCCAGATCCGAGCCAAGTTCAAGAGGTTTGGCAGTGCCAAGGTGGTGCGCTCACTCTACAAGCGGAACAGCAGAGACAAAGGTACGGGGAGCTGTTCGTGGGAGTACGAGTATGATGAAAGTCGTGTGACGTCACCAATTTTCTCATGACATCAAAGAATTTTAAGATTTGGCTTAGCCAAATCGTCTAACCTAAGAAAAATTGCTTATGGAATACCGTTAGGATGAATATCTTAGACAAGAAAAAGGCTAAGACAAATTGCTTAGACTTAAGCAAAAATTCTTAGATGTTTATAGAATACGGTCCCAGATGCTTTATCAGTTGAACCAGATTATGTTCATGCATGCTTAATGCTGATGAAAAGCCATATGAGTAATTGCAATAAATTATACCAAGGACGTTCATCATTGCACTGTGCTTAAATTTGCAAGGCCTGCACTAATATGAATATCTTCAATATTTGACATGGGAAATACACCATAGATTGGTGCTTTGATTACAATGTTCTTTATTTTTAATGTCAGCAATGGGGCATTGACACATAGGAGCAAGCTCTATCGGCCCACTTTGGTGCTGTGAAGGTGGAGCAGCTAGAGCATGAATAAATGAATATTTGTGTTATCAATTCCTGCTGTACATGCGGGTTGCACTTAATCTGCCCTACTTTGACAATAGGAAGCAACTAACAAATGTAAATGAGCAAAATGTATCCGTCACTTGCATTGAGATCAGTGAAACACCACATCATGTTAGATTGAATTCCTTACAGAGAGATGAATATTTCTTCTCTAGATTTTGTCTGTTTGTAGGGAAACCTGGGTACAATCTGCGAGCATCAAAAACCCAAATTTGAGTGATTTGTCACTTGCTTCCTTTTGTCAGAGTAGGGCAGTAATCATCTGATAGGCTCATATTCATGAAAGCAAACAGATGAGACATGCCTTGATGAAGCTTGGGTGTTGGCATGTTGGCATCTAGGACAAGTGTTCTTGGACAAATGTCCTTGGACAAGTGTCTTTGGGGTACATGCCAGTCAGTCAGTTATGAAGAAATGGGTCAGAAATGCAGAGACAAGCTTGTATACATTTGTACCTACTGGCAATTGACACATGGCAAGATAAGGTGCTATAGTCTATGTTACATGTTTTGAGTATGTTTCTCAATCGAGTCTGTCTATAGGGGCGTAGACTGAAAACAAGCTTAAGTTTTTACTTCAGTTTTTGACAAAAATTGCCTACAACCCATAACATTCTTTTTACTGCAAATTCTTAGAATATCAGAGACCTAAGACATTCATATGTTTCTTTCAACATACCACCCCAGCAGACTGGGAAATTACCCCGTGCGTACTTGCTGTAGAAGGGTAAAGGAGTAAAAGGTCTGGGGGTAGCTTTCCAGGAAAGAGTTGTCCTAGAAGCGTAATCAATGTGATGGATGTTGTTTGCTGCCCTCAGGGGTCAGTTTGGAGAAGGAGAGTCAGAACATGTTCTAATGGTTGATTGCTCTAGATGTTTATGTACATGTAATCATTTGGAAGTAGTTTGGGGGTAGTTAGCAAGGGAGGCTTTCTAATAAATATTTTTTATGAAAAAGTTAAACTTTTGGTAAACCCGTAATTCAGGGAGTGGTTGAGAGAAAGAGGGGGTGTAAGCTTCATTTACACTACCTCAACCTTACGGAGCAATCTCCTGGAACACTTTAGAAACATTGATTCAATTGATAGATTTAAAGATCACTTCCAAGACCCCCATTCAACATCTAATGTATGCATTTTTGTTTGAAAGCCAGTACATCTCATTTCTTGTAGTTCTTTCTCTACAGTGCATAGGGACTTGTTGAATCACTATGTGTAATGCGCTATATAACAATCACTCATTATTATTTTCATTATCAACGCGATGGATGTTGTTTGCTGCCCTCATTCAGGGAGTGCATTCCGAGGGGGATAACATGTCAGAACATGTCCTTTAGAGAGTGGGTGATTGTTCTAGAGTGTAGTTGTCCTACAGGTTCATGTAATTGTAATTGTTTGGCAGTAGTAAGGGGGTATAGTTATTTCAAAAGGGAGGGGTTGCCCTAGAATGTATTAGCATAAACAATGTCATGGATGTTATTGTTTGAGAGGATTTTAGGATAGTCAACAAGGGTAGAGTTGTCCTAGAATCATATTAGATAATGTGTCTGTAGTTTCATATCGGATTAGAATCCTAGAGTCATATCGGCATAATTAATGTGATGGGTGTTGTTTGCTGCCCTCATCATTATAGATAATGTGTTTGTAGATTCATATCGTATTAGAATCGTAGAATCGTATTGGTATAATCAATGTGATGGGTGTTGTTTGCTGCCCTCATCTAGGGAGTGGTTCAGAGGAGGAGAGTCAGAACAGCGACTCTGGGGTGGAGAGGCAGAGGAGTCCGCTGTCCCAGGGGGCAGAGTTTGACCTGTGTGCCTTCATGCAGGCCGGCTCCATGACTGACCAGGAAACAAACACAGGTACCGTAAATTTCGGCGTACTAGACGCAACGGCGGATAAGACGCATCCCGACTTTGAGCACGCAATTTGAAAAAAAAAAAAATCGGGTCCGTAGAAAGTTTCAACACATATACACATGTATGGGACTATATATACAGTCAACAACAAAATAAATGGCTTTGATAGCCTGACACAATTGATGTACCAGTAATACGATCTCAATCACATCACCAGCATACTTAACCCGAACTAAAAAAGCCCCAGGAGTAGTATTTGTCCGCGAGACAACTCAAAGAAACCGCTGATCAAATGGCTTAAACTTGAAAACTCCGTTTGATGGAGACTGCCATTGATTCCATTATCAGCTCTGGCCACAAGCTGGCGCTAGTACACAAAGATCGTTCTTTGTCATAGAGTGTCTCAATGTAGCTCTATGTTCTTTGTGTACTAGCGCCAGCTTGTGGCCAGAGCTGATAACAGAATCAATCGCAGTCTCCATCAAACGGAGTTTTCTAGTTTAAGCCTTTTGATCAGCGGTTTCTTTGAGTTGTCTCGCGGACAAATACTACTCCTGGGGATTTTTTAGTTCCAGTTAAGTATGCTGGTGATGTGATTGAGATCGTATTACCGGTACAACAATTGTATCGGGCTATCAAAGCCATCCACTTTTTTTAATGTCACACAATGCATAGTCCCATACAGGTGTATACGTGTTGGTTTGAAAGACCTGATTTTTGCTAACGCCGTGTATAAGACGCACCTGGACTTTGGCGTGATTTTCAAGGGAAGAAACATGCGTCTTATACACCGAAAAATACGGTATGCAGCAGACCAGGGCCCCGTTGCATAAAACTTACCATTAATGGTAAATCTGCCATCAATGGTAAATGCCATGGTAACACTGCTCGACAACCAATCAAATTTAAGGTTACCGTCGAAGCTGCCATTGGTGGCAAGGTTACCATCAATGGTAAGTTTTATGCAACAGGGTCCAGGTCCCCGTAACATAAAGGTTTGCAACCAATCGTAGAATGGCCAATCAACATCATTGTTGCATGCGCTTCTTGTTCAAAATATTGACCAGCAACCAATCAGAATTTGGCTTTCAAATTTGCAATTGATCTCAAACCTTTATGTTACGGAGCCCTGGAGAAATTAACAGACTGTCTCCAATAGGGCTACTTTTGAAGTCTGTTTGCATGAAAATTAACTTTTTTTCGCATTCGAAATGTGATTTCAAAATTCATATTTTAGTTTTGATAAATATGATTTTCTTATTTTTTCTAAAGTTGACAGTGATATTGGCAGTTTATGTCGAGAGTTTTCACTAAATTCGTTGTTTTTTTTAACTATTTATGTTACTGAAAAAGTCTTTTGTGTGAACGCAACCTTAGTTATTGTTTCTAAAATTGGCAGTGATATTGGTGATTTGTGTGGAACTTTCCACAAAATGAGATTCTTGCTTATTAACTGTTTTTTTAAAAAAACTAAGTTACAGGGATTAACTGAAAAAAACTTCAGTGTGAATGCAAACTCAGTTATACCTCAGCTTGGACTCAGAATGTGATTTTTATTCTAAAATTGGTAGTAATACTCTTTTAAAAGATCTATTTAATAATAAAAAAAAACCACAAAAAAATGTTAAACTTTTTAAAAATTATAATACGTTTTCTGGCACTGAAAAACCTCTTTGGTGTAAACGCAACCTTGGTTACTCTTCCACTTGTGCTGACGATTCGGTAAACAAGGAGGAATCTTTATCGGGAAGCCAAGGCTTCCAGGGATGACTCTCCCGGGGATTTCAGATAGCCCCCGCACTCGTAGCTGAGGATTATCTCATTTGGTATAATTGGCAATTCCCCCAAACGATCTCAATCTGCCTCAGCTTGGTGATGGGGTCTGAATCGACTAGCTTCCAGCCAAACGGGTTTCGGTGTGATTTAACTCGTCACTTGCAATTGACGCATTCTGCATCGATGATACACACTAATCCTATTGAGAAGCTCTGTGTCTGACACAGAAGGAGTTAAATTTGACTCAGATGTGAATAGAGAGGGGACGCTGTGATTAAGACAATAAGTGAGTGCTTTAATGGGAAAGTTCTTACATAGATTTGGGTAATGAGAATAGAGTAGGTGTCTAAGTATGATGCAACATCGTTGGATCTTTCTTCCATTTGTCTGCGCTTAAAGGGCATATTCTGTACTGGGAAGATAACAAAAGCATTCGAAAGATAATCGTGAGCAATCTTCTTGCCAATGGTCTTAAATTCATGTATTGTCCACTTTAGAAACTTGCTGAAAGTTATTTGCCCTCAAATGATCCACATTTGGAGTAATTAATGATTAATGATTCAATGACAAAATGTTTGGGCTAAACATTTTTCGCGAAATTAATAACCCTGCAAAACATATGGCATATACAGTAATAGGTTCTTTGTCATTGCCAATCTTCTGATATTTCTTCTTCAAATCTTGAATATATTGTTCATTTTTTAGTCTGATGTACACCTCACCTTTTTCTCATTTCTTTCTTTCTTCCTTTTCTTATTTTATGTCTTCTCTGCCATTGATTACTTTGGTTCAAACGTAATTACTAGTGACAGAAAATGAAGATCATATAAAAATGATTAGCTAGGAATAAAGAAACTCTTTATGCACATAATGTACAAATAATATAATTCATACTCTATTTTTCTCTTGATAGTAAAACTTAACTCTATATATTCTGTCTCATGGTCATACATTTGTACTTGTGATAATACTGTTGATTAGCAATATATCTTGTGCTGAAGGAGTTCTTTTTTATGTGCCAATATCTTGTTTAAACCACTTATAGCCTCAATCATGTACAGCAGCGTTATGTCTGGAAAAGAAGAATTTAATCAAGGGGTACTACACATAGTCTAGCTATTCATTTGGGGGGGGGGGGGGCTTGGAGTAGAAGGAGACATAATTCAATTGGGCATGAGTGTTTTAGCACATCAATGCCCTGGAGATGACCTGATGAATTCTTTCCTGCTTGTCTCCCTTCTCTGCGCTCTGTCTCTCTCTCTCCCCCCCCCCCCCCCCTCTTTCTCTCTCTCCCTGTTTCTGTCTCTCTGTTTCCTTTCTGTTTCTCTTCATCTCTATTTCTCCTTCCCTCTGTCCATGTCTCTCCCTCGTGATATCTTGTTTCTCCATCTCTCTCTTTCACCATGTCTCTGTCTCACTCTGTCTCTCCATCTCTTTGTCACTTTCTCTGTTTCTGCCGCTCTGTCTGTCTCTCCCTTTCCATCTCTCTGCCCCGCCCCCCCCCTCTCTCTCTCTCTCTCTCTCTCTCTCTCTCTCTCTCTTTTTCTCAACCTGTCTATATCATTCTGTGTCTGTCTTTCTTTTTCTACATGGGTGTTCCTCTTTCTTTGACTCTCTCTGCCTGTCCCTCTATGTCTCTTTCTTTGTGTGTCTACCTTCTCCCCTCCCTTCGTCCCCCCCCCCCCTCCTCATTCCCTCACTACCTGTCCGTACGGCTCTCTGTCTCTCTTTATTTGCCTGTTTTCCTGTCTGTGTCTGTCTCACTCTCTCTCACTTTCCCCTGTCTCCTTTCTCTCCGTCTTACTCTCTCTCTCTCTCTCTCTCTCTCTCTCTCTCCCTCTCTGTCTCCCTCCCTCCCTCCCCCTCTCTCTCTCTCTCTCTCTCTCCCCCTCCCTCCCCCCCCCCCCTCTCTCTCTTTCCCTCTCTCTCCCTCTCTCTCCCTCTTTCGCTCTCCCTCTCCTCCTCTAGTGTGAAAAATGTGACCAGGCTTACGAAAGTAATTGGGGGATATGAGCTTAAAAGGACCAATCCATTTCCCTCTAGACAAAAAGTACGGCTTCCAATAAGGGTGTACATGTGTGTTTACTGTGTAAATATGACAGCTACTACTGCAGTGGAACATATATTGTGGTTTGCTTGAATTGTGCTTGTAAGATATGAGGATAGTCATGACACATCAAAAGAATCACTATGTTAAGTAGAGTGGATATATATGGATATTACTTTGGTGATATTTTATAAAGGGACAAAGTTTTCTGTGGTGAGTTACTTTCTATATTGAAAGTGGGAGGTGGCGAGATTGAGATTGTTGCCCTTCATTGGAGAAGCAATTCCATTTTCCGTAGATCCTCTGATTGGCAATTGTTTTGAGTCGTGCAGAGATGTTCTTCGTAAGAACAAAGGACAGGGTCAGTTCGCCTCTTAACCATTTCGCATCAAAATTTTAAGACCAGTGCTCTCAGCCTAAAACAAGATTATTTAGGGCTCTCCAGCCACTGTACCTGTGTACCGTGCAATATAACATCAGCAGTGTTAATGACGTATTTTGACTCTTCACGTATCAGTTATCCATTGTGACTCATGCACTATACACAAACCGCATTACAGCAGTATTTTGGCTGGAACTCAAAGAGTTAACTCAACATTTGTGTGGTAACCGGATGTGACAGCACGTTGTTGTTTACTCTACCCACAGACCCAGACTGGATGAAACTTCTACGGCCGCCGATGTCTTCTGTCGCTGTCCAGGCACCTCAAGACAGAACAGACTCAGGTAACCATGGCAACTTTCTCGTTTAAACTGGTTGTATGTCATTGGTGCAATTATGCACCTAGTACTACACACAAACAGTATAGAAGGTTGTTCACCTAGCGTGGGAGGTGTGCATAGGAAAGGGGGTCATATCAGTTGGGGCAAACATTGACAAGAAAATAATTGTGTGGAATATATCCAATGGTTTTCCATCATCGACATTAAAATCTCAGTTTTATGAGCATAGAAGATCCATCCAAACCTGCCAGATTTAGGAAACATAAATAATTGATCGGGTAATCACAGAAGATTTATTTTATGGTGGCACACCCTTCAATATTTATTCATATAATCACAAAAGTAGAGATATGTAGCTGTGTATAACACAAAATCAATTATTTGTAATGTACATGTTTTGTTTGATTTTATGAGAAATGTTCTGAATGATTTTGTTAAATATAATAGCCTGTGGAGAGATGAATAAAAAAAAAGATTAAGGAAATGTTGAGGTAGGGGCTATTTCATGACTGCATGGTCTAATTGCTGTAGTTTTTATTTTCTCTTTTGGTTTGTGGTAATCCCAGAATATGTGACTGAAGACTTGATTCAGCCATCCATCGCAACAGGGGAAAGCTGTGCAAAGAACAATGTAAGAAAGGTTTATTTATTACATCTTCTATTATCTTTCCTTTTACATAATCTACAGTCCGTCTTGATTGCTGTTCTTAGTCTCTCTTCTCTCCCACTCTCTCTTCATCCATCCCCCATTTGTTTCTGCCTCCTTTCGTCTCTTTTCCCTTTCCCCCTTCCTCCTCTCTGCTCCTGTCTCTTAATTCCCTCCTCCTCTCCTACCCCCTCTCTTCCCCTCCTCTCTTCCCCTCCTCTCCTCCCCTCCTCCCCTCCTCTCTTCCCCTCCTCTCTGTCTGCTTCCTTCCTTCCCCATTCCCCATACATCTTCTCTTTCCTCTTTCCTTGTCCGCATCCCTTCTCCTCCTCTCCTTCCTCTTCCCCTTTCCACTCTCCCCCTCCCCTCAACTCTTCCCTCTTCCTCTCTTTCCTCTTCTCCTTCCTCCTCCTCCTCCTCCCCATCATCTCTTCCCTCTTCCTCCTTCCTTTTCTCCTCTCCTTTATTCCCTTTTTCCTCTTTCCCTCTCCGCCTCTCTTCCCTCTTCCTCTTTCCTCTTCTCCCTCCTCCTCCTCCTCCCCATCATCTCTTCCCTCTTCCTCCTTCCTTTTCTCCTCTCCTTTATTTCCTATTTCCTCTTTCCCTCTCCGCCTCTCTTCCTGTCCTCTCTCTTCCACTCTCTAATATCCTCTCTCTCCCTTCTTTAAGTGCTTCAACTGCCCCTCTCATCCCTCTCTCTTTACCATTCTCTCTCCGTTTCTCTACTTGTGTGTGTGATATCCTTGTCATGTTCAGTGGAGAATTAATTCACATTATTTATGTAAGTTGATGCTGTTATAAGCTATTAAGCTGAACCCCCCCTCCTTTTGCCTCTACCCCATTTTATTGCTTGTGTGCTTGCTATTGTGTGCACATTCAGTAGTAACACAATTTACATTCTTTTGTTGTCTATATATGTATGTTAATCTGCATAACTGAATATTTTTGCTTCAAGTTCTTGAAAGAACATCAATCGGCCGACCATGTGGTTTCTCTGCTGCCTTGAAGAATGCTTTGTTTTGATTTGACTTATAAACATATTAAAACTTCTTCTATGTACATGCACATGTGTTTTTGTTGATTGAGCGTTGATGTAATTGAAGTACATGTATATATTTTTTATTATTGAAATCGTGTTCCGTTTACGTTTTTTCAATACTATTTTGATGGATGAATTCATGTTGATGCATTTATCTGCTTGTTTCTTTTTGTCATTCATATTCAGTGTATTTCATCTGGCATTTGTGTGTGCTATATATCATTACAGCTTCCAAATTTAAGTTTTAGCGGGAAATTACCTGAATTATAATCATCATACTTTGTTTCCCTTTTTCCTTTCTTTCTGTACCAATGTTTCATTATTCCACATTGTGTAATGCACACAAATCCTATAAGGTACTATTTAATCTGGACTTAACTGAAGTTGTTTAAGATATATTCACCTTACTACTGCATTATCTGATGGTATATCTCTAAACAAACAGGAGATATCAGTTTGTGGAGGATTTCGTTGCTGGGCTATTCAACAAACAAGTTGTTATGCAAAACGTGTGCCAAATGCTTGTAGGTGCACTCCTTGCCGAGTCTATTTTTGTATTCAAGCTTCCATCCTAATTAGGTAAGGTGCAACTGAGACTGTAGTCTCCTGATTATTTGTAATTGGAAAGAAAAATAGGTGAGGATGAGGAGAGAGATAGAGAGAGAGAGGGGGGAGAGGAGGGGAGAGTGTGAGAGACAGAGAGGAAAAGAAGCAGAGGGAAAGAGAGTGTGAGAAGGAGGGAAAATTGGGGTGAAGAGAGAGAGAGAGAGACAGACAGACAGACAGACAGACAGACAGATAGACAGAGTGAGATGGAAGACAGGAGAGAAAGTAAATACAGTAGTTGAAGTGAGGCAAAGAAGTAGAGAGAAGGAGACAGATGAGAGTGAGAGAGAGAAAGGAGGGGGGGGCAGAGAGATAGCGAGATGGGAGAGAGAAAAAAACAAGGGGTAATATTTGGTTATGTTGTACCTCAGCAACCTAAATGAAAAATTAAATTGAAGTTTATCTTTACAACAAACTGTGTATTAGGATAGGCACGTAACCAATGGTATACCAGTTAACTTTGTTCATTTTCTGATTTTGCTAATGCCTACCCCTATGGAAACATAATATTAGTATCGGCGTTATCATGGTTATGTTGACTAGCAAAAAAAGGTCCATCAGCGGGCAACATACCGATTTGTCTTGCTGACACATGACCGCATTCAACCAATCGGTAATCAATACTAGACTAACCTGAATGATAAAGGGTTAATATACAAGCACTGCAATGTAAAGAGAGCTAGAACATGAAAATTGGTGGAAACAACTGATAAAGAAGAAAGTATACAAATGTAAAAGTTGTGTGCATGCAGTGTTAATTTTATCTAATTATAAAACGTGTGTCAAATGTGTGCATGTTTGTATTTCAGTTTTGTTATCCTGCACCAACCTATGTGAAAGTAATACATGCAGCATGACTTATGATGCGTGACACCGTGTTAGATTGCCTGTCTTTGTTTCGTCCGACTTGTCCAGAGTTTTTTGTTTTAACTGAGTGAGTATTTTCTATTATGATTCTCTCTTGATCTTTATTATTATGAGCTTTGATTTTTCGTTATTTTTTAGTAGCAACATGAAGGTTATTTGGTTTTCAAACCCAGCAACTGCCACTTGTGTGTTTCACCAAAACATCTTATTCCATATAGCTGCTCTGTACCTAGGAGAGACATAGGGATCTGGGTGGTGTTTCACCAAGCTGTTCGTAAGTTACGACGACTTTACGAACGACTGGTGATCCCTTCTTGTGCTGAATCAGGTTTTCAATGAACAAAGTGTGGTTCCGCATTTAGCACAAGGCGGGATCACCAGTCGTTCGTATCTTACGAACAGCTTGGTGAAACACCCAGCTGGTAGCTACATCCTTTGATTCAGTGACTGGGGTAATAATGAAGGGCCTTCATGAAAACAGTGTTCTCACTAATGAGGCTACTTTGGGTAAATAAGACAACATTATCTATGTACATGACTGTATATTTCTTGTTCACACAATATGGTTTGGATATGTAATTGGAAGTAGATTGTTGCCACAGTTGAGAATAACATAAAATCATGTTTTGATCAGAAAAAAAATGCATGGGGGTTTAAGGCAATTTAGCCCATGCAATACTAAAAAGAGCCCTTGGAAAGAAGTGTCTGCAAATCTGCTTGTTATTTCTTCCCGGTGAGAGATAAAAGGGTCTCTGTGAAAGATCTTGTTTCATTGATAGGATATGAATTATGTTGAAATCTGTAATTCAGGGAGACTGTTTCATGAAAGCAGGCTGGAAATCAGCCCCTTCAAATAAACTTATTATTTTTCTCTGTTAAGTTATCTGTCCAGGGCCCCAGTTTACAAGGACTGCTTCTTTGGGGTCCAAACCATGACCAATTGTTTCTTTTATTTGCAAGTCATTTTACTCTGTATGTCAATGGTCGAATAAATTGTATTGAATTTTACGCTATATTCGTCTTTTTCATCACAGACATGCAGCTGTAACCAAACTAGAGATGCTTCCTCCAGCCCAAGTCTGGTTGTCTACAATCCACAGGGGGATGAGGTATCCAAGGACAGAGAGCAGGGGTCGTCCAGCCAGTCTGCTCCACCTGTAGCGGCCGGTAGAGGGGGCGATGCCATGCTGTTCCACATCCTCTCGCCCATCGAAGAAATGTCTTCCCCCGAACAGCCCGGGAGCAAACCAGGAAGTCCTGCACCAAGTGCCACTGTAGGTGATCTCGAGGGGAATGTCATTCAGGAGGATCCATGTGAGGGTCAAAGTGGTGACTCGGACAGCAAATGCCCACTGAGAAAAGGAGAAAATGCTCCTCAGGAGGACATGAAGATCAAACTCTCTGAAGAGGAGGAGGCGGAGGAGAATGTGATATCGCCAAAGGAGCAAGACTCTGGGATCCATCTTGGGTTCTCCACCTCCATGGACAGTGATGTGACTCCATGTCCCGACGCGGTTGAAGCCGATAAGATGCTGTCCCAGCGTCTGCAGATGCAGAACATTGGTTGTTCGGATTCTTTCGAGAGCGTGTCCAGCGCCAGCCTGAGTCTGGAGGCAAACGACACCTTGGACAGTCTGGAGACTCACATCCATTCCTCCCACAGTGACTTAGAGTCCCCTACGCCCGATATCCATGACGACTTTGACTCAACCAACAGCACCCTGACAGGGAAAGTGGAGGTCCCAGAGGATGAGTGGAAGGCCACTGATGGTGCAGACCCACCAGCCATGAGTAGGAGTTCCAGCGAAGACACCTTGAAGAGTGATGACGAAGAGGAGGTCGGGGAGGAAGGGCTGCTGGATCGGGAATTATCTATAGAGGAGTTCCTGGATGAGATTCACACGAGGACATCATCGATGACGGAGGAAGAAGGCATGAAAGATGACGATGAGGATGGCGATGAAGGCTTGTCCAAGCAGAACTCCCTGGATGATGCCAGTGACACCGTGCAGGAGGAGGAAGCTGAGAACAGAGATCAGGTCTCACTGAATTTGGAATTCCACCCACGTTCCTTTTACAGACGGTCGAGATCCAGTGACGATTTCCGTTCCATGAAAAATGAGGACCCTAGCGATGATGTTGGTAGCAACAGCGATGGGGAGGACTCTAAAGTGAAGGGTAAACAACACAGAAGCAGAAAGACCTCTTCAAACCGTTTCATCCGCTATGATTCACTTCCTCTCGTAGTTGAAGTCTACGAAGCAGACAGCAATAGCCCATCTTTCTCACCGGTTGAATTCAGCAAATCCCGCTTCATCTACGACAGTGGCCAGGACAGTGAGTCACCAGGAGACTACAAAGGGCTACCCAGGCATGAGAACTTCCCTTCACATAGGATGCATGAGAAGTCTTTCTACAGGAAGAATGGCTACCCTGATAGCACCGGACAGAGTCGTCAAACATCTGTTGAGTCCACAACCACTGAGAGCACCTTACCAAAGAGCACGCCCATTTCATCAGGTCCTACCACGCCCGATTCGGATCGTAAACGACAGATGTCGTCTGAGTCGGAGTGTTCCCCAGACTCCAGGAGACGGGACAAAGTTCTCTTCACTCGGCAGCTCCTGCACCAACACAAGGAGTATCACCATTCAGAAGGGATCAGGCCTAGCACCGACCCACAGATCCGCAGCCTCAGCTTTTCAGCTTCAAGAGAGGACAGTCCTGCAGGTGGGAGCAGAAAGCTGCAGAAGCAGTCTTCTCTACCCTGTCACAATGGCAGAAGCATTAGTGAAGGCTTGCCGGCATACAGGAGGTTAAATGCATCACAGGATTGTCCTACAGCCTCAGGGTTTGAAGAGCACATCCGGAGCAAGACAAAAAACCTTCAGCAGGAGGAGGACGAGGACGGAGATGACATCCGAGGGGTGTGCAACACGGATGAGATTGTGGGCCTCTTGTCAGAACAGAACTCCTCAGACGTTAGTGATACAGATGACAGGGACGATGACACTCTAGAAGACACCTTAGAAGATGCGCTCTCAGCCCTCGCTGAGGACATCAATGGCAACAGAAGAGTTGGTCATGGAGACGTCTGCATGGCTGATGGACAATTTGAGACAGGAAATGCTATATTCGACAGAGATATGGAAGTGGACAAGGAGCTTTCCAGAGATGGTGAGCTTAAGAATGATGATGACAGACAGCTAGAAGATCACACTCCTGAACATCACAAAGCTGCCTCAACTCGGTTGTCACAACGCTCATCTGAGGAAGGCGAGAGACAAAGGCGGTATATCGATGAGCACGGTACTGCAGAGCAGAGTGATTCTGATGGAGAGGAGGCGAATGAACATGCTTCTGAAGAATGTAGTGATGGGGCTGATGAGGAAGAGGAAGGAAGAGCAGAGGAGGAACGTGGAGGGATGTCTTCCAGCGTCCTAGAGAGAAAGGAAGAAGTGGACCTCTTGAACTTGACGCACAAACTTTCCATCAAGCAGGGTGAGGTTCTTCAATCAGCTGAGGATGTGCTTTCATCAGCCAACCAGGTGAGACTAACTACATTCCCATTAGCTTCATCATCCAAACAGAGATACCAATCAGTTTGATTTTGTTGTTTTATGCATAGCATCAGGGAAAATTACAATCGTATACATCAAATAATGATATATTAGATTTACTGGGGAAAACACATTTTCTTTCAGATTCTGTGGGGTAAAAGTACATATTTTTCAATATGATTATTCATAGTAACTGTGTCTGTCCTGTCTTGGTGTGGCAATAAGCCAGTGTTGAGGTAAAGATAGCAAATAGCAACTGCAGTCCTGCTCCATGTAGACATCTATTATCCCTTTGGGGAAATATAAGAAAAAAAAAATTATGAATTACTTTAAAATGCATAATAAAATTCATGAATGGCATAAAAAGTTGGGTTAATCCCAGCAGAGTTCCGGCATCATTAGGTCTTTCTGTGGTCACCAGTCAATGGTTCTGTGCCACAATAATTAAGAGTGCATGCATTCTGTGTGCAGTCTTTATGCAAAAGTGTGAACGCAACCAACGAAATGCACAAAGAGTTAAAGAGTCTTGATGCCCATGCTCCGCAGATGTCCAACATCCAGTACGAGGTGAATGCCCTGGACAGCATCCTGACGTCCCTGGAGAGGAAGCTGGCCAAGGGGGTGCTGTCCAGCCAGACCAGCAGTGAGTGTGAAGACTCAGAGGGCCCAGACTTTGACGTCACCCCACAGGTATGGTCCAATTTAAAGATTGTCCGTCCGTTTTGCAAGCTTAAAATTTGAAATCGTCTATCACGATCGTAAAATGAAGAAAGTGTGATTCAAGACCATTTCTAAGAATATAGCATGTTCAAGCTTTCTGTATATGTAAACATTTCAGCCGTTAAATTTCAAACCGACTTTTTTCGTACTACGAAAAAAGTATTAGTCTTTGTTACAGTATCTATGTGGTTATTATGCATGTGTGAAATCCTAATTTTATGAGTAATTACCAAACCTTGAAGATGATTCCTTCTACAAAACATTTTTTTTTCATAATGCGTTTTATAATGTAATAAACAGATTAACCAATAAAGCAGATATTTCAACGCAAACTGCTAAGAGCCTGAGATAAAGACTATTAATCAGACGTTGTTTTCGTGCATTATTTGAATTTTACACTACGTATCAGTTTTAAATTATGAATATACAGCTTGCTAACACTTCTCTGTATGTTTTGCCAATGTTTGATGGTTTTGTGGTGATCTGAAAAAGGGACGGGCTGTCTTTAAGCCTCTCACTACCAAGCCAGGGAGAAGCTCATGGACTTGTGAGACATTTCTCCTACCTCGGGTACTGAAAATGTTATATAAAAAAAGTGAAGCCCTTTCGCAAAAGTCATGAAACTCAGCAGGAATCACCAATATACCCTAACGATGATGTGTAAGAAATCTCAGTCATAGTTTTCAGTACTCTTCAAGAAAATAGTGACCATGGTCTTTATCCATATATCACTCTCTCGTGCAAAAGGCCTTGATATTGGGTATTGTGTAGTGAGGTTTCTGGTTTATAAGCCACAGAAACTGCTAGATTTTGGATGATTTGGCCGCACAGATTTTTTTTAGAAGCACTTACATTTAAATCTTTAAATAAAATAATTGTTTAAAATATAGACTATGAAAGACAACCTATGCATCATATTAAGATATCATGAACTGAACTTCATATGCATTTGATTCAGTAATTTTTGTTTCTTTGAATCTTTTTTTGCAGGAAATTGTGAAGGAAGATTTGTGTGACCTGGAGATTCACCTTTCTAATACTGATAATGACAACCCAGGCTGCCAAGTGAGTAAGGGAATAAAAAAATGCAAAAGCAGTTCTATCTGCAATAGTTTGCTATGATTTATAGCAATTATATGCTGTTACTATAGCAACACAGATAAAGGAGACTTATTTAAACTTCCTATTAAAAATTCATATTGATGTAGATTTCTGAAAATCAAACCTGTTACGTCGGGAGTAACTATCTCTTGATATCATTTGCATGCTACTCCAACATATTTTAACAAAAAATCTTGATTTAAAATAATTGAAAAAAATGGAACGATCAGTTTTTGTGAAGAAACTCTTCATATGCAGATGTTGGAAGAGGATAGGACAAGCATCACTGCATAATAGTTACGTGATGATGTTGCTAGGTACGTTCTTATTTGATATTAAAATCACAAAGAATTAAGATGGGTTTGACAATTGATGTTCCATAGAACATTGGATAGAAATGTTAGATGTAAACCTTGGTTGAAGTTTAACCTCTTGTGAAGATCGATACTTAAGAAGGGAATTCCACTATTTGTTGTCTCCTTCAGATGAACATGGCATCAGCTGTGCGGATGATCACGGCCACAGCACTCAAGGTCCTCAGCACAACGGAAGCAGCCATTGAACTCCAGCAGGGAGAGCCACCCCTACACTCCCCGCTCCAAGACGACACCATCTCAGACTGGGACAGAGACGAGATGAGTAACCATGGTGACTTGATGACAGACGATGAAACCGCAGCATGCAGTGATTTGCAGGGAGAGCGCAACATCAAGAGTGATGGCTGTGTAGATCAAAAGGATGTCATCGACTGGGAAGGGAGTGAGAAGGATAGTAACGCCAACGCTACTGGGACGCCAGTCAGTTCAAGGCAGTGGGAGAGTGAACTAGAGAGGGAGCACTTCACATTTGCCAATGAATTTAATAGCGGAGGTCACCAGGAAGGAGTGAGCAATGCACTAACAACAGAAGGATTAAAAGATCACAGAGACACAGAAGAACTGGAATTCCTGAATGATTTGTTTGGTGCGGAGGAAATGGAAAAGGACTTGCGGGAGAGGAAAGGTGTCCAGAAGGACTCGCTTAAGCTGAAACTCCCAGGACAGAAGCAGAAAGGAAACCAGCAACCAAAGAAGACGAAGGATGGAGACAGCAACGCCGCTGCCATGGGAACCATTGACAAAACAACCTCCATTGTTCCCAAGTCTCCAGAGGCAACCATCTCGCCCGGATCGCGTCACTCCACCTCAAGTCCATCGTCAGGGCCTATCCTCCACCTGACCTGTGGGTCGACGTCCCCGCCCACCGCCACCCTCCTCTTCTCCTCCCTCGACGACCTCATCTGGGACCCACCTAGCAACCAGACGCCAGGGAGCGGCTCGGACTCTGAGGGCGTGCTTCCGACGGAGATGGAACCTGAGGAGGGGAAGGACCCCAGGAACGCAACCAGGTTTGAGTCTTCAGGTAAGGGGACATCAAATGATATATTTTGTATACAGTGTATTGTTTACCAAGATACATACAGCTCAAAGAGCGAGTCTTCATCCCGCATATAAAGAAAAGTTGTACCAAGATGCACCATGCACCCACACTTTTTTTTTGCACAAATCGCGGTTGATGATGATTATGTTTAGAATAAAAGTATTTGGTAATTTGCAACCAGTTGCATGTTTTGAGTATCACAAGAGGAAGTGTAGTTTGTCAGTGAACATTAACTGTTTGTTTCAAAATGTATACATTAATGACAGATCACTTTTGATGATGATAGTGTTTAGAATACAAATACAGCAAATTACATCACACTATATTTTGATTATCTCAACCAAATTATTTTTTTTTTGGAGAAAATATAGGTTGTTAGTGAACACAATGTTTTATTTAAAGATAAGTATGTAACATTTGCAATTAACACATATTCTTCATCTTATTGCAGTGCCACTACCGAGTGCATCCAAGGATAAATCAGAAGTCTCAATTTTTGAGAGTTCTTCCACTTCATGTGGCTTCAAACCAGACTTCATGGCGGCATTTTACGACCATGTCTCAGAGCTGGAAGAGAGGGTGAGACAACACACAATCTTTCTATTCACCAAGTCTACCCATGATGCACTGCGCAGCCACATTCAGATTTTGTTCGCTGTCATGTTCACATTCGGTGTAGTGTATTAGTGCATGAGACCAAAAGCGGGTTTGACTGCAGAAAAAATCTGGATGTTGCTGCGTGAGGCATTGTGGGACAGCCTTCCCCTATATGTACAACATGGAGAATTATGAAGACCGTATAGTACTCTAAAGACAAGTAGATTTGTATGTATCCATTAAATATTGATACTAACATTCTCTTATATTTCAGACCTCAATTCTTTGCTTTTTTGCAATTAATGCTTTATTTTTGCAATGAATATGTGTTGTATTAGAGAATGAGGGGAAAAATTGAAATAGAAGAAATGGAGTTGTAGATTTTTTGAGTAGTGGTATTCTACAAAGATACTTTCTTTCTCATCTTCCCATTCTGTCTCTCTATCCCATTTCTCATCCTCTTGAACTTCTTTTTCTCATACACCTTCTTGTTGTCTTGTCATTGTCTATCCATTTCTTCTTTTCATCTGTAACACTTCATTTCATCCTTCTTTTTCTCACCCTTTTGTATCCTTTTCTTTCTTCTCCACATTCCCCCCTCATTCTCACCATCACACACTCCTCCTACATTCATCTTACTTCGTAACTCTTAAACCTTCCAATGCTATCACTGCATGACACATGTAATAAACCCATTCGCTTTTCCTGGCTTGGTACTGAGAGGGTTAATGAATCTTATTTACAGGTGTACCTCTCGGCAGGGAAAGTCTTCACCCTAGAGGAGAGGTTGCAGCAGCTTGAGCTGGAGGTCAGCTCAGTGGATGGCTCCCAACAGGATGAGCTGATGGGGCTACTAGAGGACAAAGTGGCTCTGACTGTAGCCCAGGTTCACCAGTGTGAAAGAGAGGTAGAGAGGCTGTTTGTATGCCTGCAGAGTATTTGCATGCTTGTCTTGGTTTTTGTATCGTCTTTGTCTTTAGAGAGAGAGAGAGAGAGAGAGAGAGGGGAGAGAGAGAGAGAGAGAGAGAGAGAGAGAGAGAGAGGGAGAGAGAGAGAGAGGGGGGGGGGGGAGGAAAAGGAGAAATGTTGCAGAGTTATTGCATGTTACTGCCTGTGTCTTTAGAGGTAGAGATTGTTTGTATGTCACATAGCATGCCTTCCTGTCTTTGTTATTGTTTGAGTCGTTTAACCTATACTGTGCCAGATGAAATAGAGAGAGACAGAGAGAGACAGAGAGACAGAGACACAGAGAGAGACAGAGGGAGACAGAGAGGCAGAGAGAGACAGAGAGACAGAGGGACAGAGAGAGACAGAGAGGGACAGAGACAGACAGAGACAGAGAGACAGAGAGAGCGAGAGAGAGACAGAGAGAGCCAGAGAAAGACAGAGAGAGACAGAGAGAGCCAGAGAGAGACAGAGAGACAGGGCCAGAGAGAGACAGAGAGAGAGAAAGAGAGAGAGACAGAGAGAGACAGAGAGAAAGATAAAGAGAAAGATTGTTTGTATGTTTCAGAGCCATTGCATGCTTGCATTTCTTTGTTACTGCCTATGTCTTCAGAGAAAAAGATGCATCAACACAGATTTATTGCATGATTGCCTTGCATTGTTATTGCATACTTGTATTTTTTTTAGAGAAAGAGAAAGAGAGGTTGTATATCACAGAGTTATTGCATGCTTGTCCTCCTTTTACTGTTGCCTGTGTCTTTAGACAGATCGAGAAATAGATATAGATACCTGTAGAGAGATTTTTTTGTCACATATTTATTCCATAATTGCCTGATTAGCGTACTTATGTTTTGTATAAATTATTGCAAAATTGATAAAGATGTATACAAATTTAAATATTTTTTGAGAATTATATAATACATAATTTATCTATGAAATCATTTTGTTGTTGATTGACATGAATATATTGAGCAATAATGACAACATGATTATAACAAAAGTTTACATGTGAACCATTTACAATATTCAATTTTATTTGTAGTGCATGCATAGTCTGTTTATGTCTATTAAAAGTGTAATTAGAATGCTATGTTTATCGATGTTTTTTTGTATTTATTGGTGGTTTTATGTGTGTTAAACATGAAAGTAATTAGGGAATGTTTATTTTTGTGTGGTATTGTTTGTAATATGACAGTGGATTATCATACCTTGTACTGAGCATACATCTCATGGGCCTGTATCTTACATTGTCTATATCACTTACAGGTTTATGTAATGTAAAACAGGTTCACCCCATCATGAGTTGTTATTGTCATTTTTTTTAATTGCTGTTTTGTTTTTGATTGTCATTTATGATGTCTTGAGTCATCGTGAGTTATTGTGAGTCATCAAATAATGTCAGGTTTCACTTAATTATGTTGTCATTGTCTTTAGTTGAAAATAATGCTGTCTGGTTCATCTTGCCTTGAGCATGAATGATTGTCATTGACATCGTCCTTGACATTTATCCTTGTCCTTGTCCTTGTGGGTTACAGGTTGATGCTGTTGAAAGCAAGATTGCTGGTCTGGACCCTACCCAAGACGGCCTGTTCTCCACCATGTACAGCGTGGATCACATCCCTAGCATGCCATTTACTTTAGCACTAGTGATTGTCATTGACATTGTCATTCACATTGACTTTTATCATTGACCTTGACTTTGTCCTTGTGAGTTACAGGTTGATGCTGTAGAAAGCAAGATTGCTGGTCTGGACCCTACCCAAGACGGCCTGTTCTCCACAATGTACAGCGTGGATCACATCCCTAGCATGCCATTTACTTTAGCATTAGTGATTGTCATTGACATTGTCATTCACATTGACCTTCATCATTGACCTTGACTTTGACTTTGTCCTTGTGGGTTACAGGTTGATGCTGTAGAAAGCAAGATTGCTGGTCTGGACCCTACCCAAGACGGCCTGTTCTCCACAATGTACAGCGTGGATCACATCCCTAGCATGCCATTTACTTTAGCATTAGTGATTGTCATTGACATTGTCATTCACATTGACCTTCATCATTGACCTTGACTTTGACTTTGTCCTTGTGGGTTGCAGGTTGATGCTGTAGAAAGCAAGATTGCTGGCCTGGACCCTACCCAAGACAGCCTGTTCTCCACCATGTACAGCATGGACCACATCCCTAGCATGCCATTTACTTTAGCACTAGTGATTGTCATTGACATTGTCATTCACATCGATCTTTATCATTGACCTTGACTTTGTCCTTGTGGGTTACAGGTTGATGCTGTAGAAAGCAAGATTGCTGGCCTGGACCCTACCCAAGATGGTCTGTTCTCCACCATGTACAGCGTAAATCACATCCCTAGCATGCCATTTACTTTAGCACTAGTGATTGTCATTGACATTGTCATTCACATTGACCTTTACCATTGACTTTGACTTTGTCCTTGTGGGTTACAGGTTGATGCTGTAGAAAGCAAGATTGCTGGCCTGGACCCTACCAAAGATGGTCTGTTCTCCACCATGTACAGCGTGGATCACATCCCTAGCATGCCATTTACTTTAGCACTAGTGATTGTCATTGACATTGTCATTCACATTGACCTTGACTTTGTCCTTGTGGGTTATAGGTTGATGCTGTAGAAAGCAAGATTGCTGGCCTGGACCCTACACAAGATGGTCTGTTCTCCACCATGTACAGCGTGGATCACATCCCTAGTACTCCCAGGAAGCTTGAAGCCATCTCCTCGGCTTCCTTCATGCTCAACCATCCAGGTGATTAATAGCAATATTGCTAGTAGCCTTTTCTTATCCACATAGTGCTATTTTACACTAAAATCTCAATGATCTTTGCAGTCATCAAAGTGTGCAAATTTTGCACCGCTCATACAAATGCTCTGCTTGTATAAAGAAGTAGCAATTTTGTTAGTTTCCTGATTGAAAAGGACATATGTTCAGAGGAACTTAATTTTCAATTTTCTGATGCTTGGAATATATTTCTCAACAAGAGATTCTCGCACTTGCGTTGTGTTTAATCTGAAATCTTTGAGGCCTGGAAATAGCCCTGCTCCTGCTGAGTGCACGGAGTTGGTGCACGTGCAGATCTCAGAGAAATCTCTTGTTGTACAGCTCATTCGCTGTGGCAAAATCCAGGCAATTCAAAAATCTGTTATTGATTGAAATGCCACAATGACGTCTTCATCCTCATTTGAGAAGCATCAACACTTAATTATCTTTTCTATCTGAATCACTCCAACTGATCTTAATTCTGCGATTCACATTCTGCCTGTTAGAACCTGATTGTATACACAGCTTGCACTCACAAAAACATCACAGGCACATTTTTTCAGCATTAGAGAATATTTATTTTGTCAAGAAATGGTGCTACCCCCTCAAAGATTGCATACCGGGTAATAATTTATTAGAATAAAGAGCTGTTTTCTTTCTTTTGCATGTAATTGGAACCATTGCATTAAGTTCATTTTATTTTATTTAAATTTGCATTATTATTTTCTGTTTATTTCTTTATTCTGTACTTTTTAAAATTTCGTTGCTGAAACGTTTCTCGCAAATGCACCCATCCCTCGCTTGCAGCCGCAAGACCCGGTCCATTCAGTAACTTGGGCTTAGTTCAGATTGAGATCCCGAGTGGAGGGAGCCCTCTACGGCCAAAAAGGAGAAGGCACAGTTCCGCCTCGGACGAGAGTCTGGCCGCGTCTCTCTCCCCGACGCTCTCGCCGGCTGACCCCAGAGATGGGGCCAATCTGACAGAGATGGATGGTGGTGTCGTTGTCTACTCGTGGGGGAATCTCTCCGTTACGGACGTGTCTCTATCGTAACGGAGGACCAGCCTGCCTATTTGTTTGCTTGCCTGTTTAGAAAATGCAGCTTTTTATGATTTTAAAGTGTGAGTTTCTGCAGCATTTTATTTTATAAAATAACATTGTTTTAGTTCTGAGAAAATGTATTGATTTAAAGGTGAGGGGTCGAAGTAAGGGGAATCAATGGAGTGCTGTTCTTGTTCAATTTAGGAATGGCAGGGCAGTATCATAGCAAAATGATGAAATATTTTAAGTTGAATAAAATCCAGTTCTAATGATGACTGCAAATTTATTCTGCCATTATTACGGAGCATAATCATTATCACTACTACCCCTCAACATTCAGCGCAATTACCAGTGGAAATATCGATGAGTGTCTAGCAGGTTGGGTTTAGTTAGAATTCTCTTTATTTTGAGGATCCTGTTATCCAGTTCCAACCAGTCCCGTGTTCAGTTCCAAAATCTCTCACGAACTATGATTGTTTCCATCACTTTGCTCCATTATATCTCACTGAATTGTTTAGAGAGTACAAACCAGAAAAACAATTCATTCTACTTTGAAGTCACTATTCTATGTCCCATAAATGATAACAAAATATTTCCACATGCAGCCATCTTTCTATGGAATAAAGTGGCAGATTACATCAGAAACTTAAGAATATACAAAAAGTTCAGAAATAATTTGAAATCAGATTTGAAAATATGAACCAAGTGCACTATTTCTATTCCTTGTGTATTCTGTTCTGTTCAGCGCATATAGACATGAAATCATGCCTATGCGTTATGCGCTATACAAAATTGTTTGAATTATGATTCATTATCATTATTCATAACTGCATGTGTGACATGATCCACTATGTTCATCTTGTACTTCTTTCCCCAAAAATCCTTCCTACAGATCCTGAAGACCTTACCTCCCAGCATTTAGAAGCCACACACTGATCGGAGACGGACCTTCACACTTACTATCAAACTGTCACCTACTACCCACCAAGTACCAAAGCTACTATTGCATCATGTATTAAACTCACAACTTATATTCATTGCACATAGTAATACAATTGCAGCTTTTGTAGAGTGTTTTGAATAGTACACATTTGATTGTTCAATTTTGAGAATCTTTGACATATTATGATTTCATGTAATGGGTCTTCTGAAATCGTTTCAGCTATTACCCTGCTAGTAACTACGGCAAACCTGTCTATAGAGACCACCCTTAGAATGGATGAAGCTGTCCTTGGGGGCAGGTGGTCTTTATCGAAAGATGCAAGGACATGCATAATGTCCCAGAAGGGATGCAAATTATCCCCTTGTATGCCAAACAAAATACTTCTCAATGTGATTTCCGAGTATAGGGCCCTGTTGCATGAAACTTACCATTGATGGTAACTTTGCTTCCAATGTCAACTTCTATGGAAACCTTGAATTTGATTGGCTGTAGAGCGATGTTCCCATGGTAGTTACCATTGATGGCAGAGTTACCATTAATGGTAAGTTTTATGCAACGGGGCCTACTAGATGGTGGAATGATCCACTAGTGGCCCATGAAGGGTCAAGTTGCTTTTTGAGGTGGTATTCATAGACTAGTCTTTGCAGACAGGTTTCAGTATGCATGTCACTTATGACTTTACAACTGGAAAGCACATCAGTGTTTTGGACGTCATCATCAGCTATTATACAACACACTGATGTTCTCAAAGATTACGCTTTGCTCCAGGCTGTTCAACATTTTTACTCCAGACTGTCACAGTGCTATGAACTTAAACATTCCAGTCAAGTACTCACAAGAGTCTCTTTCTTCTCCTCGGCCCAGTCACATTAAGGGTTGCGATGGCCAATCAACATCATTGTTGCATGCGCTTTTTGTTCAAAAGACTGACGAGTAATCAATCAGAATTTGTCTTTCAAATCTGCACTTGATCGCAAACCTGTATGTTACGGGGCCCTGGTCTGTCCAAAAAATGAACTGGAATGAAATTAGTCTTTGATAGCCAGACCTGTTTGTAATCCACAACGTGATTGTAGAGTCTGTATTTAATATCTCCAACAACCTAGCAGCCAGGCTATACCAGAATAGGAATATCAGACACGTCTCTCCAGATGCTTACACAAGATTAGTTTTATATAGTAACAAAAATAAGATATCAATCGTTCACATGCTATTTTTATTCTGATACGAAACATGAATTGTTTATATCATGCCATTGAAGTCGCTCTGAAAAGTCGATATGATCAAATTAATTAATGCAAGGTGTTGCACTGTTTTGGATGTGTAGTGTTAGTATGAATAGACTTTTATCATATTTTGATATATTTAATATATATACCTCGTATTATCTACGCCATTCCCCATGCAGTTATATTCTGTGTGTGCCGTATATTTATCACAAAAGGACAGTTTCTGCATTGTCGAAAGTTTGTTTTTAAGGTGCAATGTACAAAGCCGTCTCATACCATCGTACAAAATATGTGAATGTGAGGTTTAGATCAAGAAATATGATTTGTCGCCTGATGAAAAGAACCCAGTTTGTTAATATTCCCACTTTTAACGAAACTTCAAATATTTATAGATGTGCATTTAGCACCAAAATATTGATTAGCGAGTCATAGAGGCGTTAAAATTTCAGTTTGAAAACACAAATGTACATTCCTAAGTGCATTCCACATGGCAATAACTATTTATCTATTGGTTATGTTTCTTTTTTACTTCTATATGTTGTTACTTTTCTGTGGACTGCCCGGTGTGACATCTCAAAGACATTCCGCTAGATGTACCAGTGGTGTATGGTCATTGTTTGATGTGTATGTAATTGTTGCAATGAGAGTTGCTCCTTGTGCAATATAGAGGCATTTACACAATGAATAGCTCACATCTTTAAGGATTTAAGCACTGTTGATGAAGAATAATAGAAACCAGTTTAGATGTATCTATCTAAGTGCCATATCATGAGATGTAGGGGATCATAGAGTGCCACAACACTCTGTTCTGAGCCATTTGTTGCAGCTCCATGTCATGGTAAACGGCCCATTGCCCCAGTCACCAAACAGTCAGGCTGCTTATTCAAGTAATCCTATTTCTGTTCCTGCTTCTAGTCCCATCTATCATTTTAGTCAAAGACAACTTTGCCCAACCTACGGTACTTAAATGCCATACACAAAAATGCAACCAGATGAAATTTGAACTAGTAGGTTTGACGTAGAACCAGTAGTACGTCATCAGTGAGTGACAGTAATTGTCGGAAAAAAATCAAACTTGGAATGTAACCATCAATACTTTTCCATCAAAGATGGACGGGTATTACAAAAGCAATTGTGTTAGTAAAAAATTCAAACCGGATTACGTTAACCTAGAATATCAGAGGCATATTTTTTTTACTGAGTGCAGTTGATTTATTTTAGTTATGCATAACTATAAGACACCCTTACACTGTGTGGTCCAGTGACCAGTGTGGTCTTTATAGATATATATTCAAGCATCACTATATAGTAGTTATCTATCAATGCAACTTGCCAGTCAAGTCTAATCAAAATGTAATATCTATTTAGTCAAAAGCTATATATTACAAAAATATTTATGTGCATATTTTAAACTTCTGTATTTATGCATGGGCTAGCCTGAAAGGTGTATACCCAATTTGTGTGTATGGTTAATCAAAGCTGAATGTAAAGTATCATATAATGCTTTTATTTAGATGATTATGCAGTTTCTGAATTCAATAAGAAGTTAAAGGGCATATACTGTACTGGGAAGGTGAAAAAGCCTTCAAAATGTAATCGTTAGCAATCTTCTTGCCAATGGTCTTAAATTCATGTATTGTCTATTTTAGAAGCTTGCTGTAAGTTATTTGCCCTCAAATGATCCACATATGGAGTAATTAATGATTAATGATTAAATCCTCAACATGTTCGGCCCGAACATTTTGAGGATTTGTGATTTAATCACTCATTACTCCAAATGTAGATCATTTGAGGGCAAATAACTTTCAGCAAGCTTCTAAAATAGACACTACATGAATTTAAGACCATTGGCAAGAAGATTGCTAACGATTACATTTTGAAGGCTTTTTCACCTTCCCAGTACAGTATATGCCCTTTAAACATTACATGTGTGTATTGTTTGTTTGTCTATGATGCTGTCAAAGGAAGATTATGTATGATTACGCTAAGAATAGGATGTTTTTTTTAACTGATGTTCACCTGGAATTTGTTAAGGAGGTAACATGGTCTTAGAATGCGTGGGTTTAGTTATTTACAAAATTATTCTTGCATTACAAATCGGATTAAAAATCCAATTTTTATTACTAATATAGCTGTATATTTAGTGCATGCACTATATTTCCATTTGAGTACATGGAAAATAAGTGGCAATTTTAATGGGAATCAGCAGACAGGTGTAGGTAAGGATTACAGTCAGCATCGTATTTCACACTGTTTTGGTTTATGTAGGCAGGCAGTTCACCTTTAGTGACTCCAGTAACACAGATATTGTAAAACACAAATATATATATTGGCCTAAACCTGATTCAACATAATTAGGCCGGCAGTCTTGTGTGCTATCTAAATTCTTTTCCGTACCCAGGATGAAGATAGTAAAAGGTAAAAATTTATGTGACGAAACCAATATGACGTTGCCATGTTGCAATCGTAACAGTTAAATCCACAAAATGTTTTGTATTTTGTACATTCTGGGCAATGTACTCGACAAAGGGCATGCATTTGGTATTTTTCATTTTACTGGAACACGTATTTGAACTATCTTACTACATGTAAAACCTTTGAGAAGTACATTCATTAGTTGAATTAATGTTTAAACTTCTAGCTTAATGTCGTTTGGAATTCAGTTCACATTTTGAAGCGACAACAAATAACAGTTTTAGAATCATTATTGTATTCTGCCGTCCAGTAGAAACGAAACACCTGTAGAACTGTAAACTGTAGGTGGCGGTATGCCAGTTTGCCGCCACCGGGCATGTAGTTTAGGCTCAGCATACTGTACAGTACGATATGCATGCAGTACAATGCAAATAACTGACAAAAGTTAACTCACATATCAAAAAGGTTAGAGCAGTAAACTGCGTCGAATGATTCAGTGATAAAATCTCGTGCTACCAGTTTACATTCTTATCATGTTACTACTAAACCAAAATTGATTCTTCACGCACAAAAAACAAAGACATAAGTTTGATATTTGAAGTTTGTGAAATCAGATATCTCATGGCAATATCATAAGAAAAAATTCCTGATTTGATAAGCAATCTGATTTTATATGGTTTAGTGTGTTGGATTAGCCATGTTGCATATAGGTTTTCAATTATTATAACTTACATTTAGAAGTAACTACCATGGCAACATGTGCAATGATGAGAGTTCATTGGCTGTCACCATGGTAGTTACCATTTATGGTAAGTTACAATAATCGAAAAACCTATATGCAACATGGCCAAGACCAATCAGATAGCATGAGCTTGAGAAAAATCGGACATATCTTAAGGAATGTATTTGTGTGAAACAAATCTTTGTCACTAGCCCGGAAATCTTGCTTTGTAAATCCAAGAAAAACCATAATGATTTTTGTTTTCAGTGATGCTGCCAGTATTCGCTGTTTACACATGATACACGAGCAATGGCAATTCGTAGTGTACCAATAGAGTTTGCCATGGAGGAAAACCTAATGACCAGAATCACATGTAAAATATGACACGTAAATTAAATTGATATTTCGAATATTAATGGTAGTTTATAAAGCTTTGAGTGGTCAAGCTCCTAGTTAGTTGAATCGTAAGTCTGAAACTCACGGTCGTACCATACGTAGCACACACGACGCATATGTTGTGAAACATGTACCACCGTATTAAACCAAAGTAACGTTCGGAGACCGTTCATTTCTTTGCGCAACACCTAGATTATGGAATGACTTATAACTAGAAATGAGGAAAGTGTCATTATTAAAATACTTTTAATCCAGACTGAAAACTCGCTTATTCATGAAGTGTGCCACCACAGCATTTATAAGGTGTTGCAGCACAGTAGTATAGTTCTCGCGCTTTATATATTCTTATTATAATCCAGTGGGAGCGATCAGGATTTTTAACAATGCACAGCATCCTCCTTATAATACGTCCGATTTTCTCAAACTTTTGCTATTCTGCTCAGTGATTTTGATACGTTCTTATTCTCTTAGACGTATTATTAGTGTGATTGTTTTGTGTGTGTTTTTAACCAAAAAAGTGTTGTTGTTTAACACTTTTCTTTCTAGCTAACAGGGAAATACAGAGAAATGTTCAAAGTGTGACATGTATTGAGTGGTGGTGGTTGTTTTTACTGAGCCGGGAGGTGTACGAGATTTATTTGATATTTTTACTTTGGTTACTTTTTACATTTTTTTCCAACAATGTTCAGCCAGCTGTACTTTTTATGCAACGCTATCCGTCGTGTGTATTATGCATTTTGTTTAAGTTCTCTTATGCATTATTATCATTTTAATACATATATGTATATTTATTTGGTATAAGACGTACTTTAAAAATAAATTAGTTTTCGATGAATTTAGTATCTTAATTAAAATATTCAGAGACAAGACAGGTAGCTCATGCAGTATAAACGTGTGTACAAACGTGATAAGGATATTTTGAGTGTATTTAGTTATTCTTCTGAAATGATCTAAATTCTTTCCTTGTACACTACGTCCCTCTGTGGCGTGAAGTTTAATTTAATCATAGATATACATAGGTACATGTAATTCTAAATTTGATATAATTAGCACGTTTAAAAATATGAGTCAAATATGCAATCTATGACACATGTACTGGAAAAATATGAATTCCTAAAATGATTGTGTATATTGAGCTCATGAAGTGTGCTATTTTGCCAAGAGAGAATGTTCTGATCGAAACTCATTTTAATAAATGATTTAATTTAATGATTATGTATTACTATATAGTGGGCCTAGTGCAGTTAGGTATGGAGTACTATTTATCATGGAATATAGTTACGATACAAGATAATCCAGTATAGTCAGATAGTTTTAACATGGATGCTTTGATTGTAAAATTGTAGAGTGCGCCATTGCTACGCAGTGTAAACGTGTACACAGAACAATTATGAAAATATCAGTTTCAAATTAATTAGTGTGTGTGTATCGAGTCGTCAGTTTATCCTGTCCAGCAAATGCACGAGTCCAGTGTTGTAACCATGGTAGCGGTTGAGGGTGTGTAAATGAGAGAGAAGGGAAGAAATAAAGAGAGAGAGGGGGGAGAGAGAGAGAAAGAGAGAGAGAGAGAGAGAGAGAGGAGGAAGAGAGAGAGAGAGAGAGAGAGGGGGGGAGAGAGAGAGAGACAGAGAGAGAGAGGGAGAGAAAAGACAGGCGAGGGAAGGCAACTTCAAAACGAAATGAGGATAATCGAGGGAAAAAGAGGAAGGGGTGAAGAAAGAAGGTAGCGGAAATCGGGAGAAAGGAAAGAAGCAAGAAAGACGACACAATTTCAAAGATATAAAGACAAATGAGCAGAAGAGGAGAGGGTGGAAGAGAGGGAGGGAGAAAGCGAAGCGGAAGGGGACCAACATAACGAGAAGTGAGAGGGGAAGGATAAAAAAAGAAAGACAGAAGGAACGACAATTGAACGTAGAAAGAGGGGGGTGAGAGAGCACGTGGAATGGAAAAGAGAAATGCAATGGAAGAAGGAAAAGTAAAATGGGGAATACTTCTCAAGATGGAGGATTTTTAATGAAGGAAAGGTAATGTGTAAAGATGTGGGAGAGGCAAGAACGGGGGAGAAGATGATATATGTAAGTCAGGAAGGTAAGACATTTAAAGAGATAAATCAAATGAAGGAAGATGAAAACGGTGAAAGAATTTGGGGAATCCCGTTTATTTCCCTTCCTTTCTCTTTTTGAAACGAATATATTGTTATATTTTGATTCAGGGGGGCGCTAGACTGGACTTACAACCAGAGCCATCTATGAACAGAGTTTGGCCGAATCGGTTTCAATAGGTCGCTTTTTGGGCAAGCGAATAACAAAAGAATATGTGCCATGTTGTAACCGAATGAAACCGACTTGGCCAAACTCTGTTTATAAATGGCTCTATGTAGAACCAGAGCCATCACAGAGTTTTGCAATTCTGTTTCAATAGGTAAGAACATGGCGCATTTTCTTTGTTATTTGATTGCCCAACAAAGCAACACGCGCCCTGTTGCTAACTATTGAGACCGAGTTGGTCACACTCTGTGTACAGAGGCATGGTTCTGCGTAGAACGTAGAGACAACCGTAGAAAGAAACGTGTATTCTTCCTCTGAATATATACTAAAAGCCACAGTACTAGTGATCATATTTTCAAATTACAGAATAAGCCATCGTGACTGTGTATCGGTGTCACACACTGTCTTGTTCGGAGTGGACGGGGGCTGGGATGCTGCAACTTTCGGGATATGGTCGTAGAGGGAGTACGAGTGAAGTGGTTTTCAGCGGCATTTATGCACACGATAGGTAGCGACATCACGCGTGTTGCTTTGTTGGGCAAGCAAATATGCACAATTTTACTATTTCCTGAAACCGAGTTGGCCAAACACTGTGTATAGTTGACTCTGATGGGAATGGTGCGGGCGGTAGCGATGGGGGTTCAAAGACATGTACCTCAAAAATGTTTTTTCTCCTTCTCCGTCCCCGCGGCGGCGCGGCCCCCGCCCTTCCCCTCCCCGCGCCCCTAGTCGAAAATCCCTTACCCCGCCGCGCCGCCCCCTGAATCAAACACTGGCTCCCGCGGCCCGTCTCTGCGTGAGGCGTATAGAAAAACCCACGAAGGGGTCACTAATCCTTCACACAAGGTGAATCAAGAGTCATTTGGGCGAGTGTGAATTTCCTCCTTTATGTCCTCACGTCGGTACAATCCTTTGAAATCATTGAATCACGACACGCAGAAATTAGATATGCAATCAAGGGCATACGTCTGCCTCCAAATCGCATAGCGCATGATATTCATTATTTTCCGAGTATAAGGCACCGCGCTATATCGCTTTTAAAATGAGTCGGTTATTATTGTTTTCATCCCGACGCCTCCGTACGTTAATCCATTTTGCCCCCCCCCCCCCCCACCTCCCTCCCTTTACAAACAGTCTTTTCATTAATCTTATTTCGCTATATGTTTGTTTGTCTCTCGTTTTATATCTCTGTCTTTGTTTGTCTGCTTGTCTCTGAATATCTGTTTCGATTAATCTATCATCCTGTATTATTGTATTCATCTCTCTCTCTCTCTCTCTCTCTCTCTCTCTCTTCCTCTCTCTCTCTCTCTCTCTTTCTCTCTCTTTCTCTCTTTCTCTCTCTCTCTTTCTCTCTCTCTCTCTCTCTCTCTCTCTCTCTCCCTCCCCCTCACTCTTCCCCCTCTCTCTCTTCCTTTTTTCGTGTTTCCAATTGCCCCCTTTTCTATCTCTCTTTCACCATCACCCCTTTATGTATGTTTGCTATCTACCCCCACCTCTTTCCTGTTTATGTTTTTTAATTTGTTCCTGTTTGCCAATGGCTCCGTCTCCCTCTAACCCATCCCCGTTCTTTCTATTTTTCAGTTATCCTCACCTTCTCTCACCTTCTCCACCTCCTCCCTACCCGCTCCCTCCCCGCTCCCTCCTCTTGCCCCTGCCGTTACTTGCCGGTCATGCTTGTCATGCTAGTGGTGGGAGTGGCATTAATCCGCCAAATCATGCTTTCATCCCTGTTCTTTGACGGCTACCCTTCTCCGACACATTACATTCCCAAAAATGAATACGAATCGTATCATTATTGCACTAAGAATTATGCAATATTCCCTTGATAAATGAAGACATCATCCACCCCTACCCCTCCCCTCTCGTCTTATTATATTCATCAACTTGTTTGCTTCAAAAAATCCAAAAATATAAACTCGTGCTTCGTTTCTACCCTCTCCGTTGCATTCGTAATTAGTTCCTGTCGTGGCTGTTATATCAGTTTCATTATCGTACACATTTCTTATTCTTCTCGTGTATATCAATGCGTACCGTGAGTTCTCATTGCATGCTGATTGCATGCTTTAATCATGTTCAGCCATGGTGCTCTGAATCGAAATAAGATGAATACTTGTACAATGCCAAGGAATTTAATGAAATGATGAAGATGATGTTAAGACCACCGAAGCTCTGCGATCCGTGATCACTACTGCTCTATTCAGGGAGCAGGTTTAGCGGTAGGGGGGGGGGGGGGGGATGAGGAGGAGGCGGAAGGGGGAGAGGGTGGAGGGGGCGTTGATTTTAAAAGACTTTTACTTTAATACCCGCCCCAAGTGATATGGATGACCTGCTTACATTCGCGCCTTCTCCATGCGAGCTTGCAAAAGTCATACCGGCTTTACATTATGTATACATCTATGGCAGAGTGTCTCCAGAAATTCTGAATAATGACTTCGACATCTTTTGCACGGCTCCCAACGAAATATGATGAGTTTGGAAAAGCATCAGCCAACGACCGACTCGTAATTCCACCCCCGACTCTCTTTTAGTATTCCATTATGACGGTATTCTTCCTTCTAGCTTGCATAATCGAACAGCCGTCTGGAATCCTTGCCTATAATGTCACAAATGAATGATTATGATGACAACCCCGTCTCCTCCCTGACACCCCCACCCCCCGTCCTCCGCCTACCTCCTTCGCTACAATGGTATATTTTTAATATTAAAAAAAAAGCCTGTAGACGACATGGAAGTGGATGAAAAAATTATCATAAACCATCTATTCTAATATCAATGATTCCTGCTTATTCCAATAAGTACCAATGCTTAGATAATTTAGTGATAGATTTCGCTGTATATGTCACATATTGAAACCAACAATCTACAAGAATATGTTAGAATACGTGCCATAATTCTACCCCCTCCCCCCTTCTCTCCCCTACCTCCTTCGCTGCGGTCGTATGTGTTCTTTTTAATCCTTTTAGACGACATTTACATGATGGAAGAGGATTAAACATAACCATATATTTTGATATATATTTATGCTTTTTCAAATATGTATCCATGCTTGGTTATGATCATGTGATGATCGTGAAACGTCAACATTTCATTCAGTTGATTTAGTAATAAACTTTGCTGAATATGTAATTAATAATATATTTCGCTTAAGATATTGAAATTCTATAGACAATTTAAAATAATATGATAGAACACATGTCAGAACTCTGTATAATCATTTAAAATTCTATTTGACATTTCATTTAAACTGTAAATGTATCAAAACAAAAGATTACAATCAGGTTAAAAAATTGATTGAGATATTGTGAGGAAAATTAAGCAAAACATGGAAAGAAGTGGGGTGGCTGTAATATCTAATTTGACATGCTTGTTGATTTAATGGGGAAATTCATTGAATGATAAAGCCTCTCTGTTGAGGTTAAAGAGACAAAATATGTTTATGTTTGGCGTATAATGTGGCGGTAATGTAAGTGGCGGTGTATCTCTATCACAATTGGGAGCAATTGATATGATATCATATTGAGCACTGCCTCCCCGCTCTCTCTCTCTCTCTCTCTCTCTCTCTCTCTCTCTCTCTCTCCCTCTCTCTCCCTGTCTCTCTCTCTTCCATGTCTTCCCCACCCCTGGTCACTCTAGCTTCCCTGCAACACCACGTGCTTCTAAACCATGATGCCCAGCAAACTGACCGACCACACGGTTCGTCGGCATGCCTCTTATGACTAAATATTGATTATCTGCTATCAAAAAAATGCCTATCAGCTGTATAGGGGCGAAAATGTCGATAATTGAACACAGAATGCACAGCGAATGATCTTATTAACACACGCCGTTTTTCGCCTACAAACGGGGAACATTACATGCAGCTGGAAGAATTGAAGCAAGCTGCACTGTTGGGGAGCTGAATTTAAAGGCCATTTTCAGCAGTGGTCATTTTAAAGTTGATTCGTCTTTTTCATTGAAAGGTATTTCTTTACAAAAGTGACAGATATAGAATAACAAAAGTAATTATTATATTATTACACGAGGAAAACATTATCATAATAGGTGCAATTTTGAATAATAAAGATATTATAAAACAGTAGCAAAAAAAAATTGGGCAGCATATGATAATCATCGTGGTTGCTACTGTTTTTAGCAGATTCCACCACACAGCATATTAGTTTGTGCGTTCAAATAGTTGTTACATCACGTGGAATCATTGTTTGTTTGTTTTTTGGAATGCACATTTCCCTGTCATGTCCTTGAACAAACTATATCATAAACAACAATATGGAAAATGAAGTAAAAAACAGAGGCAGAGAGAGAAAGAACACGACTGAGCAAATGAGAGAGAAAGACAGAGAGAGAGGGGGGATGAGCTGAGAGTTAGAGAGAGGGAGAGCGACAGAGACAGAGGGAGAGAGAGAGAGAGAAAGAAAGAGAGAGAACGGGAGAGAGGAGGTGTGAAGGTGAAAGGGCGGGGGGGGGGGGGGGTAGGTGAGGTGGAGTTGTGGATGGAAGTCGTGTATAGATGTGCGGTAATAACGCTGAAAAGGCCTATATCAATTATTTTTAACACTCGTACATGTATCACTACCCACCCGTTAAGTGCGCTCATTCGAAATTTAATACAATATCAAATGAAAAAGGATCCTTCATTCATTGGAGTCTGTGGTTTAACTCTGCCCTCAACGAAAATTTCTCATGACAAACTCAGGCTTTTACCATTATGTTAATACGAAATGCAGACCGTGTCAGCTACATTTTAAGCGACCGAGGTAAAGCAACAACATATTTGAACTAAAATAGTGTATTCGAATTTCGTTTATAACGCAACATTAGCTGATAATTATGCCAAAATCGCATAAACAGTGCTTTAACGGTTACGCTTATAGCGCTTAGAAACCTAGTTTTAAGCGCGGGATAAATATGGACTTTTGTTATCATTATGTATCATTAAAGACGAAAAGCATAAATATCAGGAAACTTAAATCAAAATCAGACAACCTACAAAGAGAAGTTATGAAATAATGATAGCATTCATGTTATTGGCAACATTAGCGGTTACTTTGCTAACGACATGAAGAAGTGTTGTTCTGATTTTGTACACAAAACAAAAAAATTACACTCACTTCTCTCTCAAATAAAGTTGTCCTTGTGGATGTGTTCATAATGCAGCATAAAAAGCATTGGAAGGTAAAATAATTTTTAATTAAACATAATTAAAATAAACATAATTTACATACTGTATAATAGATCAATTTATTCTGTATGACAATCATTGAATGCAAGTATGTGTTGGATTTCGTGCTAGTGTATAAATACTATGGGAAAATACGACGGGTACAATACAAATTTGCATTTGAATTTGTTATTAACAACAACAAAAATAACATTAAGAAAAGTTTCATCTACATGCCTGAAAGAAAAGGAGAAAATCATGTATTTATAAATCTGAGTAGACTTTAACGAAGAATATGAACATAAAGCATGTTACATGTGATATCGCAGCTTGAAAAATTACCCCCAAAGTCAAGGTCGATAATGAAGTGGGCACAAGTGGTAGTTTAAATCAAATTAATTGAATTCTTTGACATGACAATAAAAAATATTTGGCAATTGTTATGACTCAGACCGTCTTAAGGAGTACCTGACATTGCCGAGCTTCATACGTTTCTGATTGTTTGAAGAATTGTGCTCCATTCGTATTTAATGTATACTGGTATCATTGACAACATATTTATATGATGTGATATGATATATGATGGTTTTATTAACCAGAAAAACACGTATCTATACAACACTATGACATGTACGACTACTTTAGAATATCAAACAAAAATCATCATAGATATTTGAGAATAGATGTACTTAAACAATCATGTATGGGCGTTGTTGATAAGGACCAAAAAAATAGCACAAGTCTGGTTCTAGTAGTAAAAATATTTGGCTCTGAGATAGAATGTTCAACATCTATGCTGGCTTTATTGTTCAACTAAAATAAATAGATAAACTTAATATTGCCTACGTTGTTATAATGGATGTGTGCATAATTTCTGTACAATGATATATGTATATAAAACATATATCAAAATATATATTTATGTATCTATATGATATATATATATATATATATATATATATATATATATATATATGTATATAAACATTGATATAATATAAGATTATGGTATTTATTTATTAATTTAGGGTGGCCTCTTCAGTTATAAAACTGCTGTCCCTGAGGGCCCTGACGGATAGAAAAAAATACATTTCAATGCATAACAACGACAATAACAGAGACTCAGAGTATACTATACTCTGAGTTTGGATTGTCCCTTTAAATATTCGTTTGATATGATCTGAGACTCCAATCATTACCAAGATGAACAAGAAGAAAGCCCCTGAACAGGCAGATGATTTCTGAAACGGGCGAGAAGCACAAAATAGGAGGCGAGTGCTGAGAAAGACGAGGGGAAACGTTTTAAGAATTAGCCGGCATCTCTCGATGGGTGAGATAAAAACTGCTTAGTTGAGAGGAAAAACTGATTAATTCACACTTTGCCTCACATGAATGTCCAGCGGAAAACGACAGTTCGCCCCCTTTCTCCTCGATGCTGGGCTCTATAGGGTAAATGCTGGTTCGTATTTGACTCTTTTGAAATCGACACCAGTCGGAATGATATATAGATGATTGAAGCAGGAAATGTAGATAATAGGTCACTTGCATAAAAGGACCTAAGTGACGCCAGTAAACAGCTGGAATATGAAAGAGTATATAAATGAAAAGTTAAAAATAACACCACATTATACAAGAACACCAACAGTCTAAATAGAATAGTGATAGTATTGGTGATATAATGCTAAGAAAACATAGAATCACAATGGCATTGCAAAATGTTGTGGTAAAAAGCTAACGCATTGTTTGTTATATCATTTTGATAACAGTCTTTAAGCAGGTCAATAGAGGTGGAAAATACTGGAATAAAAGTTAATTTGATATTGACGCGAAAACAAAATGAGAATCCAGTGTTTTGGATTAGTTTGATGATACAATTCTACACACAATCAATTTATGTCATTTCCCCCTAGCTTCGTTATATTACAGTAAATGATGATTATTATTCATCTTTGCTTTGCACTACCTTGAATTCTATCTGATTTGCTTTTTACGCTACCATGTCATTATTTAAGTTTCTTCAAGAAAAAAATGTATCTTTCCCTCTCTTCTCGTTTATCTCCTTAGATTACAACATTGTCTTCCAATATTCTTCTTCTTCTACCACTTCTTGTGATCACTGACTTCTTCTTCAACTTTCTTTTCGTTCTCCTGATCTGTCTTAAATTGCATCCACTTTATGTTTTTTACATACTCACAATCTTTATTCAGGATAAGCGACCTGAAAATGGAAACTGCGTTCATTGCAAAATATCAATATGCAAGTAGGTCAGAACAACACAGTCCAAGTTTCAAATGAAATCTAACGTATAAAATATAAATGAAACAGTTATCCTGAAAGAATGGAATCACATGGTGTTACCAAAAGTGCTACTATTTTCTACATACTATTTATAAGTACATTCTCACCATTCAAAGACCATTTACAACTGCAACATATTCTCTTGATAGTAGTATAAAATCTAGTTCAACCATCACACGGTTTAAATTTCATCTCAAACTATCTGTATTTGAAAACATGTCATCTAATGTTGAATAGATTGCTTGCAGTGTACCTTTTCTCATCATTTTCTACCCCTAGTCTTTCTCTCTCTCCCTCTCCTATTCCCCTCTCGTCTTGTCGCGTGATTGAGTGTGTTTGCGTGTTGTGTGTGATTATGCAGGTTACATTTATAACATTGATTTTCTTTTAATGTTTATTATTATTGTTTATTGTTGTTTATCACTATACATGTATTTTGTTATGTTTAGGGACCCGCCCATAAGCAGTAGTAGTAGGAGTAGTAGTAGTAGTAGTAGTAGTAGTAGTAGTAGTAGTAGTAGTAGTAGTAGTAGTACTAGTAGGAGGAGGAGGAGGAGTAGGAGTAGAAAAAGACGAAGAAGTAGTAGTAGTAGTAGTAGTAATAGCAGTATAGTAGTAGTAGGAGTAGAAAAAGAAGTAGTAGCAGTAGTAGAAGGAGTAGTAGTAGTAGTAGTAGTAGTAGTAGTAAGTAGTAGTAGTAGTAGTAGTAGTAGTAGTAGTAGTAGTAGTAGTAGTAGTAGCAGTAGCAGTAGTACACTGTAGTATTTGTTGTAATGATTGCGGGTCGTATTCACGGCAGAACTGCTTTATTTGATTTCGTTGAATTTATTATTTTGAGATAATGATTCCCTCGTGGTATCCTGGATCGTGGTCGAACCATGTTTGTGTTAGAATGTCATTCGTTTGTTGCATCACGTCTCCCACATTCTTTGCCCCTTCCCTCTAACAGTAGTAAGATTCTTTTTCAAGAGGAAAAGTACATGCATTTTGAATGCTTAAAGGAAAAGGAAACCTCCATCCCTCTTTAATGATTATAGCGCAAACAAATTTTGTTTAGAGGTATTGCAAGACGTGGCCAATGTTGGTATGACCAAGGATGTCTCAGCACATGGAGTGCCAGCATCCGTTTAATTATGCAGATTCATTGTACTCTGCTTCTAGTCACAAAAGAACGCTTTACAAAGATTTTCTCTTTGATCTCCCATGTTCGAATCCGCCGATTCTCTGGATGATTTTTGCCTGGATTTTGCGTATAAACAAAATCGGATGCGCAGGAAATATCCTCACCCCATATGCTTGCGCAGTTGTGACATGTAATACCTACGAAGCATCTTCTAACGGTCCAATTGAGGAATATTGTTACATTATGGCAAGAAGGCTCTAAACGTGATATCAGGTTGCAGCACAAAAGTCTCAATTTTACAATGTTCCGCATCATATTCCATTAAGAAATTGCAGGAAACGTTACTTTCAGATATTTTCCTTTCGGACAAGTAACATGGAAAACGTGCCCAGCTGCGCCCAAGCTAGTATTTTCATCTGAAAAAGTATCAGATTTTATATTTGCTTGTCCTTATTAACTACATAACAAGCACTTAGTGACAAAATTAAAAGTTCAGCAGCGAAAGCTGAAATGTATGCATGTATAGGAATGTGTATGACCTATCATAAAAATCCAGGTGAACGTGACGCAATCGCGTATGCATCATATTGTTGAGAGTAGTTGCTAGTCATGAATATTAAGTGGCGGTATCAAACCTTGTTCAAAGGGATGGATATCCATGTGCTTAAAGACAGCCAGTCCCTTTTTCAGATCAACACAAAACCATCGAAACATTGGCAAAACATATACAGAAGTGTTAACAAGCTCTATATTCACAATTTGAAACTGATACGTAGTGTAAAATTCAAATAACGCACGTAAATAACGTCTGATTAATAGTCTTTACCTCAGGCTCTTAGCAGTTTGTTTTGAAATATCTGCTTTTTTTATTAATCTGTTTATTAAATTATAAAACACATTATGAAAAAAAAATTGTTCTATGGAAGGAATCATCTCCAAAGTTTGGTAGTTACTCATAAAATTAGGATTTCCCACACGCATAATAACCACATAGATACTGTAACAAAGACTAATACTTTTTTCGTGGTACGAAAAAAGTCGGTTTGAAATTTAACGGCTGAAATTTTTTTACATATACAGAAAGCTTCAACATGCTATATTCTTTGAAATGGTCTTGAATCACACTTTCTTCAATTTACGATCGTGATAGACGATTTCAAATTTAAAGCTTGCAAAAGGGACGGACAATCTTTAAACATCCTAGGTATGACCTTCCTCCAACCCTTTCGACGACAAATTGGGGAAATATAAGGAATAGGGGAACGGGAAGAATAGAAGGCGAACAGCAGGAAGAAGGAGAAGGAGAAGAAGAAGAAGAAGAAGAAGAAGGAGAAGAAGAAGAAAAATAAGAAGAAAAAATACAAGGAACTAAAATGGAAAGGAAGAGATATGAAGAAATAAAAAGCATAGTTTGGAGCATAACATATAGATAATGATATGCTATCAATGATATATCACAGTATTTGTGTTGTTTAGTCCGCGTGATTATAACCGAATGATAGATATATCATACCATCAAACAAATAAAATCCACGTCTTTGATTCTGACAGATACCTGTCTTCACTAGTCATTCATCTGAATAAACATGTTTACGTGTTACAGGGACGGCTGGTCATCACCCCCTTTCTCTCAAAATCTGTCTAAAACATCAACATAATCTTGATATTAAAAAAGAGAGAGAGAAGGGGATACGTGGAGGAGTGTGTCATTTTTATCATCCATCTTTATTCCGTCGGCTAAATAAGATTAATATTCACAGCGGGCTCCTGATACCGCCCGCCCAACCTCCTCTCCTCGGCTTGATAAGGGGCCGGAATTCAAAAGGGTTTTAATTCTTTCCTATTTCTGTCAAATATTACGTCGGCGCAGCGGCGGTGCCTTTGACAGCGCGCCGGCTTTTGTTCCGATAACGGCGGCACCCTTTGACAAAAAACTCGGAGGACAATACGCGCAGAGACAAACGATTTTAAGCACTTCTTCAAAGTAGAAAGAAACACTATGGTCTTTGCAGTATGTTTAATCTCGCTGAACAGCCGCCATTGAATGTGTGAAAAATGAAATATCAAAGGGGAAAAGAACGCTCTCGACTGAGCATAATAATTTACTGCTTTATGAAGAGGGGGAGGAAACATAAAACAAGAAGAGATATATGCTTGGCCCAGTATAGTATAAGTGGTCATGGAGCGCTTTTATCAGTGTGCCTCCTTTATCCGCTTTGATGGCGTTTTCCCTCTTAGTAGTATGTTTATATTATATTCGGCATAGTTTGCATGTATACTTCAAATGCTGCGGCATTACTAGTAACAGGCTCGTTTAGGCGTAATAGAGCGGCCTGTCTTTGCCGAAGCAGCGGCGAAGCCAACATGAAAGAGGCCGCCGCGGGAACGAGGCTACGGTAATTTCAACAAGTGCGATCCTAAGCAGACCCGCTCGCTGTGCTTCTTCCCCATTGATTCTTGTCGAGATATATACACGATATAGTTATGCCTAATGTGCATCCTTTCTCATGAAGCGAAGAATGAGAGATGGGGAGGGGGAGGGGGAGGGGGAAGGGGTGGGGCGAGGAAGGAGAGGAGCTAGACTAATGGATGACAGCAAGGAGGTAAGGAAGGGAAGAGGGGGGTAAGAGAGGGGGAGGGCGTGACTAGCAATGACTGTAGAGACATGGGAAAACGAGAGTTATTCAGGAGAAAGGGAAGAGGGAGAGATGGGAGCCAGAGATAACGATGAGGGCGATAAAATAAGAAACAGAATCGATAAGAGAGAGAGAGAGAGAAAGAAAATGTGTGTGTGTGTGTGTGTTTGTGTGCATGTGTGTGTGTATGTGTGTGTATATGTGTGTGTGTATTTGTGTGTGTATGTGTGTGTATGTGTGTATGTGTGTGTGCATGTGTGTGTGTATGTGTATGTGTGTGTACTAGTGTTGGTATGATAGTACGCCTTTGTGATAGCGAGGATAACAGAGAGAGAGAGAGAGAGAGGTGAAAGATACTCATTGATGAGAAAGAAAGGGGTAAGGAAGATAAGTGTAGTGAATACTAGTAGGTAAACTATACAAAAAAATGGTAACCTATGTTTATATGATGTTTAAAAAAAGATTGATGGATAAGTGTACTTTTAAAACATATAAATATAGAAAAGGGGATATTGAGAGAGGATAAGTGAGAGAGGAAGAAGAGGGAGAAAATGATGGGGAGAGAGGGAGGGGAAGATAGAGAAAGAGAGAGAGAGAAAAAAAAAGAGATAGAGAGAGAGAAAGAGAGAGAGAGAGAGGGGAAGATAGATAGGGAGGCGTGTGGTGAGAGAGTTAGCGTGAGATGGAGAAGATGGATAGGGTAGGATAGGGGGCGGAGAGAAGGAGTCGCTATGGAACCAGGTTTGGAAACAGAGAGCGATGATGGAAATAAGGAGGAGTCGAATCCATTATTTAAGCAGAAAAGGAAATGACAGCTGGCCCTCATGCTCAATCATCATCAGATCAACATAGGCATTAAAGAAGGTACTCAACAAAAGCTCTTAAGCGACTCCAAAAAGTGTAGCATTAAGCCTATTGTAATCGTTATAACATCGAACATGCTATATTTGATGTGTATACAATGTATTATCTATATCTAGATTATTTTCATTGAAAATTTGCTTTTGCATTGAAAATATTTTCATTTCAATAGGCTTACATGGCATAAGCATCTTGTTTTTCGTGACGATACCAAAAGTGAAGTGGGTGATGCCTGATTTTGAGGGTGCAGGCTCCGTAAAAAGTAATCAATTAATATTACTGCAATCATCGTTTAGATATATCTAATCAGATTTTAACCTGTTGATTAATTAGAACCATTGAATTTGCATTAGATCACTACACACAATAACTTTCAAGCGATAATTTTAAAAATATTCATCAAATGGAATCTCACAGAACCTCACCCCACCATAATGGGCATCCTTCATCTTTACATTGTATGAATATCATCTTGACGAGATACCCTGCTTTTTTTCCCCTTTTTTCTAGCTTTTATCAATTTTATCAATCACAGGTTTTTCTTCATTCGTTGGCATCTTGGGCAAGCCTCCACATCTAACATTACTAAGGAAAAGTCCTCCCTGAACTAAAAAAAAAAGGTTATTTGTGAAGGTGTGACCAAAATCGTTATTTTTTTTTATTTGAATTTGTGACGTCACTCGCATTCTGCTCTCCCATTTGACCATTTTCTGTCTTTCGATAAAAGAATAAAACTTTTTCATATAAGGTGTATGTGTGAATTATTTATCTAATTATATATCGAATGCACAGGTAAGATGGCATATTTTTCATTAACATTAAAATCAAAAAAGTTCATGACTTATAGCATGGTACCTCTCAAGTGACGTCAATAAATTCAGAATTTCAAACTTCATAACTCTTTTGACGGATATTTGTCAAACCTTTATTAATATTATTACTTTCATGTTTCTGTATATATCAAAATCAATTCAATTTAAGGGTGGACATTCATTTTAATGGTCATTTGAGTATATTTGAAGTATGCCCAACAATTCCCACTGGGTCAAATATTTTTTTTTTTCTTCCCAAGTAGCCTTTATCCCTACGGTTTCCCGCTCCGGCGCTCCATGCCATACAACACGTCTATTTTTCTGCGCAATACTAAATAGAACAGGAAGCTAAGGGAGGCGTGGCGATGGGGAAGGGGGTTGTGGTGGGGGAGGTGGGCGGGGTCAGTTGGTGGGAAGGGGGTTGCAGCCTGCTATTCACATTTACGTAATAAATTTAAGTTGATCATAATGTACGTGTAAACAAAAAAGTGGAGGAGAAAACTTATCTATATGCACAGTCATCTTTATGGGAATGTAAATATTTACTGATGTCGTGCCGAAGACGTGACTGTGGTCATGGATAGGCAATGATGACGACGACGACAGTAACGATGATGATGGTGAACATGGAGGTTGTGGTGGTGATGATTATGAAAAGGGCATTATGCTACAGTGTCAACTCCTTACATAAATCAACATAGTAAGACGTTTTCTGGAGAACCCAGAATTACCATTGTTATAGGAATGTTGTGAAATCACGAGTGCAAACATTATATCAAAGATGACAGTGGCATGTACAGTTCAACGATTTATTCGTATGTTAATGTTAATGCAAAAAAACAACAACACACCACATTGAAATATGTAAACGGCATATATAGCGCATTTATGCGGTATAACCATATCAAAGTGTATCATATCGGCTTATTTTCAGATATTTCAGAAGGATACGGACACATTCCTAAAATTTACATCATTAATATTATTAACTTTAAGAAGGGGAAAAAGATGTGATGATAACATATATTCAATTTCCATATCATCATGATAGTTGATTAATGATAAGTCCTACCTCTTCTTAAGATCTTGGCAAGATCACAGGAGCACGCCGCTGGATAATGATGGCACCCTCTCTAAGAAAGCTAGAGATAGAAGAGGATACTTGAACCCCTAGCGGTTATGTCTGATGGTTCTCGCAGAGAGAGCTTATTAAGATATTGCAATGTTCCATCGTGATTATTTTTCACTAGAGTCGACTTGTAATTATAAATCCATTTTAGTTCGACCTCTAGTCCTATTATCATCAATATTACCGTCTTAGCATTCCCATCTAGAAGATTCAACTTTTTCATTTATTATATCAACGACTAACTTGTGGTATGCCTTATGAAAGTTCACCTCGAGTGCGATTCCAATCTAGCTGGTTTGATGATCAATTACAACGGAACCATTTATTTCCGTCCTTCATAATCATATTTTCCAAACAAACAAGACCAATTTTTATTCATATAATAAAAGAGGTGAAAGAAATCAATGATATTTACAATAACGATAATAATCAAGTGCAAAATAGCAATATTTATGTTGAAAATACATAGAAAAAGAGACATGACAAAGAATTCTCAAAGCAGAAGCTCGTAGCGGATATGCATTACACGTTAAACATAAATACTTATGTAGTTTGTAATCATAAGTATGAACATTTCTTTAAAAATATACCAAGAGTGAGTTTAAGGTTTCTTATTCTTTGTTATTTGAAAGCAAATTTACGATCACTTGATATGTGTACATATCGCGTTTAATAATACATCTTATAAAGTATGATCATGTTGTGTGGTATCTCAAAGCTCAATTGCTGCTGAAGGAATTAATGAAACCATAGAATGGAATTTTATCTTGCATTTTACTTAACAATGTTCCTTTTAGCGTTTAGGTTTTTAGTTACATTTTGTTGTTATTTATGTTTTATTAACCCTATCTAGCCCGGGGGGGGGGGGGGGCAAAAACAGCCCCCCCCCCCTCGACATTTTTCGCGATAAATTTGTAACGCGAAAAGATCGCGCCGCGACATTTCATGACTGTTTTTCTCCAAGCCTCACGCAACTTTTAAGCCCAAATTTGCGACGCGGGGGTATGCGGTTCCGAAGTTACATAACATTTTGTATGTGCACGTCAGACCCAATATTGCTCAAAAACGTGATTTCATGTACAAATCCAATGCAAATTCTGTATCTAGCCAAAATTCATAAATGTATCATTATTTTTATTTTTACTGATGAAAATCAATAGATTTCACGTTATTTATGACTGAAATAGTGTTGCCAACGATTTCCATCGAAAAAACAATGAAAAACATAAAGTCGAAAAAACAAAGAAATACATAAGGAATTAAAAAAAACCCAATAAAATACATAAGAAAAAATTTGATATCTCCATTCTTTTAAATCCTAATTTGATAATCATCCTAAGAAGAGTGTTTGGACTGAAATCTAGCAGTTTGGGGCTATTACAGCCAAATTATGATTTTATGCATATAACTAGCATAATTAATTAATTTAAAATAAATTTGAACAATTTGGGTGCAATTTACAATTGAATCGTGGAGATTACATCATCGGTGACGTACGTGCCAATTTTCGTCGCGATCGCGCGATCAACGGTCGAGATCTTAGGGGGGGGGGCTGTTTTTGCCCCCCCCCCCCCCCCCGGGCTATGCGATTTCAAAATAGCCCGGGCTATATAGGGTTAAGGAATCAAAACATATTATACAATATACATAAGGAGAAATAAACTGAAAAGTAACAATAAAGACAAAATACAATTTTTATCGATTTCGCTTTGTGGTTCTCTTAACGTTCATTGCTTTTAACAAGAATAGAAACATATTCATAATATTTGGTTTAAATGCAATCACCTAACACATTCCAGTACGACATGTGCGAAAGAGCAACTCTTTTGGGATAATCTGCACAATACCATTCAGTGTATAACCAATCATGAAATCATTCATATATTCAATAGGTATGCTGCTTTGACAAAGAATAGAACCATTTATGTTATAATCGTCTAAAGGACCTGAGTCAGAATATATGTTTATGGCAATGGCGGCCAGAAGAACACACAAGTCCAATGTGTACTTGCAGCTGTGTTCTGTGGGGGTGGGGTGTGGGCTTATGTCGCTATTACATCGACGCGTCGTTAACTGTACATTAGATATGTTCAACATATTCATCAAAATTTAGACCCAATATTTAAAAAAAATGAAGATTTCTTCTTCTTTGTGGACTTAATAATTGTAGCGTCATTTTTAGTTCCGTGCTCATCATCTTTCAAATGACGTGTATATGTGTGTATGTGAGAGGGGAGGGGGGGGGGGGGTAGTTTATAAATATTCCAAATATACCTGTAAACCTGAAGGAAGTCTTGAGGTATATAGACCATCTGCATTTCTCTCACCATGTACCCGATGAAATATGGGTGTTTGTCATTATTATGACCACATGAGTGCGTATTATTGTGTGTGTGTGTGTGTGTGTGTGTGTATGTGTGTGTGTGTGTGTGTGTGTGTGATGAGGTATCCCCTTACGTATCCCCTTACGTATCCCTTACGTATCCCCTTACGTTTTTACCCCTTACGTCTTTATGTGTGTAAAGGTTAACATTTTGGTTGTTTTATAATTGCGTATGTATGAAGGTTTATTAGAATTGTATTAGAATTGTATTTTGTTAGAAAAAGTCCACCTTTATAAACAAAAATTACTTGTTATTTTACGTGAATAAATTCACAATAGAAAAAATAAAAAAGTATCAGCTTTCACTAATGTTACGTACAATTTCGTAAAAACTAAATGGCTCTCAGTTTTCTCAACAAAATTGGCAAAGCCACACTGTTAACATCGTTAGATAAAGTGTAACTTTTGGGGAGTCACGTTTTTCCCCCTATGGGCCTAACATTTCACACTGACCGTGTAGAAATAATGAAAATTGAATTTGATGTAGCCGAAACTCACTGCTTTGAAGGGAGTCGATATTTTGCGAGTACGTGTATTTATATTTTAGAACATACACAATACTTCCGTGTATTGTATCCTCTGTCGTTCACGATATTTGACACTTCATACACTGTACATGGCATTTCATTTGTGACTGAATACATACATCTCTCCTTTTCTTTGTTCGACCCCCCCCCCCCCCCCCACCACCACCCCCACGTGGCTTGTGATATCGATAGTTATTTCTTACCCGAGCGAAGAAGAATAGGACTATCACGAGAACAAGTCAGCCTATGCAAATATGCAAGATTAAATACTACATACACTGTACATCGCACTTCAGGTTTTCGACCACCCTCCCCCCCCCCCCCCACACACACATATCCCTCACACACACACACACACACATACATACACACACTCCCTTTACACTCTCACTGTCTCGCTCCTAGCTTCACCCACCTCATCCTCCACCGTACCACACTCACTCCTCCTTCAGGTCCACGTCACTCCTTCCCACGTGTTCAATATTTCACCCTCTCTAATCAATTACTTTGTCGTCAATTTGCCCCTTCGTCTTCCTAGTTTACCACTCCCTTCTTATCCCCCCCCCCCCCCCTATTTGCAAGGCGACAGTGTACCGCTTTTCACTGTATCAAGAAAGTGTATACGCGCTTCATTATAGACATCATAGGATTATTGTGAAATAAATACATAATCCAACAATTTGGGTCTCTACTTTCCATGTACACAAGGGCACAGGTCAGAATATATTCGAAATAATTATAAACTGATGATTACACACACACACACGCAAACACATACACACACACCCGCAAACACATACACACACACACACAAAAACACAAACACACACACACGCGCGTTGAACATATGGAATAGTAGTACATGTAATCCACTCTTCCCCGATATGTTTGAGATACAGACCAAATCTCAATTCTGAAAAGGAAGGCAAACAAAAAAGTAGGACAAAACAGGCTAGAATTTCAACTGATTTCATGTTTTTATTCTTCTTCTTTAAATATACGTAACGCAACACATTTCTTACTTATTTAGCGTACACGTTTGTGCATCACATACTACACGTCATACTACATTGTAGTAACAACTAAATAAAATAATGATCACTCTGGTTTTACAAAAAGGCTTCTTATAGAAATCAAAAATAATGTGTCAAACATTGGCACTTGATTTATCTAAGCAAATATATACATATCAATGTCTCATCGTTTCCACGAAATAGTTTGGCAAATATGAAATAATTCTTTCCATTGAATGCTACAACGACCCACACATTGTGGTCAATGGAAGTTATAGTAGATTGCACACTAAAAGAATGCGTGAACATGTTAACACATTCTCTGAAAAATCAATAGTAAAATGTCTGGAGCAGGAACTGAATTTCTGAAGCAGATGTAGAAAATGCCAAATTCAAGACAAAAATGTTGATTTTGATGAATTTTTGCGAACTTGATTTTACCCTAACAGTGAAAATGACTATTGGAAGGAAAACGATGCGGTCACACAGGGGCCTGTCGAAACGAATTTCTTTGAGAAAAATCAGATTAATTTTTGTTGCTTGCAGTAGAAAAGAAAATATAAACACTAATAAATGGGACAAAATTATGGTTAACGTGTATCATTGGTTTGAAACATGCGAAAGTGGCACATAGTTTTGAAATGAGAGCGAGTTCGTAACAAACCAGTAAAATATCTACATTTATCCATTGACTGGAATGATGAGAAGAACAAGGAACTCATTACGTAAAACGACATTCAAACTTCAACCACGAATGATGCACATTTCGGGAGTAATTGCATCCTAAAGTGCCATCTTGATTTAAATAATGTCATTTATAACAATAATAATATCAACGTAATAACTGACAATACCAAAGATGTCTTATAAGTTTGGCAATAATCGTGTAATTTTTACAGCTGCTACATATGGGACTGATCACATTATACGAGTACACACATTTTGGCAAAAGTATTACGGGATAAGTACTGGCATGACATATTTTACGACCTAGTTTTCAAACATGTCATAGTAAAATTATCTAACACGATTAATTTGACAGCATAACTGTATAAAGAAGTCACACAGCCACAAGAATTGTTGACCATCGCACATAAGTCATGACGTTACTTTGAGTGACTCGTGGTCGTTTTGTAATTTTCGAACACCATCGTGTCAGAGAATCTGGGGGGATTGCATTTCTTTAAAAGACTGTGATGATGCTCATGCCTAAGTTAGTTTTGTGTATCTATTCTGCATTTTGTCAATGTCATCATGCAGCGGGCACAAATGTTTTATACGTGTGAAGTGCTTTTGGTGTGGTGTGACATAATTCCCTCCATTTTTCCACTGCATCATACTCGATACATTATGATCATTTTGCTTGGATCTTATGAAAGGAAGGGGGAAACTCTCCCCGTTTTGGAACATAAAATGAAATAAAATTCTGCGTTTTCATTTTCTTCTACTTTATAATTTACAATTCCAAACAGAAAAATGCGTAGGCGACAATATTGGTAAACTTCGCCAAACATGCCATATTCGGCCGGTTGGCGAATTGTTACAGGAATGAATATATTTCAACCCCTTCAATTAATTATTGTGTGTCACAAAATGTATACCGAATTCATTTGTTATGGACACCCGGTACAGATATCATCATGTCGTTAAAATGTTACACCTCAATTTTGGTTGACATAGTTCTTACTTGTTTGTTTAATAAAATGTGATTCCGGACCAAGTAATATTGTAAGCATGTTCTTGCAGTCTGAGCCGTAGTCTGTGTTTATCGAGTGACGTTCCTTTTTATGTTTTAAACGGACTTTGGGTCCATAATTCAAGAAAAGTAAATAACCGTGTGCACAATCCCTAAACTGAAAGTGTCCATAGTAGAACCCCCCCCCCCCCCCCCCCCCCCGCATCCTGCGCTGAGTGATTATGAATTCATCGTCTTATGAACCAAAATGTGTCAATAATATGAGTTATGTCATACATTCCCCAGTCGGTACAAATCCTACACAAGTAGGTCACTCTTGTCGCCATAGGTACATACACATCGTACACGATGTATGGTTGCTTCGAGCAAATATCGATAAAAATAAATCAGATTTCTTCAGCTTATGCACAAAGAATGGCGGTATTTTGCACACAGATGAACCACTCAAAGTGTGTTCTCACCGGGGTATTTTGTCGATTATGTCTGTAGTTTGAGAGGAGTGTTTTTTTTTGTCGTCGCGGCAAAGTGAAATCGTGTTTATGATGTCAGCGTTGTGATTTGTAAGAGAGACAGCAAAACACCAAGATGGATTGGAAGTGTTAACAGGCCCAATGTGATCGCCGTAATGACCAACGGTAGCGGCAGAACCGTGTCTATGCGAACGCGCTCGCTTTCGCCCAAAGGAAGACCGCATGTCTTTCATTGGCGAGCGCAAGAGGCCTTGATTCAAGAGAAGTCAACTGTGCCCGCATTCAAACCTCGTAGACAGAAACTGACATGTGATGGACGAGCTTAGATAACTCTTGCACTCCTCAATACAACCACCATCCTTTGACAAACTAGAACAAGTTTTCCCTCGGCATCTTCTTTCACAATACCCTGTTTTGATTGTTACTGATTTCAGAATATAATATCGTTTTCAGACCCTTTTAAAAGCTTTATTGAAGAACGATTTAGACCGAACACAAATCATCTTCATCAATAGGCCAAGTTGAGGTCAATAGCCATAAAAGGAAATTATTACTAATGTGAGCGATATTCCTCTTTTATATCATTATTCACTGAATTGATAGGATGTCGTTTGATTTGGGGCATATGAATATCACTGTTGTTGGTGATGTGAAGACATTCAAAGGTGTGATTATCATTTGACAATATTTTCTAGTAAACACAAATAAATGCAAGCATAAGTTTGGGCATGAATGTTACAGGAAAGAAGTTACGAAACCTCTCAAACTTCGGAACATTATCTGTTTCCAGAAGTAAGATTGTCATTATAATACCTAATAAATCTATCTGCAAATTGATTACAAGAATCACATGTGTTTGTGAGTATTTTACCATTTCCATTTCATCAAACATTCGTTTATTTGGGTGACGTGACGGAATGTGCAAGCTTTGCATCAATAATAAGTTCTTCCCAATAACTTCAAAAATTGAAAACTTTGATATTTTTTTGGAGTGCAATATGGCGAATGTTAGCGATAAGAGCGTTTGGTGATGGAATATACCAACGACCGAAATAAGAGTGAGTTGGATGGTTTTGGGTTCATCATTCGGATGTGACATCAACAATTTCGTCCTCGCTGTCACTATCCGACATGCAGTCCTCCTGCGGGGAAACGGACGCCGCCTCTTTTCGTACCAGATGCGTCTTGGAGTGTTTACTGAGATGGTCGCTTCGCATGAAACGCTTGCCACATTCAGCACACACGAACCGCTTTTCGCCCGTGTGCGTGCGGAGATGCCGCTGCAATTCGTCCGACCGCGTGAAGGATTTCCCGCAGAAAAGCCAGTTACAGACGAACGGCCGCTCGCCCGTGTGCCAGCGGAGATGGGCCTTGAGGTGCGAGGTCTTCCCGTAGACCTTCCCGCAGCCGGGGATGTGGCAGATGTGCTGGCGCTTTTTCGCTGGCTCGCCGGAGCTTGAGGGATTGAGACAGTTCGGACAGCGACACCGCCTACAGCGGCGGGCGGCGAGCTTTGTGAGGGAGTTGGCCGGCCGGGAGGCTGGGTCCATGTGGTGGGGGTAGAGGCCGAATGCCTGGCCGGGATGAGCTGGCAAGGAGAGTGGGGAGTGCGGGAAAGTCTGGGGTGGAGTATGTTGCGTAAGGCTCCACCACTGCTGGTCCTCGGCAGGGGGAGAGAGTCGGACGGGGCTGGGGATGTTGATGCTCGGGGGAGACACGGCAGCGGAGAGGTTGAAGCCGTGGTGGTGGTGGTGATGGTGGTGGAACGACGGAGTAATAGGCGGGCTGGGCGCTTTGCACTGTGAGTACGGATGAGGGAGCGCGTGGTGGGGGAAACCCGCTGATACGGGTAATGAGATACACGGGTGGTGGTGCGCTGTGGGGTGGTGGTAGGTGGGGAGGTGTCCCTGATGGCCGAGGTACGGCATGGATAACGACGCCATATCCGGCGTGTGATGATGTGCCGCTGCTGCCACTGCTGTCGACCACAAATGCTTCAAACAAGTCTGCTTCGGAGACGGTAACACACTGTGATGCACCAGCCCCGTAACCGCCGACAAATGTCCACAATCACAGCGAGTCGGCACTGCTCCTTCCGCGGGAGGCGTGGGCGGCAGCTCGTATCGGCGTCCCGCTGGAGCGCCGGGCAGCACTGCGGCGGTAGCTGCTATTGGAGTGGGGGATTTTATCACGAGCGCACCGTGGTCCGGTCCCCGCGTGACGGCTTGGCGGTCGCTGACTGAGTCGCTCGCCGACGCTGGGCCGCCGATCTTTCTGCAGGTTGCTGCTAACATCGCGAGGGGGCTCGGCTGGCCTGGTTTGCCTACGTTCGTCTCTGGAAGCTGTAATAAAGAATGAAAAAGAGAAATTTGAGAACCAGACAAACTGCTGCTCTTTGAAAAATGTGAAATCTCCTTCCCAAATTACATCAATGACACATACAGAATTCAGACTATCAAAGAAGCTACAATGGGCGGGTGGCCGGGGGCATGTCAATTCCCCTTTGCCAAACCGGTATATAGAGTATACATAGTCACACTATCCAACCACGTATATGAGTCCCTTTCATACTGTAAATAATACTGAATGGAATATTAACAATAATAAAACCACAACTTTGTATGTTTGCACCACAACACAAACATCTACAGCCAACAGGAGGACAGCTACCGAATTGTTAGGTTAATGTCCGGAATTTTCTTTTCTCCACAAACATAACAACAACAAGAATATCAAGTAAATTCTTTCAAGCTGCAATGTTCGAGTGAATATTTGCATATTCCTTGGCATGAACAAACTGATAAGACGTTTCACAAAGGCGCCCACTCTATTCAAATGTTAGAAGACTACTTAACATGAAATTATATTTGATAACCACTTAAAAATGGTATATATACACATAACCCTCAAAATACTTGAAAACATGATTGCATTAAAAATTATTGTGTGAGTTCAATATTTGATCTTGCAATTTTTTACAAGATATTAATCCCCAAGTTTTCTCTATAAGAATATATTATTAGTTCTCTCATCAAACCAAATACGACGTCTCTATTAGCTTTGCGAACGAAAAGACATTAGTATAATTAAAAACATTTACAATTTATTTAAGTATAACATTATTACAGCTTATTACAAAGTATAGATAGATATCGGCACTACTACTACTACTACTACTACCTAAAAGTCAAATAGAACGGTATTTTATGGGACATACAAATAGTCAAAAGATGGGAAGTCGGAGAAGTATTCTACATGAATCTCTTCCACATCCACGTTTTTATATGAGCAGAGAAAGACAGGAACTAATACTGGCAGATCTGAGAATTGATTTTAAGATTATTTCAAATGGTATACATTAGGCCGGTACTACCAGAAATCCGCCGTGGACAAGTGGACAATATAAACCACGACTTGTCCATCATGCTCGTATGTGACGTATGATTTGTTCTTGTGCATGATTAATGTATACAGTCACAATATAATGATTAGACATGTGATGAAGAATACTTCATCACCAGTTGTCCCACTTGCGCTTTCATTTTGTCTATTATAGTTTACACAATCCAAAACTTTATGCAATTCGGCCCAGATGTTTTTTTCATCAATAAAATGAAATATGGCTATAAATCAAATCAATCGTAAATAAAGTTGTCCTGTTGGTTGAAAGAAATTCTTGTTCTTAATGATGAAGGTTTGCCTATCCAGTCGTATGCTTTAATCATGATACCGACTGGGGAAGGTAAGACAGTTATGGACAATACTTGAAAACAGATCCATGCATTTCCATTCAGTATTCTACGATTCTTTAAGATGACAGGTCATAGACAAGTCAACTTTAGGAAACGCGTGGACGTGAAGCATGGACACATGGAGGTTTCGAGGACAAACATTTGAGGAGCATTTCAAGAGTTCGTTGACAAAACTCGCGACTTGCTTGCTTTCAATCAAATTAGCAATATCCTAATATTAATTGAGTGCCAATGTCTTTGCAAATATGTTGCATTTGAATCTTTTCAAGATACAAAATCATCAACGTTCTCATCGTTATGAACACAGTTTTGCTCTAATTTGCAGGATTTACATAACTTAAAAATTACCTCAATTTTGGTTTGGTGCATTAGGATCTTTTATGCATTTTACATCTGATGTACATGTATGCGCAAGTAAAGCGTACAGTTAGCATCTCTGCTAACAGTAACAGTATGTTATTTTTGTAACATTTTGTTTCTATAACACAACGTGCAGTTATTCATTAAGATACATAAATAACATTCTAGTTCATAGAGAGACAACTAGCCCATTGAAATATCACGATTTTACTATGTTTAACTAAATACATATGATTTTGTAGCAGTATAGTCGTGAAGCCAAGAGACTAAAGAGACCAAATAACAAGTTTAAATGGTCTGTCACTTCATTTTCTTCAAGAAATGCTGATCATAGGTGTGTATTAATAGCTGTTTTCAGAGATATTGTTGCAAAAGGTTGATAAAATATGTGATATTATCAATTACTCCACAATGTTTAACAACATCTACGGGAACCTCAACTCCCCTGATCATTACATTAATATAATTACAGAAATATGGAATTTTGCGCTGAATAACCGATAATGACATTGATGGATATCAATATATGTTTGAAACGAACTTACATCAATTACTGGATTAGCTCATTAGTCCTATATTATGGCTAGGTGCAATAATTTATGAACAAAACAACAATTTACATTTCTCTTTGTGACACCCGGCACAATATTGACCATTCGACTCTATAATTTGTCTTTTCTCACAACTATATTTTCTCCGAGGTCTTGCAATATCTGATACTCTATGGAACTACATTGCCTGCCAGTCCAGGAAATGTAGAACATGTTGGCCTTTTTTTAATTCATCCCAAATAGATATAATGGTCACTCTACCTAGACTGCCATGGACAGTGATAAACTCTTTTAACTCCATTTGTGAATGTACTCACAAGTAATGCACATAACTCACTCACATAGAAAATATTTTAGTCTGGCATATGAACAACGTTACCACACACTCTAATTACATTCCCCTACCCAGCGTATACGGTCGGGGTACATTATTTACATGTCTCATTACTGTTGACAAAAAAGCGTTCAATAATCCAAATCATCCGCATGAATTCATTATTGATTTGTGAACCGACAACGGTGACGCCCTAATCATTAATGTTAACAAATGTAATATATCACATTAAATAAAGCTGACGCTCTAACCATGCTCTAACAAAGCATCGACGTCGTGGGGAATTATTTTGATGGAGTGAGCAGAATATGCTCCGGAATGTTTTATGGTTCGTTGTCTGTGCTTCGGATTAAAGAGGATCGATCAAGGTACAGCGTTCAAATGTCTAACATATATTTTATGTATGATATTGTCTGGCATATCGGATCTAAGTTCAGTTTAAATGTGTTTGAACATTGCTTATAATTAACACAACAAACTCGCGATCATAATGGATTACATAGCAGAAACGTGGAACACAGTGAAGCAATACGGTAGTACATAGATTGAATGGGTACTCCAGGTCAAGATGACATGACAGTGACTATGTTGTACATCTTATGATATGTAGAGAAGATAACATTACAAGTAGTTCAGCAGAGTCGCCACATAACAAAGAGGGGAGAGAGATGGGGAGGGGGTGGAAAGGGGGTTGAAGGTATGCTTACAGTTCAATGGAAAACAGTTTTGATGGAGTTTATCATGTATGGACTAGTGCTGGTATATTGTATTCAATACAAAGTACAATGTAATATATCAGATAAAGAATAACATCAACAAAACAGATACAAACAGAGATAGACCATGTAGACTGTAGGAAAGCAACATTCAATATACATTGTAGTTATCACATAATTATCTCACATCATGAACATGAAACATGAATCATTTAAAATTGTTAATGTTAGGTACATGAAAAATAAAAAGACATTTGGAAAGAAACCATCAACTATTTGGCAATGAGTGACCGACAATGAAGCCTCTAATTATGATTATTCAATAGGTGAAACCGACACAGGCGCGCGATGTAACGTACCTGTAAAAATCTGGAATGTGAATCAACTTGCGGCATGGTTTGCGTTTAAAATCAAGAGAGGAAGGTCCACGGTATGACAACTGATGTTTAGTCCACGTGTGGTGGTGTAGTTTATACTCCCATACGATCATAGGTTCGACGCGCACAGGAATCCCCAAAGTACGAAAGCTCGGTGAAACCCATGTACATGACTGAGTTACAATTGAGAATTGTGACGCTGACAATGACTTCTCTGGGCTGAGTGTGTAGGCCGCCAGTGGAGGAGAGAGAGAAGGGGAAAGAGAGAGAGAGGGGAGGAGGAGGAATGGATTTGTAAGATGGGAGAGAAAAAAAATCTGCCTCGTGTGGGAGGTATTGGTGGTATCTGAACATACTAGTCTGTGTTATTTGTACGATGTTTGTGTGCGAGCAGTCGGAGCAGGAAAGCCGCATTACGTCTGCTCTTTTATCTCGCCGACACCCAATGATCGGACGGGGAGGCCCTTTGAGAGATGCCGCCGCCCAATCAGAGGCCGGTGCGGTGTATTTGAAAGGCGGCCCCGTCCATTAGTTCACCACAAAAGACCCGCAAGTGGGTTTGTTGACTCGAAAAATAGCGTTCATTATAAGAGGGGCCGGGATAGGCGGTACAATGGGGCGGGCAACTTAATGAAGTAATAGTCCACTGCCACTTTTGTATAAACAAATAATTGGATTTCGGAGATCAAAGACACCGCCGGACCGCCAAGTGCGCCCGCTGATTGGCTAAAAGGGCCGAGAATGGGTGCGTATTCGGCGCTAATGATATGCATCGAAACGAGGGGCGGGTGATTGTCGAAACTCCCCTTTTATAAGGCAGTCATTCCTTGGACGGTCTGGTATAATTCAGCGAAACAGTGACCCAGATGAAAGGGTAGCCGAATATTGGGTTCGGGTGGCGATAAATCTACCGCGAGGTGGCGTGAAACACGGCCGTATCAGCGGCTTTAAATACCCGACTATCCCGCCGCAGCGGACTGCATACATACCCCCTCCCCTCATTTCTCCTCACCCAACCTGGGTACAGCCTCACGATCACCACCACTCGCCCTTACCCCGACTTTATCTGCGGAGAGATTTTCCCGAGACGTGTCTGTCGCAATATCACAAAATATAAGGGAGGGGGGAGATGTGAGGGAAAGAATAGGTCGGGACAGACCAAATAAAGCAAAACAAATATTCACAAAGTGTAGAGAGGAACACCGCATGCCTTTGACTGCACGCGGTGAATGCCACGAACTGGGCAAAAGAGAAAGAAAGAAAGCAGATTTAGAGTCAAACAGAGGAGGCGCGCGCTGTTTGGTTATAGGCTTTTTCCATAATATGCCGCCTTTAATCTGAGGGTGACTGCGCACTAGGCCGGCTCGTAGGAAGATGAAAAGATACACCGATACATAGTGCAATTATTTATTTGTCGGGGAATATTCTTTTGATCTCGGATTAGAACCAACTCAGACCCCATGCCTAGGATGTGCAATGGTTATACACCAAAACCATGCGCTCAACTTTTACCCAGTATCACCAGATAACTCCCCCCCCCCCCTTCCCCCACTCCCTTCCACATCAACATTCACACATACACACACACAGACACAGACACACACACACACACACACACACACACACACACACACACACATGTACACGCACACAGAGGTAGATAACTACTGTATTAAAACCCACAATAGTTCATCACCATAACGCTCATCACGTGCTAAATGACAATCAGAAGAAACATGACACCCGGTTTTTAATCAAGACATTACCTAATGCTTCTCTTCAATTGTGGTCTTTCCTAACTTTTCTTTCATTTGCACATGATGGGTAAAATGGCAGTTTGTGGAAAGAAGGGGTGGGGGGGGGGGGGCTACTTCTAAAGTGCAGCTGAAAGGGGGGGGGGTCGAATCACCAGTGAGTATAGCACTGGCTCCGTTTATTTCGTTTTGCTGAGAAATTGTTTGGCCAAGATGAAAACTACGCCCACATTGAGTATGTTTGAAGGGGATACAGGTAATACTGAAGTCTGTCTATATCTACCAATCTATCTATCTACGTACCATATCTTCTAACGACGAAGGCGATCATGGAATGCCACAACACTCAGTCCTGATCTCTTAGTATTAGCTCCACGTGTAAAAAAAAACGGCTCCTTGATCTGATGAGCAATCAGTCAGGCTGCTTATCCAAGTAATCCTCCTTCTTCCCTTGCTTATATTTCCCATCTATCTTCATCATCAAAGCCAACTCTTTAAATCCACTTTTACGAAATACATTCCCCCACAATCTTCACTCTCTAATTCTAAGCTCACATATTAGCATTTTATTTTTGTCCTTGGCTCTCTTGAAAGCGTTACTCTATCAGTCCAGGCAATCCTCATCATTTTTCGTAAAAACTCTTCCTCAAAACCGATGTTTCTGTCCAACATTTTACTCCCGTACATTAATACAATACAGTTAGTATTAACACACTCGAATTCAAAAGACCTATTTATTCATACACCGGTTAAATAAAAAAAAAATTGATAGGGGTCGTTAATTATTTCGACTATTTGATGCGTCTTTCCTATAACATTCGTTGATTTGGAGGTTCACCTTTAATACATGAAAATTAATTTTTGAGGATGTACGAATCGAAAACAGTATTAGAAAAAGAGTCTGCTTTCCAAAAGCTCAATGATCCAAAATGAAGCACGACTCAATGATCCAAATATGATGTAAAGCTTAATTAACCGAAAAGAATAACACCTTTTGGCAAATTGATTAGATGAACTATTTTTAGTTTTCGAAGTAAGAAATATATTCCATTATTAAATTAACCAACCCCATTTTCCTTAAAAGGGACATATCTTTAGATGATGATTTGCAATCAGGGGACAGAAAAGAAGGAAATAATAACCATTATTATTAATATAGGCCTCTTAATATTTCTCTTCAATGAGGGTTTTCTGTTTAAGCTGAGTATCAAAATTAATGGTTGTCAGATGTGTATTATTTGAGTCTTTTAGGTAACACGGTATTTTCTTTGCATATTATTTATTAATGATCAACATTTCACAAGAGCAAAGACAGTATCAGCTGAGATTCGGCGTTGTAAAGTCGTTTTTTGATATGATGGATTAATCTATGAATCACCTGTTCGCATTCCTATTATGATTGCAACAAAAGAAATGGGTCTGCCTCAATGTATGATTGATCAACACGTTGTGAAGTTGCTTTTCCAACTTCTTCGGAAATCTTTGTTTCTCGTTTTTAGTCACCTCTCGACAGATGTCCTACATTTCGAGCTTCTTTATTTTCTCGTTAAAAAAAATCAAAATCGGCGTTCCTTTTCTCTCCTTTTTCTTTTCTTTCCTTCGAAATGAGTATAATCGATTCTAAGCACAGGACGGTTCTTGTGATGCTGGGTTTTTTTTCTATCAATGTTCTGTAATCCGAAAGTGAGCAATATCCTGGCTCTCTATGGCGAGGAGGTAGCTACAAATGCTTCACGGCTGGGAAAGTATAGGCGTGTCTTCACCACCTCAGAGATGAGAAACGATCTCGCGTCTATTTCATTTTCATCTTATGAATGCGCTCTAATATTAGCGCACTAATCACTGTTTCAGTACCGGGGATACCCATTGGCACTACATTCTCATTGATGTTATCAATATTTTCACGTAATACCCCTTCTGTATTTTTTTACAATCCTCAAGCACATGATACCTGTACGTTTATAACACAGGACGAAGGAAAAATCAAGAACTAGCATAACACTTCTGCATTACAAGCAATCAATTTCCATGTGATTACTCCCTTTTTTATTGATGTTTTTGTTTGGGGATTACTTCTAGAGATAATTCATTCTTTCGCCTATCATAATTTTGTTGTTGAGTCGCTATGAGATATTGAATTTTATTTTTATGTTTCTTGTGTCATTTCTCACGACATCAAACCTTTACGTCACATGTAAAACCTCACGTTTTCCGATTCCCATGTACACTGTGAGATGAAGTGTTCTTCACACCATAGTAAAAAGAAAGTATAATATTGTATCATTATAATACTCATACTCATTGATCATGAATGTGTTTTGGGGGGGATGCTCTCTGGGCTTCGGGAGATATCACTTCTATCATAGCATAATACAGTCTTCTTCCGGTCATCACAACAGAGAAGATAAGACATGATATTACAGCTTCGGGTTGGAACTAATCACGCTCTTGTGTAAGTACTAGGCTGATGAAAACTGAGCCAGTATCATGCAGATATTGATTCTTCGCCTTTTCTTATTTTTTCTCTTCCGCCTCTCTGCGTTCAAAATCCCCGTTTTGTCACCTCCGAAGAATTTTTCGTTTCGGCTGCATTCCCTGCCATTCTCATCAGGTTTTGGCGAAATGGTGTTTTTATGTATTGAGAAGGAGGAAACTGTTGGACTTGCTTGGTTGGTGTCTGAGTGGCAACTGCCTTTATTCACATCACAACACTATACATTATACACAGTACCGATGGTGGTTATGTTATGTAAACATGTCTGGGGATGGAGACATGTATCAGGGCAAACTGGGAAATGGGGGTCAATAGCTGAGATAGTGGTCATGGAAGGTTCATGGAGATATGAGTGGATGAAAATGATAGATTGATCGAATGGGAGGAATGGGAGTTGATGTGAACAGCTAGGAACATCTGATTTATAGTATACATAGATAAATACTTGTTTCACAAACACAATATCCCTCCCTTTCTTACAAAAAATGATCATCTATACCATACCAAAATAATATGCCTCAACTTGAGTCAACTTGAATGATGTCGAAATGTTAAACTGTACAACGCACATATTGATTGATTATACTGGTGAGATTCCAAATTACTGTATCTGTACATGATAAACAAATACATACTAATCATAAACATACTCACTAGGAAATATACAATGCTTATATCTATACCAGCTAAACCTACGGGGTATCCTGACAAACTCATTTGATCAGCACAATTGTATTGAAAATACAGTTTACATACTGAAACATATCTTTTTTATTGAACTTGTATTGAACCTGTAACAAGTAACAGACTTTCAATCAAAACCTATAAAGCAAACTTCGAGCTTACATCTGTACAAACATATGTGCATATTTATTGAAATCATCATCAATCAATCAATCAATCAATCAATCAATCAATCAACTTGGAAATAAGTACTCGTATCTTTGAGTGCTCGGTTAACATCAAAAACTGCAAATAAGTGGTTTATATAAGTATCTCAACCAACCAACGCGAATATATTGAAGGTACAATTAAACTGGAGTAACCTGTCATATCTAACTTGAGTACAACATTAACTTGAGTACAACACTCTCAATACCCTGAGTGTTTCAGATAAGCAAAACTTGGCTATCAGTTTCGTATCGTCCCATAATACTTTTGATATTCCTCTCCTTTTGTTATAAGAGAAAACAAGTGAAACTTAACATTCTTTTAAATACAAACTAACCTTGGATCGTTCCAACTAATTTCTTCTTGGTATGATAAAACTACGCTTAACATTGAAACAAGTCTTCACAGAAGAACATTAGTTTAATACATCGTATACAGACAGTTCAAGATTATGCAATCCTCAAAGGCATCATTGGATCAGCATATAAACATCGGTTGCGAAATTCTGAAAGTTTATCTTCAGAGTATCTCCCCCTTGAATTAGATAGAACATTCATGGCTGACATACAACAATGCAAACGTGGACATTCGATACGCTGTGAAATCACAGGGTCAAAACACAACATGATACAATTCAGAAATCAGGATTGTCCTTTGAGATTGTGTCCAATCAAGTTCTGGTTGAAGTCCAATATGCATATAGAGTTCTAACTTTTACAGTTGCAAGGTGGATTCATTAATGTTCAAGTTCTTTCAATTTCTTGTCCATTTAAAGTAATTATGCATGGGGCGAGTGTTCTCGTGATTGCGCGTTGAGCGTGCTGTCACGGCAGAATATCATACATTAATTATCAGGATCGAGTGTCAGTCTGTTGTTCGGTCATCGCTATCATCGCGGTCTTCGTCATCATGTTCGTTGTCCTCGCGCTGTCGTCAATCGTAGTGGAGTCATCGCTTTCGTGTCTCGGTTCCCGTTGTCATCATAGTCATCTCAGTTCTCGCTTTCGTCGTGAAGTCATCGCTGTCACGTGTTGTCATCGGTCATTTCGGTTCTCGTTGTCATGGTTGTCGCGGGCTTACTACGCAGGACATCTTGTCGCAGGTTGCCGGACATCATCGCTGGAGGCACCCAGCTAGTCGCATAGCTTCAGGTCCTCAGCTCATCAGCCGCAGCTCAGGGCTGGAATCGTCGTCGGCGTCGTCAGAGTTCTAGTTTACAGCTCGTGTAGTTGGAACTCCTCTGCCAGAATCGTCATCGTCGTCGGCGTCGTCAGAGATCTAGTTTACAGCTCGTGTAGTTGGAACTCCTCTGCCAGAATTGTCATCGTCATCAGTCGTCATCGCACGAAGCTTGTGTATCAGTCTTCTCTTCCAGAGTCGTGGTACGGGCGTATGTGGCCGTACGTCATCATCAAGGGAGTCATCGTCACACTCATTGTCATACTCGTCGTCGAAGGCACAGTCTCCCTGTCGTGTACGTTAGGTCCTTATGAATGTAGCCGCAGGCAGTGGGCTGGAAATTGTCGTTGTGGCTCAAGTCGCCATGTCGTTGTCATCCTCGATCGATTTGCTGTTTCTTTATTACAGTCTCTTTTGTTGCTAAGTCGTATTCGTCGTCAGTGTCCAATCCGGTCCTCTTCCCTTCTCCTCCTCCTTCTCCTTCATGGCGCAGCCCAGCACGGGCCCGCCGAGCACTGAAGGCTCTACATGCTGCAAGTTCAGATCGATCCCATCCTCGTCGCCATTTTTATGTATTGAGAAGGAGGAAACTGTTGGACTTGCTTGGTTGGTGTCTGAGTGGCAACTGCCTTTATTCACATCACAACACTATACATTATACACAGTACCGATGGTGGTTATGTTATGTAAACATGTCTGGGGATGGAGACATGTATCAGGGCAAACTGGGAAATGGGGGTCAATAGCTGAGATAGTGGTCATGGAAGGTTCATGGAGATATGAGTGGATGAAAATGATAGATTGATCGAATGGGAGGAATGGGAGTTGATGTGAACAGCTAGGAACATCTGATTTATAGTATACATAGATAAATACTTGTTTCACAAACACAATAGGTGTGGCGCCACTGCATGGATGAAGTATTGATAGTTTTCTTGATCGCAAAGGTGTAGAGAGGGCGGTGAAGAAATAATGCGAAATTTGTGTGTGCGTAGGAGGGAAAGGGAGGATACGAATTTGCGCTTGTGTATGTGTGCATGAAAGTGTATGTGCGTATGTGTGTTTATGTGTGTGTGCGTGTGTGTGTGTGTGTGTGAGTGTGTGTTTGTGTGTGTGTGTGTGTGTGTGTGTGTGAATGAGAGAGAGAAAGGGAGAGAGAGGGGGTAGTTTATAGAAATGGATAAAATAGATAATGTAATGTGGAGGGCGGGGGGGGGGGGGGTATTCAAAGAAAGTGAGTGGCAGTCTATGTGCATGTATTATGTTGCATATTGTGGGGATGGGGTTAGGGTTATTAATTTTATAACAGCAATTTATCATTAAAAGAGGTCTTATTTCGTCTACATGATTAGCCGTCTCCCCAGCTCAGACAGAAAGTGAGTGGTAGTATATAGAAAAAAAAGTAAGATATAGACATAGTATGTGTGCGTGTGTGTGTATGTGTGTGTGTGTGTGTGTGCGGGGGGGGGGGGGGGCTTTTCGGAAAGAGAAGGGGGCGTTTATAGAAAGAGGGTGTGATGTTTACAAAGTACGCAGACAGACTAACAGCAAGCGGGAGAGAGAGAGAGAGAGAGAGAGAGAGGAAGCCAGGCCAAGAGAAAGAACGCGAGAGTGCGTGGGTGGCGGGGTACTTTCCGATGAACAAATTAGCTTTTTTCTCACTTAGATTTCTCAACCCCGTACTATCGTTAGTCCCGCATTACCCCTAACCCCGGACTATCCTTAGCCCCTTGTTTTCACTGGAAATTTTTGTCCCGTACTATCTACGAAACCGGGAAAAAATCACTCCTGTTCTCACTTGTTTTCGTTAACCCCGGACTTTCGAGGTAATGAATATTCGTGCACGGGGCTCGAGAAGGCGCGCGAAGTAATCTGTTTTCGTCGTCTTCCTTAACCCCGGACTATTTTTTTTAATGTTCTCACTGGCTTTCTTAGCACCGCGATTGCGGTGTTAACCCTGCCAAATTGCGGTGCTAGATAGTCCCGGACTATCGCTGGATCTATCCCACGTTCCAAAAACACAGTGAGAACAGAAGCGGGGCTAAGCTTAACCCCGGGAAATTGGTGGGGCTAAAGGGGGGGGGGGGGGGGGGCTTAGCACCGCAATTGCCGGGGCTAAGCGAAATTGTTGTCAGTGAGAAAAGGGCTGTAGATGATCATGGGGGTGTGGGCGGGTAGATGGGGAAAGAATGAGAAAGAATAGGAGGGAGAAGAAAGGCGATGAAATGTATTGGTGTCAATGAGTCAATTTGCTTTCACGATTTCGCCACGTTTCGTCCACAATTTTTCAATTCCTCGTTTTATATTTGTTTTCACGCGAGCATATCAAGGCTTGCATGCCATCGTCGCCCTTTGGCACAAGACACACAACGCACCGAAGACAGCGTTTTACCTCGTTCCGTTCACTGCAAGGCCATTCAATTAATTATTCGTGAAAAAATACTTGTGCTGAATTATGACTAACTGTATACCATCCATCGCATGTATTAGTGTTTTCTTTCTTGTTATTCTTTGCATTAGAACTCTAGGTCACTGTTGTGGCTTTTAAACCCGTGTTGATATTTCTTTGTGACCATAAGTACCATTCCATCTCTCCTCCCAAATGGATACATTTGAGTGTGAATCTTATCTTACGAATCTTACCTTCGTATCGACTCATTAAACACTAATCTTATTCATTTTTTTTTTCGTTTTCTCCTCCACCTTCTTCTTTGCCGTCTTCTTCTTGTATCTCTTCTCATTTACCATCTTAATACAACTATTATCATCGCTGATCTTTATCGTAATAGATAAGGTGTTGGGGGGAAAGCTTAACACATTTTAAGAGAAAAGAAAAATGAGGAACGGTAGCTGTTTCAAGCACTCTTAGGCCCACCACACTGCTGCTATCATTGCTTATTCACAAGATTGCGTTATTCTAAGGAAAGAATTGGGTAGAATCTCGCCGCACATTATTTTTACCTGCGGTATTCTCAAAGAGAACCCTTACTTTGTATTTACACGTAAGTGGCATTAATCACGGCTCTCCCCTATTTCTTGTTGACAACAATAGACCACGCCTCTGCACCAGCCCTATTCTTTATGTCGTTATCGATGCACCTAGCCTATTAACCGAGCTATTAGTTTTCCAATCCTTTTCTCCCCCGCTTTCATTCTTTTTCTATACGCCATCTAATACTATCACTTTCAACTCTTTGCGCCTAGTTTCTTCTAAAGAATTGTTCGCGGGCTGTTTTTATTAAAGCGTGAAGGAGAGCCATCTGAGAAGTTTCGCCCATCCTTTTTTTTTTTTTTTATTACGGGCCTTTATCAATCAATGGGCCAAATAGGTCTTATTTCGCCGACATGATTAGCTGTCTGCGCAGCTCACTGGGAATCTAATTAGCCGAATAATCCCGGAGTTGGCTCATCCCTCTTTGATCTATACCGCTGACTAAGGGCAAGAATTATCCGCGGCGCATGGATGCAGCTACGCTGTATATCTCCAAAGGCTCTCTTCTTTTGTGGCTCTCGACTTTTGTGCCGCGATAATAACTATGCCCTGTAATACAGTTTGGGTTCACTCCTTCTCGTAATAGACTATTGTATAAGAATGCGTCTTCGGTCAGCATTAATAATCATCAAGCAGCGTACATGACTTAGCTAAGAGAAGTACTAAGAGCTATACGCGTCAATTTACGGCCCATTTGATGTCGTGTTCGGACACGATGTTTGTTAGTTGAAATCACGAATATGGCGCTTCCCTTTTAGCAGTTTCCAGACCCTCGGTATAAAGTTCCACCAAATGAGGAGATTGTTGTCAAAAAGGCTTCCATCCATTTCCCATCAAAATTTGATTTCTTTACAGCAACTTCTTTTTTTTCATATCTACCATTGGTGAATATTTATACCCACATAAGCACACAACTCTCGTAGATAGGTGGAGCACCGCCTTGTCTGGTACGTAAATGGTTTATATATTGAATTTAGTAGCTTTTTGTGTAGAAAGAAACGGAAAATATTTTTAAAGAAAGCATATCCCCGCAAAATTGATTTTGTTCTATCTGCTTTAAAAAGGGGGCTCAACACATTTCATGTTCCTTCTAAAAGGGATTGATTCCATGGAAGAAAAAAAAACTACAACATTAAGTTTCAATGTTATCATTATTACATAATAGAAAATCACTTGTTACATAATAATTTCTTCGGAGTATGATAATGTACTTAAGTAATAGGAAATTGCATTCACGTACCCTTCTATCATGTCTATAACCAGACCGTGGAAACTTCATTGGCTCACTATACACCTCTATACCCATTGTAATGAAAGGGTCAATATCGCTTCAAAACAAATTAATCAGATTAAATTCAAATGGTTTATTAAAAGTCAAAACATGGCTGGCAACACGTGAGTAAATTGCATATGTTTTACAATCAATACACATTATACACGGTGATATCAAACTATAAAAATGTTACAAACATTACGAAGTTATCATTCATGTGCATTCATGTACCCAAGTAATTGACAAAATATTGGTTATTGCAATTGAGGAGAACAAGAAGAAAAAAAAAACAATAACATACATACAACACCCTCCTTGAAAATGGTCACACACTGAACAGAACACACATTTTTCACAGCGAGGAATGAAGCGGCACGACTGTTAAGTGAGCTCAATCTGAATTGAGAACAAGTTCATTAAAAAAATCTTTGCTTTGATCTGAATTCCGGGTGTTCTTTTTTTGTAAAATTCTTCAAATAGAACGAAACATGAAATAACATGTTGTTTGAGTACTTCTCTTGTAAATCATGGTCTCAAAACAAACTTTTCAAAGAATGATAGTGTCCTTAGATTCCGCCTTGAAATGTCGACGGGTCCTGTGTAATTTCAACTATTTGTACACTTGAACTGACATGAACCACCAATAACAACATCATGTTGAAGAGCGCTGTCGAAGTGACTCCTTCAAATCAAGGATTTGCACACTTTTTTGTTTCTCAGCAAATGTCGTGTAGACATTAATAGAGTGTTGGTATAACTCGTATAACAGTGAAAATGTGTTTCTTTCATTCAAATAAGAAACTACGAGATGATGTTGCAATGTTTACTTTAAATTGACAGAACTGATTGAACTTTATTTATTACCATCAACATGAAAGAAACATTTTTACACACATAGTAAAATATTAAACAAACATGAAAATACATTTTTAAGATAATGATGAATAATCAAGTAATGTCGGAAATGTATAAACAAGTTGAGTATGAATGGTTACCATTGGGGAAAGGGGACGCCTCTAAAAGCCGCAGAGGCTTGATAGATTAGGCGCAGCTATAATTCGCGCCTATAACACCTAGATATACTTGCTTAGGCAACTCATTTCAATGTCTTGGTCTTGTGTGTCGTTTATCGCTAGAATATTATATTTTGCTTTTTTGGGAATCAGAATCTGTGTCGATACTCCAAGTGCTTTATTTATGAATTTAACCATTTTGGTTAAACCTGTTGGAGAAGCTTGGGTGCGATGTTACTGATGCAATTGTACATAAACGAACATTCTTGTACAGTTTGTTGTGCAGTTTGGGATTCAGTAAAGTGAATACAAAACGCACACAGTTCTCATATTTGATCTATCTTTTAAAAAAAAAGCACTTAAAGAAAGAAGAAATATGACTTCAGACTTTTCGAAGGGTTAAAAAGCTTGAAAGGATTAAAAAGAAAATGGATTATTGTTACATGTATCATATTTTATTTGTTATCATCAATAATGTGACTTATGATATCCATATCAATTTCATTAATTTCTTTATTGTCAACGTTGAAGTGTTTTTTTTGTGTGTTTTGTGTGTGTGTGTGTGTGTGTGTGTGGGGGGGGGGGGGATGGGCGTACACGCCATCCACCCCCCACCCACCCCCCCGCTATCTACCCCCTGTCGGTGACCATGGTGATGGCGGCAGGACTGTTGTGCTTTGATTATGACCCGTAAATATTGCCACCACCTCCATGACTACCCTGTCCCTTTAAACATAACGATCATTATATGTCATAAGGTTATCATAATTTTGAATTTGAATTATCGACCACTCCCATCCGTCAAAAAAAATGTAATTCCTGAAACTAGGACATTCCTATGAATATGATAAACATGTAGACCAAATTACATACTCATGATTATTTATAAGACACGCGATACGCGTTGTGGGCTACAAGACCGTTGCGTTTGCATGTTTTGAGATACTGACGATATGCTGTTAAATTCACGTTTTTGACCAAATAATGCTATAGAAAACCGTTAATCGTAAAAATGCATCGCAGAAACCCCAAAGTTGTTGCCGTGCTTTGAAGAAAGTATTGTTTGTTCTTGTGGTGATGTAAGGTGCGTTTCCAATCGAATAGGGCCCATATTCAAAACGGTGGTTTATCTTAGACCGCGTACCTAACATGGATTAACTTCATAGGACGCCTAAAAACTACAACATGAAACATTGCTATTGATTCAATATACAGTGAAACCTGTCTATAGTGGCCACCCAAGGGAAACCAGAATTGTGGCCTTTATAGACAGGTGGCTGCTATAGGCAGGTTCTTTAACACATGATCTCTCTCCGGGGGAATTTTTTTAGTGGCCACTATAGACAGGTTGGCTGCTATAGACAGGTGGCCACTAAGAAAGGTTTGACTGTAATTGCTTTTGTCTTCGGAATCACTGAAATAATGTATTGAGTTGGTCCACAATAATTTCAACATTTCACTGTTGTAATTCTGTGATAAATATCAACGACATTATGACAGCATGATATGAGTTATCTTGTGCCTCATAGAGTAAATTTACGTTTAGTACGTGGTCTAAGTTAAGCGACCAATGTGAATATGAACCATAAATAGACTATTCGATTGGAAACGCACCTTAAATCACTGTCAACACAACAACAACACTTTCTTCAAAACTCGGCAAAAACGTTGGGGTTTCTGTAATGCATTTTTACTATCAACGGTTTTCTAGCATTATTTTTTGGTTGAAAAGGTTATTTAACAGCATCATAAGTATCTGAAAACAGACAAACGCATTGGCCTTGAAGGCCGCAACACGTATTGCACGATTTATGATAAGAATGTCATTATTTTAGGCCATATGATTCTCATATTCGTACGGGCATATGAGTATGCAGACGCCAGCTTTACGCCAGGTTTATTCCTCAATTCGACCGGTCAGCAGTCTGGGTTAGCGGGGTTGCACCCATCTCGGCCGGAGGTGCGTCAGCAGCGCCTTAGTGGCATTCACTATACCTCTTCGCTATCGAGTCCCTTTAATATCCCCCTTTATTTTCAATTTTTAGGAGGAATAACAATGTGAGCAGATGCATTTCTTCCTACATTAGACACATATTTTTGTGTATTATTATCTGCGATTTCCTTTCAATCGTTTATATTTTTCCCTTTTTTCTCTGGTGATTTTTAGTGCACGCGTATTTGATCACAGAATGTTGATAAATTCTTGTATTATATTGCGTCAAGCCACGTGTACTGAATTTTCTCTGGTGACTCAGAAATGTTTACGTACTTAAATTTATTCTGGTTAGTTTGTATAGTTTCTTTGCATCGATGTCCATCTAAGCTAAACTGTCTGATGGAAAGAGTCCCATGTGTTGCGTGCTGTATGATTCCATAAATTGCCCCTTTTTCTGCCTTTTGATAAATGAACATATTTTCCCATAGAGGAATGGGAGTAAATATTAGGGCAATTCCACAGTTTTGGTTAAAGTCATGTAATGTGAGTAACTAAAGCTTCTTTATTTAATTGAAAAAGAGGTTTCTGTGCTAAGGATATTATTGCGTGTCATGGAAAGGTGAACTGTTTGCTTCCTAAATTATTAGTTACATAATTTCTGCAACACTATAACAGAATATAAAATAAAGAAGCTTTGGTTACTCACGTTACATGACTTTAACCAAAAGTATGGAATTGCCCATTACGTGTCTAATGATATATCGAATGAACACAGGTCAAATGGTATCCTTTTGAGAAAAGAAAAAGAATGTTTCACACAAAACATAGTACACCACTTATAGCAGAGTAGGACGCAAGTGACGTAACAAAATTGAGATTTTGAAACTTCATATTTATTTGACGGCTTTTTGTCAAAACTTCATTAATTTGTTTCTTTTCATGATTCTGTTTTTATCAACAACACCCTGGTATTTTCCACCATACCAGCAAATCCACAGGATCTCAGCCAGGCAGGCATGACCTTCATTAATTATTCACTTTTTTTTTAAACCATTTGCTAGGAGTTATTTCAGCAACCTTACAATAACTGAAGAGAATACACGTTAAAATATCTACTGAGAGAAAGACTATTAATTTGCTTTTTAGTGTCAATATTTCACGATTCATCTACCAGGCCAAGGTGTGGTGGATTGTTATGTCTAGTTCATTGTGACTGACATTATGTTCTGAATTCACTATCTGATACACATAACATGTTTTGATCCTGATTTGTCCAAAGAAATAAGAACCATTCTCATTACAAAAAAATCGCGAAGTTAAAAATCGCAAAGTTTGACACTCGTGTTCTCATTTCACCAAAAACTCGCGAAGTTAGAAAAATCGCGCTCTGAGTTGCGAAGTTTCATGCGAAGTTTTGGACGGCTGTTGGTACGGTTTCTAGGTAACTTTCATCCGAACTCGCGATTTTTCTAACTTCGCGATTTTTTAAGTCCAATGAGAATGGCCCTATAAGTGGCAATCTGATGAAGTATTGCAAGGACATTGATTGATGACATTTAACAATACGTGCGTCCCCCTTCCTCTTATAATTATGTTCTTACACATCCTTGAGCTCTACAAACGATTTCATTTTCATTATCATTTCATTTAATTCGGCATATCATCAGTCAACATATTGTCTTCAGCAAGTAGCATAGTCATATCATAAACATGTACATAAACACATTCATTATAACAAAGTATAAATAATTGACTTTTTCTGTTCGTTCTAGTTAACATAGATGTTGAAAATTGTATCTTGCCAAATATGTTTACTATAAGGGCCAGATTCGAGTAGCAATTGTGTGTGTGTGTGTGTGGGGGGGGGGGGGTGTCCTTATTAGCAACGCCTATATATAAGATCTTTAATTTATGGTCTTGTTGTAATGCTGTTAAGTATTCATATTGTTGTAAAAAGCTTATGTTGTTGTTCTTAATAACACCATCATAATAAAGTTTATCTTACAGCGCCAAATTTACCCAAAGTCAATTTGAAGATAGTAATCATACTTGATTGTATGTATGTTCGTGTTATTTTTTATATTATATTCACTTATACTAATTTTCAATTGTTATGTTGTAAGTGTATGAATTGAGAATATGACAATCTCTTAAAAAACGGGTGTGCGTGTATTTTTTTATGTACTTGCGTGGCGGCCTGTGTTTCGTTTCCTTTTGTGGATGCAGGTGGTGAAAATCGCCCGTTTGGGCTGCCAAATCGCAGCTTTGGCGACAATGATGTGAACGGTCAAGCAAAATGCGGCACATCTGAAAGGATAATACAATGGAATGAATGATTTCGATTCTTTAATAAATCCTCTTTTTTATTATTTTGCCGTTGAGAGCTGCTGCGGCAGAAGGATTATTCAAAAAATATTTTCTTTGTGCTTCGCCGCCGAATATGATATCACAAAACTACAAAAAGAGACACTACGGCTGATTAGAATCTAGCCGAAATATGGGATAAAATTCTAATATCTTTTGTGGTTCTATCTTGCGACAAAGCAAAAAAAAAAGGCTGTTGAAAAAAGTTTCTTTGCAGAATTCGAATAGTAATTATATTATCTACTTTGATTCCTAAAAGCCTTCATTGATTTTGAATTGAATTTTGTTTTATTGAATAATAAAACAAACTATGATGGTTTTAAAATGAGCATCTGTTCTATGTTATGTAAGGACCGACTTTGGTAGTTATTGCAGATCTATTGTTGCGTCCTTTTGTCTTCTTGTTTTATCATTTGGGTGGACAGGTTTGTTCAGTTCAAAGGCGTTTCATATCGCGACCGCGTTCTGTTTGAACGATATACATTTTTTTTTCTGCACGAGTGATGTTTATTTATTAAATAATAACATTACAGAAACTATAGGCCGGGCGGTTATTTTAAGCTCTTTCCCATCGCAACCCTGTCAATATTACATATCTGTTGTCGAGATATCAAAGGATATGCCGCTTTGTAGATTGCACGGTGCCGCTCACCCCCCCCCCCCCCCCCTCTCTCTCTCTCTCTTTCTCTCTCTCTCTCGCTCCCTGTCTCTCCCCGTTACCAGCCTATCTCTCTATCTCTCTCACCTGTCCACATTCACTGCCCCATCTCTTCACCGTCTTACCTCTTCTTCTCTTTCTCTCTCTCTCTGCCCCTCTCTCTTGCCTTTCTAACCCTTTATCATTTTAATGTACACGCAATCACCCCTCTTTCTATATCACACACGTAAATACATACGCCCCCTCCATCTCCCTCTCTCCTTCTCAGCCTTCTTCTTCTTCTTCTTCTTCTTCTTCTTCTTCTTCTTCTCTCTCTCTCTCTCTCTCTCTCTCTCTCTCTCTTTCTCTCTCTTTCTCTCTCTCTCCCTCTCTCTCTCTACGTACACGAATGCCGTCAGCAATGTATTGGAAATCTCCGAGGACCTCGAGTATTATTTTCAGGATTTCATATTAAACTTTACCAACGGTCGCAATGTCTGCCCTCTTCGTTTACATAATGTTCTCTGATTTTACCGAGTCTATATTTTTTATGCATGATTATGATATCTTTTTTTTTGTCATTCAAACTCAAAGATCGATTAGTTTTACTGTTGATATACACGTTTATAGACTTTGCGTCAACACGAAATGCAAAAGAATCGTGTTGTCGACAAAGTAAGTATAAAAGTTTTGTTTTATTTCCATTAAAATACATTGATATGGAACGACCATGATATATACAAAATGTCATTAATAACATTGTTACTGCTAAATATGTTGCAACATATGTTAACAACATTGTTAATACATGGATGTACCTCCTACGGTGGCTGCCGAAAGGATGTCACTTGATTTTGATTACGATCATTATTTGTTTGTTTGTTTATTTATTTTCACCATGCATAATAAACAATCACATTGACAAGAACAGCGTATTACATCAAAATAGAATACATAGTAGGAACAAAGCATAAACATAAATGTTTGAAGCGCAGAGTCCCTAGAATAACATAGTAGGTAATAACTTCGTTTCGTAAAACATGGCTTGAAATAAAACATTCATGATTTCGTTTAATCGACAGAAATAAAAACAAATGAAATAAGAAAAGAAATGTTAATCGTGCCCTTTTATCGTACTATACCTCCTTACCCTGTCATAAAAGGACAGAAACACTTAAGTGTACCTCAAAAGCTATTATGATTACGATCCATCAAATATATACCTGAAATATTATAAAGATCAATATAATTCCGCTGAAGGTCAGTTTCTTTCTCGAAAATATTGTGAGGGAAGTTCTTTAACAGTATTTTCTTACAAATTCCGTGTTTTTTTTTTTTTTTTAGTAAATGTCATTTGTTTGACCTGCGAAAGTGCTACCCCGTTTTAACTCTATGTGCCATGTAGATTTTTTGCACCATTACTACACACAAAAAAACTCATGGAGCTTCAACTAATCTTGCCTTCAACTGGTTAAACGGCAACCTCCAAGAGAATCATTGTCGGTTGACTGATAAAAGGGGGAAATTATCATGATTAAAAACAGTTCATTCATATTTTTTATGGGAAATTCAACAGCAACTAACTCACAAAGGTGTGTCATTTGATAAGCAATAAAACCGTAAGATTGTGTTGCTAACATACGCACACAGTTCGCAGTGGCGAGTTACCACGTTAAGATGACAAATATTAAACATGTTACGACGTTCTTTCGAAGACAAAAGAGTGGCTTCGGTAATTATTGGTATGCGGATAGGACGGGAACTACCATCACTCGTCCTACCCCAGGAGATTAGGGCTTCATGCAAGTCATTGTACACGTATGCAAAGGTTATGTTCAACATCATTCATTCCACGGCGCGGACGAAAATGGCTCTCATTACAACAGCATTAGTTTCGTGATTCGTTTTCTTGAAGAAAAATCAATAGCGTTTAGCTCCTTAGTATCACCCGAATACTAATGCTGCAGCCCAATTACTGCTTAAAAGCAGCTGTTATTTCGATACCCTGATGTACATAGACGGTAACAATGCCACATTCTCCGCACATTCTTTTCTTGCACCCATCAACAATGATGGCGGGTAATTGCCGCCCCTGAAAAGTGGGCTAAGATCTCGCGTGAATCCCGCTCGGATTATCGGGCAGCAACAATTATAGTGCTTGGCGGTGCGGCCGCGCTACGCCTTAGATCTCTTGTCGGGTCGTTTTTATCTGTAGCGGTCGTATGGAGGGGAGCCCTGTGTGTGTACGTGTGTGTCTGTGTGTGCTCATGTGCTGAGCTGCGCTAGTCTTCGTCCTAGACAGTGAGGCGATGTTTACTTCTTAACTTCGGCTGGACACACAAACTAACTACCCTACTCTACTCTTTTCTGTTAATGTAAAGTACAATTTAATGTTCCGTTGGCTTTGTGTCCAGGCTTACTTGTAGTAGTGATTCAAGCACACGAGTGAGGAACGGTGTATGATTCAGGGTCTAGAAATGAGACTAGGCTATATTGTGTACCCTCTCGCTATCGCTGTTGTGTACTCCTGTGTCGGCTCGTCTCTCTCATGTTTACGAACGCGTGAAACGTCAATCAGGGCTCTCCTGCACACCCTTCACACAAAGGCGGATGCCGACTTCTGTCAGCGCATACCTATCCCCGTCACTGATTGGCGGAACGGACCGTGACGCTCACCCATCTCGGGTGCTGATTGGCCAAGACGTCCTGACCCCAACACGGCTTGCTGTCACAGCCCGGCCGTCAATCCACATGACACCCCGTATTACATGACCCGTTCAATGAAAGGGGCGGGACTGCCGGCGATTGTTTATTTATCAAATAGCTATCGCACGGGAGCGGTGCCGAAAAGGCGCAGGCGACATGAGGGTTACCGGGTTTCAAACGTGGGACTAGCAGAAATCTCGTGCTATGCACGTTTAGCGGTGCGACCGTGTTACTTCTCCTTGCGATAGGACGCAATTTTCTTTGCAAGCACAGGGCTATCGAGCTCTCTGACGCAATTTAAAACGAGTTTTTGTGACAGGTACAAATATAACTATTCATTAATAAACATCGACCGTTTTCCTTCTCTACACATATTTGCGTACGCCCCCGTCCTTGCTGTCCGAACTTTTATCCAAACTTAAAACATATTTTGAGACATTTAAAAATGTTTAAGTGTTGGAGTTGTTCAATTAAATCATGATAGATATTTATTGTGATCTACCTCCTTTGCAGACCTTAACTATACGATTGTGTAAATACCGCGATATACGAGAAGATCCTCTTCAAAGACTTCTTTTTAGAAAACAGGAACTGGAAAATACCTCGCAATAAATGGTAGAGCTTAGACTGACCTTTAAATTCCCTTTGGAGATTTTGTCGGGTAGTCTAAATATATACCGTTAGGATAATTTAGATTTTATATGCCGACTTTTGCAGACAAATTCAGAATTTTAATTTGTCTTCATAAGGACTTTATTACCATTAAGGGAAACAAGACAATTGTAAATCATTTACTAGTACATTTTCTTGATTTCATTTCATTTTTATCCCATCATGCTGTGTGCATTATCACACATTTTGAGGTGCACATAATTAGTTTATTTCACTTGATCTATAATTTATTCCGATATCTTCTTGGTGGTTAGTTATTCGGATGTATTTGAAATATTTCTTTCAGATCATATCCTACTTAATTTTCATTTTTGTTTTGGTACTTCACAGTTAAGTTTGTATTTCCATAGAAACCTTTTTAACGGAATTCCTAAACAGTACGCAACGAAGGTCGTCTTATTGTTATGATAGCCGCATTCTTGTCTTCATACTGACCGAAAAAAGTGAGAAGTCTTTGAAGTCACCGTTATCTAACCACTGGAAACTACTCAATCTCTCAATTTTACTCCATTAAACAGCGCCACCTCTTGTCTTACACTATAACGGTGAGAAAGACCACACCTTTGAATTGAAATACTGAAATACAATTTATACATTTGTCTCATCGTGTCATTTTAATGATAGTCTGAGAAACATTTTGCTAAAACTGCTTCAACGGGGCTCATTTCTTTTTAAGGGAGGGAGGATATTTGTTCACATGAAAACAATCTTTGAAACATATCTAAACCTTGTTTGAGTTTGCGATTAAGATTAGGTCAAAAGAAAATGAATCCTTCAATATAATGATCTTATAGGTATTACATAATAATCATTCTATATCCAATGTCAAATATATCATTTGTGATATTTATTTCTTGCTTGCTTGGTACATTGCCTTTGTCCACTCCACATCTCTCTCTCTCCCTCAAAATGGGTTTCACCCCCCCCCCCCCCCACACACACACACACACACCGTACAATGCGGAGAAGGGGAAGACAAATCATTTTTCTCCGAAAATAATTCACAATGTAAATATTAAAGTATTCCAGAAAAGGGAATTCTGCTGATATCTATCCTTGCTTTGAAGGATCCGATCCTTATTTGTCATGGTCATAGTGAAATCTATCTTAAAAGAGTATTAAAGAATGACCCGGATTCGCACTTCATGTACAGTACAGAATAAATGCCACACACACACAGTATGCGTATGCAACAAAACAAGCATGTGCCCTATACACACACACAAAAAAACCCACACACATACAAACGCATGCACACACAGACACACACACACACAGACACACACACACAAACAGACACACGTACACAGACAACCCACAAACACTCACACACACACACATACACACACACATACACACACACACACACACACACACACACACACACACACAATGCAACTCTAACGGGATCCTAGAACATCTAAGAACACATTACAAATATTCACACGCTTGACTAGTTTTCGTTGAACTTCATTCTTGGTTACCTTTTATTTTGATGACGTGCTTTATTAGCTAGTTTACTTAGTATTATAATCTGCTTTCGTCAGCCTTGATGTTTGAAGCACAATATTATTTCGTTCCACTATTCCCGGATATAGTGAACAACGCACACTTTAGGCTGGCCCGCTGTTCTTCGACTCACTTTATCTGACCGACTACTCAGATTGACCCCCATGTCCCTCCTGATCAGTCATGGCCGATAGCAGAATATGTCACACAGCAGGCTGACCAGCGTCACTCAAGCTGTAGCCAGCTTTAATCATCCGACTCCTCATTGAGTTCGTGAATGGCTACCGGGACCCTGTCGGTCACCATCCGGGTGATGACCTTCGGGTAGACCCTGGTCCATAGCTTCTCCATCTCCTTGATGATGGCGGCGTGCTTGTACCTCCAGTCACGTGGTCCCGTCTTCACAAGGATGGAGGAGACGAAACTGTCCTGTTCTGCAGACACCTTGTCCATCTCGTTCACGACTTGGTAGAACGTCATGAAATTCTTGTTGATGGTGCCCACGAATTCCTCTGTCTCATCAACGAGCTTGCAGCACTTCTTGTCGATGACCTCATCCTTGGACAGTCCCGGCATCCGGGGGAACGGGCCGCAGGAGATCCGTGCCGCTTTGCGCAGCGACCTCTCCAGCTGGTTGGTCATGTTCTTGGACAGCTGGACCATGTCTCGCAGGTTCTGCAGGACTTCTGTCGGTGGGCACTTCCTCAAGATCCTGTCGATGTCGAGATCATCGTCGCCTTCCTCATTATTATTCTCGTAGAAGGCCAGATCTTTCTGCAGTTCGGGATCATTCTCCACTGCAACATCGTTGTAGACAGTGTCTTCTGTTTGACTATCATCATCCTCAGCTCGAGACTTGTCGTTAAAATTCTCCTCAAATTCAGCGTGGCTGCTGGAGGGAAGATCCTGCGAGACCTCGGCCTCTGCAAGTTCAGTGTGGCTGCTGGATGAAAGATCCTGCGAGACTTCGGTCTCTGCGACAAGTTCAGTGTGGCTGCTGGATGGAAGATCCTGCGAGACCTCGGTCTCTGAGGCAAGTTCATTGTGGCTGCTGGATGGAAGATCCTGCAAGTCTTTGTTCTCTGCAAGTTCAATTTGGCTCGGCGGAACATCATATGGGACTTCAGCATTCTGGTTCTTATCAAGTCCGAACCTTGGAACTGATTCCGTCTTCTCTGGGCCAAGTATTGTCACATCACGGCTCTCATTCTGCAGAGTTTTAATTTTACCATTGCGCTCGTTGCCGAAGAAGAGATCAGAACCAATGTGACCCTGCTCAGAGTAGAAGGGTTTTGGGCCATCATTGTCCTCGTACTCCTGCGTTTGTACTGTCTTAGTACTTCCTCTAAACTCACTCACATGTCCTGTTTCACCAGGTTTTACTGACGTCACCTGGTCGACGGCGAACTCACTCGGGCCAACAACCTTGGCGAAATGCTGGTGTACCTTGTAATCACTGCTCGACTCACAGAGATACTTTGGTCGGTGAAAGTAAGGAGACTTTGTCGTAGAATCTCCTGAAGACTGGTTCTTGCTTCCGTATGATCGATCTTGAAGGGGGACTACTTCAGTTTGCCCTACGGCTCCTGGAAGACAGAAGCTGCCCTGAGCGCTCACATCCAAAGATGCGCCAGCCACACTCCTCGTCTTGTGGCAACGCGATTTGTCCGAACGGAGGTGCCCACTAGAGGATTCGCTGCTTCCACCGAATGCGACCCTCTCAATCGGCTGCACCCTGTTGGGCTTGCGGAATAGGGACCAGCGGCGGCTGCCAGCTGCAGTCTGCTTCTGGTCTCCTCCCTGATCCAGCACTGGCGACTGCTGAACGTTGAGGGCGGTCACGAGAGTCCGCTTTTGACCATGAAGTCTTCCTTGGAGAGAGTGGAAGAATCTGCCAAGACGAAACCGGGGGATCTTCCAAGGAAAGAGTCCACATATGACGGTTCGGTCCATGTCACCGCCGTGGAAAGTGGTCCCTTTATCTATAGCTCTCCCAGAGTTTGAGCTGAGATGTAGCTGAAAATACAAATAAATAAAATCAAATCAATGTGTAAATGTACTAATACGTGAAACAAATATCAACTCTTTGTGTATCACTTGTACATTTGTTTACTAGTAAGCCATATGAATCCCACAAAGCGTTCAACACGCTTGACTAAACAATATATATATTTTTTTGTGAACACTAAACATAGAACCATTTACTGTGAAGTAAATTAAGTATTCAGAAAGCATCACCCACCAGCCATGCTAACACTTATAATTCAAATTTCATATTTTACCTTTAAAGACATGATAACCCACTTGCACTAGTCATGAAGCTCCTTCTTGAAATCTTTTGATAGCTATAATTTCGCTTAAAGTAAGCATCTAGTTTTATTATTTAAAAAAAGAGAAAAGCTTTTGTACAGTATTTTTATCTTTCCCGTGTTTTTTTTTTCGTTACATTTTTTTTTTGCCTGCAAAAGGGCTACCCTGTATTTGCACATATTGTTTTTGGTTTCTCATCGTTGATAAAATACATATTGTAATTATTTTCTTGTTTCATGCACGCGAGAATAAAATGATTTCAAATGTAATGCTAATTATTAATATGCCTTACTGAGCACGACTACAATACCATGTAAACTAATTTGCTTTCATATAACTTCTTCTTTTACTCTCCTTTTGCTAAATAACCTAATTTATTTATGTTGTGATTATCTGTATTACTTACCAAATTGCTCATCTTCAGTTCTTTGAAAGTCAGCGAATAAATTCCGACTAATTGCGAAAGGAAACTGGATAGTTTCGTCGATATCAGAGATACCAAGAGAAGACGTCTTAACTCAACCAAAGCTAAGTAAGAAATCACCATACACACGTGTACGTATGCGCTACATACACGTGTACGCTCTGCACCTTCCAATGTTTTGTTGCTAAGATCCGATAGCAGTTGCATTATGACGTCATAATGCTTTGCGCGTAATACAACAGTATGCGCACAGTATACTAAAACCAAGGTGCGGGCAATACGTGTCGTTAGCTTTTAAAACTCACCTTTTTCTCCAAAATGATCACGTTTTTACGAAATGTAGCGTAATTTTCATCATTTGGAATTTGATTGTAACGTGGCGTTAACAGATTACGAACGTTCCATTCTTTTGCGATGATTCATGTTTTATCTTTGTAAAAACAATTTTTCTTGAATATCTTTGTGGACAATGAATAAGGCATAATAATATGAGGGAGAAAATACAGAGAATTGGGATATGTGATTACGGACCTGTTTTTCATAATTTGATATGATCATGTGTAGATAGAGAAGGTTAACGATATATGTAGCAGGATGTGCTTTGTAAGATAGTCATGGATGCATGCACCCCCCCCCCCCCACACACACACACAAACACACACAAACACACACACACACACTCATACACACACATACACGAACACACACACATTCTAGGAATAATCATGGATCCACGGAACAACTATCGTCGTGACCATGGTGACTGTTCCGTAATATAATTATGGGCGTTCGTGTGTCTTAAATTACTTTATTTTGAAGTACCGGCTATTTTAGTTCCGGCTTTGAATTAATGGCTGTCCTTGAACGTGTAATATGAATAGGATGAAACCAAAAAGAAATGTGAAGTATGAAGGATGCACGTCAAGCACTGTAATATCTCTCTCTCTCTCTCTCTCTCCTCTCTCTTTATCGCTAAGATTTTCATTCTCTCTTTCTCTCTCCCTCTGCCCGCCCCTCTCTTCTCTCTCTCTCTCTCTCTCTCTCTCTCTCTCTCTCTCTCTCTCTCTCTCTCTTTCTACCTTAGTCTCCATCTCCGTCCCTTCTCTCTCCTTACTCTTTTCACGCTTGTTGTTTTTCTTTATTCTCTATTACGCTTTTTTCATCATTTTTTTTGTCTTATTTTCTTGAATTGCCATTCATCTCCACTAAAGAAACCTCGTCCAATACTTATTCGCTCACCACTACAGAACTACGGAACTACCGTCTACGAGCGACAGAACTATGGACATGCACTACCTGCATTCTCTTAAACGTAATATTGCTAGATCAAGTAGCGCGCTTCTACGTACTCAATGTAATTTAACACTTTCTATACGGTCAGTTGGCAAGGATGTAAAGTTCGATATACTCGTTGTATGATTATTTAGGGGTTTCCATTCTTTTGATTTTTTTCTGACGGAAATTTACCTTGAGGGGATCTAATTACTTGAATCCCTTTTTCTGGTTCAAGGTGAAATGATGAAGGCACATATAATCAATACATTTCTGATTAATAACGTCAGTTGAGTGTTTACTGCGCAATCTGTCAGTGCGAAGCATCGGTGACAAAAATAATGAAAGTGTCAATCTTAAAATTCTGATAAAGACTTGTTGTGGGTTTTTCACACGTTAGGGTTTGGAAATGTTGAATCAATTCGCTTGACCCATTTAGGAAAAGGAGTTTTCTGCACTACGTTACATTTCGTATATGCTCCCCAATATCGTGCCCATGGCCATTCGTGGATTAAGAACAGCAAAAACATGTATGGAAGCATTCTTCTTGAAATCGTCAAATGTTGCTATCTCACGTGACTTTGAGTGATTCCATAAGTGAGGCGCGTGTCCTGTTATGGTAGTTACATTCAATCCTCCGGCACCGACTTCAGATCTCAAACTCGAGGAAGTTTGCTATACCGCACATTTTGTTTCCCCATCAATATGAACAACTCGACACATTTTACCGGCGTTGCTCATGACAGCTCCGAGGAAGTCGTGGAGGTTTTCACGCTCTTCGTCATCATGGCCGTCGCATTTTCAGCCAACGTCCTCGCCTTCACGACCATCGTGACGGATCGGAAGTTGAGGAGGAACCCGCATAACCTCCTCGTCGTGAACCTTACCGTGATGGACGTCGGCATCACCTGCCTCAGCATGCCCTTCTCCCTCATCTCCATCTTCGACGGCGGACTCGTCCTCGAATCCAACCCCTTCATCTGCAAGGTAAGAATACTTAAGGCCACAACATATCACACGATCCGATCGGTCGTGCGACTCTGCGACTGGATTTGTACACGAGGGTGACGTCACATTTCCAGGTGAAGGGCCCTCACGATTGTAGAATCGTTCCTTCTGTGGAAGGCTTCACTTTTACCACAGGGATGTGTTATGGAAGGATAAGAAGCAACTTTCTTTCTTTGAACCCATGCGTGGCACCGCCGAAAAATTATGTGGTCTCAGGTATTTTAACAATAACGAACAGGATTGCGTAGAAACGGTTTCTCAGAGAGAACAAAAGAAATGTAGAGTCTTATTTCGCTTGTCCAGTTCTGTTGGATTGCATCACTACTTTTGTGAGGAAAAGAGATATCAGCGAACAAAAAAAAAATAGTTTTTTTCTTGTAAAATATCTCAGCTGCACGCAAACTCTGTTTATGAAAATACACAGTTTAAAATATAATTTTGATAATGATTGAATCCCACATTTCCGGAAAAATCCGGAAAGTGAAGAAATTTGTTAATTGTGTAAGTAAGAATATTATCTTATATCTTTGTTAGTGCATCATTCAACAATTATTTAGAAGAAAACCGAGGTCAGGATCTTTAGTGGTGTTGCCCTTAACTTTCTTGAAAATTGCAAAAAGAAAATGTGATAATAAACACAGCTTCGAGAGACAAAACAGGGAATTAAAGATATTTCTTTCTAATTTGACTGCGCATGGAACATCAAAGCATTGTAGTGATTGTGGAATGCTTTGGAAATTCATTAGCACGCTTTAGTATCCATACAGATATGAATATAATATTATGCTCGAGTTGCTTCTCCTTCCTAACACATCCCTGCTTTTACTGAGAGTAAATTATTTTTCAATGGAATCCCCCCTTATCAATTCACAGCAGCAATTGAATGTTCAGTGTACTTAATTTTACCAATAAGAAAGGAACAAAGAAGTGTGCATCAGGATGAGCCTTGTAACATCAGATTGGCTGAGGGAAGCTAGTACATTACCAGAGGTAGGAAGAAGGGGAATCAGGAGAAAAAGTCAACCAATGCACAGTGTGAATGTAAAGGGTATATTTTTATTGAGGAAATGTTGATACCTCATTCTCCCCCTTTTCTACTCCTCCTTTTCTTCTCCATCCCCTCATCTCATTCCATTTCTTCTCTTCCCTCCATCTCCCGCCCATTCCTTATCTTTCCTTCCACATTTTCCTCCTCATCCCCCTATCTCCCTCCTTTCCCTCCTCTTCCTTCCAACAATAGGCCAACGGGTTCTTCGCGTCTTTCTTCACGTTCGGCAATTTCTCCACGGTGCTCTTTATCGCTGTTGACCGGTACTTGGCAGTGGTCTGGGCCGCTAGGTTCCCGACAACTCGGCGGCGCATCCTGATTATGATGGCCGTATCATGGACGCTGTCACTCTTCGTGGCCTCCGCCCCTCTTACGGGTACAATTAGATTATTTAACCCTTTCTCTGCCATCAGTGTCACATTTTAACACAAGCAATGCACGAGCAATAATTTGACCAGCGGAGAAACGGTTTCAAGAACAAGTGAAACATAAAAAAAACAGAAGCCGTGTGTGTAACCGACGCCAACATGAAGAGACACCTTTTAGGTTCTATAAAAACGAAAAAAAAAAAAAAAGAAGCAGGTAGGCCTATCCCCGAATTAAAAAAAAAACAGTCTTGAGCAGAATAACTAGGCAGGATTGTTTCTACACTAATTATTGACTAACTTTTGTGTGAAAATGGCATTGATTCGTTTCGTCATGCACGAGTGAGCCGACATTACAGGGGGAAAACGTCACTTTTCAAAAGTCACTGAAGTCATTTGGAAGATCTGTAAAAAGGAGCTTTTGGCGAATTCTGTTTCTGGTGTGTGTTTAAACGCTGCTGTTGTTTGATCATCCGAATCTCTCTCTCTCTCCCTCTCGTTCTCCCCCCCCCCCCCCCCCCCCCCCTCCCTCTCTCTCTCTCTCTCTCTCTCTCTCTCTCTCTCTCTCACTTTCTCTCTCTCTCACTCTCTCTCTCTCTCTCTCTCTCTCTCACTCCCTCCCCCCCCCTCTCTCTCTCTCTCTCTCTCTCTCTCTCTCTCTTTCTCTCGCTCTCACTCTCTCCTCTTCTCCGTCTTTATATCTGCCTC
>OZ022595.1:19167751-19180251 GCA_963669155.1 Arbacia lixula | reverse complement strand
GTTTTTTTGCCCTACATTTAACATTAATTGAGCTATGACCAGGGCTTTGTATGTTTATATTACTTAATTGTTTCTGAATGACTATGAAGGTGATCATGAAAAAAAAATTGATGCTTAAATGAACTGAAACAGGTGAAATAGAGAGGAAACATCAATCCCATGAATGACACTTGATTTATTTTACATTACATGCATTGAACTGCACAGTCACATGTTTTTAATTGTATATGTTGCAAGCACTCAAAGAGTATTGTGACATCATGCAAATGTGTATTGTGGCATTTATGTGATGATTAATTCACCATGCGACTCTATGGGACTCTGGTACCAGCTTATTTGAACTAATTCAGGCAAGAGAAAATACTTTTCACCAGTCAATATCATTTGCTCAAACGCAGGATGGTTAAATATATGGCATGACTGTCAACCAATCAGATAACATCGTTCTTTAAGATGACAGATTATTTATTATAATCTTGTATGTCAACTTAAACGGTCAAAATTAGCAGTTAGAGTGGTATGTCATCAATTTGGGGTCACCAATGTGGGTCTATAAAAAAGAAGGTCCTGTCACAGCACATTGTGTCATGACATATTCATGGGGTATACTTGACCACAAGATGAGGGATATTAAGCAAATAATCAACGTTGGTGAGGGTGATGGGACGAACTATCACTTCTGAGGCGATCTGGATGTAGCTATCTTTCCGAAGTGCAGCTGAGGAAAGATAGCGTATACATTGAGATGGCCGAGGAAGTGATAGTTCGTCTCATTGCTTGAAACCAAAAGTTGATTATTTGCTTTATATTCCACATCTGAAACCAACTATCTATACCAAAAATGACAATTTGACGTAAAAAGGTAATGTTTATTTATCTCCATAACCCCGAACCGCTGCCATGGGGAACACGCGTTAGGACGCGTTAGGACTGTGAGGAGTGAAGAGATCAGCGAAACTAAAAATTACTATCACCTAGAGTGTAACGAACTTTTCTTCTCAGATGATCAGATGGGCAAAACTACGCTTTATCACGTGATCAACTGTTGAACAATCATATAGCAACATTCTTAGTATGTGGAATATAATTCACATTATTAAAAGAGGGATGAGACCTCTTACCAAGTGGTGGGTTTGTCCTTTCGAAAGGCAGTCTGGGCTTCTGTTCATGTTCAGGCCAGTTAGGGGTGAGCCCAGGATACGTGTTGCTCATCTCTTGGATATGTTCAAAGACACCAGGCTTGCTGGCCATTGGGTCGTGATCGGCCGATGACCATGCACCGCCCTGTAAGATGGAAGGAACGAGAAAGAGAGAGAGAAAGGAATAAGAGGTGGAGAGGTCAAATAATGGAGCCATTGTGATGTGATTGGGGGAACGAGAGAAAGAGAGGTAGTAGGGATTTGGAAGTGGAGAGGTGAAATTGGGTCGTGATTGGCAGATGACCAGGCACTGCTCGGTTACATACAGGGAATGAGAGAGAGAAGTGACTGAGAAGTGGAGGGATGAAATAATGGAGCAATTGGATGACGATAGGATGATGATCAAGCACTACCCTGCTAGATGGAGGGAACGAGACAGAGGGGGTGAGGGATTAGGAAGTAGAGGGATACAATGATGGAGAGATGATGGAGGGATGAAGATACTTAGCACTAGAAAATCACCAGAAAGACGAAGATGAAAGTATTAATGAATAAATAAAGGGAATGAGAGAGAAATAGATGGAGAGATGAAATAATAAAGGAATGCAGTGAGTAAAGGGTAACTATGAAGTGAAAATGGGTGAAGGAACAGGATAGAGACTATGGAGAGGAAAATCAGATTCAAACAAGGGAAATATCAAAGGAATGAAGGAGGAGGAAGGATGGAGAAGAAGGAGGAGGATGGAGGAGGATGGAGACTATGGAGAGAAAAATCAGATTTCAACAAGGGATAGATCAAAGGGATGAACGAGGAGGAAAACAAGGCAGAAAACATAGCTTCAAAGACTAAGCTAGCAAAGAGAAAAAATTGATAGAAAAATAGAAGACAAAGAGTGAAGGAAGGTGACATGAGGGCTGATGTCACATAGGAATACATGTATCAAATAGAGCTATAGAAATATTTTGATTTTTTTTTCTGTTTCTACTTACAGTGGCGTACCCACTGGTCCCAGTAGTAGAGTTGGTTGCTATCTTGGCGTCGCTCACATTCTGCTGGAAGGTGTCTGATCCCTTGGGATCAAGGCTGATCTGTGCAGGAGGGCTGAAATACAAGGGAAATATATATTAGGTGGGGTCTTCATTATATTAATGTTACAAGATGTTCTGACAAGGCACACACACTGTGTCATCAAATATAAACATATTTTGATGAATTAATAATCAATTATCAATATGCATTGAAAATATGATGCACAAATGTTCATTACCAGTAAACGTTTTACTCAATTACTACTATGAGGTGTTCAAAAAACTTTTGACAATCTTGAAACTATCTTTTTTTTTAAAGTTACAAATTAGATCAAGTTGAAATTTACATATGATTATGTTAAAGGATGTCAATCTTTTTTAAAGCAGGTTTTGTAATTTTGTTGCATTTCATCAATAATGATTCCGTATACTTTTTCATGATATTTTCACTTTTGTACAAATTTGGTTCCTCTTTCCAGTTAGAATTGTAATTTACAACTACAAATTAACCTAATGAATGCCTTTTTACACTATCTACACACATGTGCTCGTGAAAGACTCAACATTTGGTGACTTGCAGAGCACTCGCATGCACTGCGATAACTTGAAGCGACACTTGTTCAGTGCTGCAATTCAAAAGCTTACTTATATTAGGCGAGGACTGAATGTAAAGACTTACTCTGTAGTCAGTCCACCAGCTGTCATCTCGGTAGGGCCCGGTCTCAAGGTGGTCATCCGATGCTGCACCCCGTTATCGACTCCCAGAGTGTCCCTCTCAAACAACGTCCTCTGGTGGTATGGCTCAAGCTCCTACAAGACAATTAGATGATATAATTATGATGATGACGATAATACATGGTAGAAAAACTTATATTCGTTATGATGTTAAAGTAGAACACCATTGATTTTAAATAGCCAATATTTTGGTAACATATGATAAAGGATAGTATAGGGTACCAAATATTGACTTTTCCAACCTCGCTGATCTAACACAACGGAGTAACCCTGCATCAAAAATTACAATTTTACTAGGTCATAATTCTTCAATAGCGACTCTCCGGATGGCTGTCAGCATGATGACGTCATTCTTTGAACAAGATCTGCAACTGAGCTAACTAGCTACCGATACATACACGTTCACGCATAGCGTTTGAATGCAATTACAACCAGTGATTGACTCCGAACTTGCTCCAAAGTAAAGCCAACATGTTGGGAAATACACTAGGCCTTGACATCGACATTGGAGAGAATGATTCAGATGAATCTTCTTTCAATAGTGATATTTATGATGGGGGGGGGGGGGGGGGGGTTGGAGACGGAAGGGGAAGGAAAGAAAGTAATGACGATGACGATGGCCATACACACAGAGTCAGAGACTGAGGAGAAGGTGCAGCGGCTGTGCTACCTCAGGCGCGTTATTAGTACAGCATGCGAGTTTGTCCAGATTCAGGACGTTGTTTGTGAACACATGATAGCGTGCATCATCGGTGCATGCATGCCTTGATTTGCCTCAACGCTAAGCTGCATACTGTGCGCATCATTTTCTACGCCTCCAAACAACTGCAGATGGGCACGGTGGTTGTTTCACGCTGTATGTAGTATGAGCAGGGAGGTGGGAGTTGCATAGCAGGCCGTACAGGTAGCGGACTACATTCGAGTACGTGCGTACGTGCATGTCTGGCTGGCTCGTAGAGCACTGATCCCTATGTAGCGATCGGTGATACAGCTGTATGACTCGTATAATTCAGGCCAGCGCAGCCGCCAGCTAGCTCGCCAGCTAGCTAGCCTTGCTCCAGCAGCGCTGAGATAAGACGTACGTGCGTAAGAGTAATAGACGGCCGCGGCTGCAGGGATGTCAATTTCAGGATCGGAGCAAGCGCTGGCGTTTGTTAGCTGTGCACAAAACCAAGTACATGTACATGCACAGGGGATGCTCTTGAATGATGACGAATTTTATGTACAATGCGTACGGCGAGTGTGCCTGAGTGTGTGATCTGTTCACATAATGACGTTTCAAAAAAGGGGGTCTGCCACTCACAGTTTCGCGGTAGATGCGGAGATCATGCACGGGTGATTAGAATCGTTAATTTTTATATTCACATATCAGTGTGAGGCTGGAAATTAATATTTTCGTGATCTCTACATAACCAGCTTTCCATAGATGTAAAAATTTATTATATTTAGAATTTTCAATAGAGTTCTACTGTAAGTGATTTGAATGTCAATTATGTAGCATATGGGACCAAATTGTTTCTCTCTGCCCCTTCCTGTCAATCCACTAGGAACTGTGATCACAGTGTAATTAATAAAGCATGATGCTGCTGGCAGAAAAGATTTTAATGTTCTTTCTTAAACCCCTATCAAACCAGATCTCCCTGGTAACCACCATGGAATTACGAAAGTCGTCAACTTTAGACATAAGCACCAATGAACTCTCCATCATATCCTTCCAAATATGTTAAGTATTCTTTACAAGGGGTGAAAATTGTGACAAACACGGTTGTGCAGTCAGTCATTGCAATTGACATTGTCAGCCATTGTCAGCCATTGTCAGTACATGTACGTACATGCCAGTACATGATTAAACTAGCTCATGTGCTTGAAGATATATCAACTTTGGCGTCTTCCCATTGAATTCCAGAATTCATTGCTGAATCACTCAAGATACGTTTCAGACCAATGTTTCCTAGTGAATCATTGTTGAATCGATTAGGGGTAGATCAAGAATGTTGCATCTGCAATTGTTTCAAGACCCCAAATCGATGGGTGTCCTCGAGTGCACCTGTTGAATTTTCTCCTGGTTTGAAAGGGGTTTCAGAAAGCAGAATGGAAGGGGAGGGGCCACTTTACCTCCAGGGCGGTCTTGATGTCTGCAATGTGTTGCCTGACGTGGCGCTCAACAAACTCCTCCCCATTGACAGCACAGCTCTGCTTGCTACACGTTCTCTTCATCTCCTGCAGGACACTCTTGGCTTTCAAGGTGTTTGCTGTCAAGACTGAACAAGAACATTGTGTCCAAAGTAAAAAGCAAGTTCTTTTGAAGGTGACATGTATCTCAGTGGTAATGTCACACTGATGCATAATGTCACACCAATTCATAAATTGGAACTAGAGCTCACAGTTGATGTTTGGGGATGTTTAGACACTGAAGAAAATGCTGCAGAATAATGTTTGTAATTCATTTTATCCATGTAGATACAGGATATTCTTGATGTTGGTTGGTAAATTGTAAGGTCAATGAACTTTCACAAGACAATTAATTTACCTCAATTCCCTGTGCGTTCACTTTACCAACATCGATAGTATCCGGCCTGCATGTCCTTATTGTATGTGAATGACAAGAATTGTTCTGCAGCATTTTCATTAGTTTGAAAATGCATTCATTTTTCACTGAACATGAACCATGATTATGTGTTGGTGTGACATTATGTGAAGATGTGACATTACCAGTTGTAACACATGATAAAAGTCGCCTGTTTGTTGCAGCTTTACGTGTCAAATTTTTTCGAGCACGGGATATAGAGAACTGCACGGCGACTTATGTTCTTGGGTTGAATTTCCTCCATATCAAACTGTAGCAATACTAGTACTATACATTGTACGTACTGTTGCTACATGTAATACTACTAAATGTACATGTACAGTACATGCATACTATTAATTCTACATGTACCACTACATAATTGTTGTACTTGGTCCAGAATGGCCATACTCACATCTAACTAAGGGGCCATCCACCCAGTACTCCTTGTTCTGCCCGACCTCTGGCCGCAAGTCGCTGACCACTTGACCGAGCCGCTGCAAGACCTCCCAGGCCCGGTCATCGATGAGGGCGCCCTGTCGCTGGAGGCACGTCAGCCCCTGCAGCACACTAGTGCAAGCATTGGTGAACTCTGCCCGGGTGTATGGTGTGGCGGGGTTGGCTGAAGACACACTCATTGCTGGAGCGGGCTTGTTTTATCTAGAGACACACACAAGTAAATTCATTCGAAAATTAATTTCATGGTTTTCCTGTGGTTTGGAAAGACTGCAACCACTAGCGCAACACTCCACAGTACAAAGCACATAGAGTGGCATGCGGCATATGGGTACCATCTGTAGGACAAGAATAGGGTTTTTTTTAGCAAGACAGATGTGTGACTTATCAGAAATTAGTGACCCGATCATCACAAAAAATAACAACTTTGGACGTGCAGTGCTACTACTCGATCAGCATTGACAGTCATTCTCAGATTCATCTACAAATGGATTTTGCCTTTTCAGTATGCGCATAAACATTCATTTTTGATGACCACCAAAATTGATTACACACATAGCACAAAGCATACATTTAGGCATAAATGATGACAAGTCAAACTAGAACTTCTCCGACGAGATTCGACCGAGCCGCACATCGAAAGCTCACGACTACTTACTGTAATACGGCCGGGCTGGACCCGGGTACATGTGCTGCTGCCGACCGCTACCTCTAAAAAGCCGCGGCAGAGAGATAGTGCCCGGCACAAATTACACATACACACGACGTTTGTCGGAAAGTATTTCACTAAAGAAACCATTGCTCCATACCATATCAGTCATAAAATCATAAATATGCATATCAGGTGGAATATAATTACTTCAATTTTGGACTTACCTTTCTTTGATTAAAAATAATCGGTACGATCTGTCAAGCTGGGAGAAGACTCTAGCTGCACTTGCACGTAAATTCTGTATCCAGTGGATTCGCCAAGTAAGTTATTTTTGTCCATAAAATTCTTAAATTTTTCATCTAATAAAATTATTTTTCTGTAAATGTAAAATATTTAGTGCATATGAATTATTATTAATGGTTTAAGATATAATTTTAATATCCCAAATAAAAGAAATAATGGAAATATTGAAAATAAATCATTGTTGCTGTAAATTGGCCACACTAAGCTGCGAGTTTGTTGATAGCAACCAACAGCTGACACAATGACCCACGTGCATAAACATTTCACGTAAACAATAGCGTTGACTACGGCTTGGAAGCAGAGATTAGCGTCCGCAACCAGAAATAACAATTGACTCAGGAGCCTATGCTGCATACTCCGGAATTAATGGTAGCATTTAAGCTATCGTAACGTCACTCGCTTACATTGTTTGATAGGACTATAATCCTGTGGTATTAAGGTAAAATATAACGATAACACGTCTTTTTCTATAGAAAATAAGTCGGGAATAAAGCAGCCGCATCATGACCGATACTGTGCCAGTACCCGCCGTCCGGCCCCCGGTGGACAAGCCTATGCGTCTGGTCGGAGTGAGCCACAGTAACAACAGCTACAGTTTGGTTGACCACGCATCCGCGAATAACCAGCTGCATCATATATTTCTCGTGGTCAAGCAACATATTGCAGGTAAGTCTATACAGAACTTTCTCCCGCTTCCCCTACTAGCTCTCTCTTCACTTTATAATTTTGTGTGAAATTCTCCCCTTCCTCCGACCCTAGTCCTACCCTTTACCCCGACCCCCACCCCTACTCCCATGCCTTCACAAGTTCTGTGCCTAGCCACCTGTCCTGAGTGAGGAACTAATTTTGACTGCTTCATTCCTATATTTCGACCATCGCCTTCCCCTTCTTCCTGCTCTTCCGCTCCCCATCTTCCTCAATCTGGCTCTGGCTTTGCTGTCACCATCCACTTTTTCCTCTGTCAAAGATTGTTTCCATCCCTTCTCCTCTTTCTCATCTGCCTTCTTTCTCTCTATCAAACATCCCTTTTCCTCTTCCGTTTCCTCTTCTTCCCCTTTATTATTATGCCCCTGTTCTTCCTTACCTTCTTCCATCTGATCCATCCTATTTAATCTTCTCATTTTATTCCCCTCCCTTCCCCCTCCCCTTCTTATAACCCCTTCCCTTTAATTGTTCTTACCCTCTCCTCCTCCTTCCTGCCTGCATCTTATTTCATCCCCTCATCATCAGACTATCTAAGTAAACCCAACTGTAATCGTGCTTCACCCACAGGAATCCTCGCTGACAAGCAATACTATCAGATCGAAGAGCTGAAGAATGAGATCATCACTCTGGGAGTGGACATCGCAGCCCTTGCCAGGGACAGGTCATTTGAGGAGTCGCGTGACAAATATCACAAACATTTCTGGCGAGCTGAAGATGAGGCAGAAAACAAACGTAAGATTTTACGCTATATCAACATATTTTTCCTTCTACGTATCCAATGTACAATACAGCTCAAAGGAATTGGCATAGGGAAAGGGAAAGGGAAGAAAGGGAAGGAGCCGCAGTTTTCATCTGCGGTATATTTTGTCCGGTTCAGCATGAAGCATTAGCCTAAAATGCATCATGTTTCATGCTGAACTGGACAAAATATACTGCGGTTTAAAACTGCGGGTCCTTCTCTCTCCCTTTCCCTTTCCCTATGCCAATTCCTTTGAGCTGTAGTGTACATGTAGTAATATACACTGGGAAGACTTGTATTGCATGTTCAATTGTTAAAGGGCATATACTGTACTGGGAAGGCAAAAAAGCCTTCAGAAGGTAATTGTTAGCAATCATCTTGCCAATGGTCTTAAATTCATGTATTGTCCATTTTAGAAGCTTGCTGAAATTTATTTGCCCTCAAATGATCAATATTTGGAGTAATTAATGATTAATGATTAAATCTTCAAAATGTTCGGGCCGAACATTTTGAGGATTTGTGATTTAATCACTCATTACTCCAAATATAGATCATTTGAGAGCAAATAAATTTCAGCAAGCTTCTAAAATGGACAATACATGAATTTAAGACCATTGGCAAGAAGATTGCTAACAATAACATTTTGAAGGCTTTTTGCCCTCCCAGTACAGTATATGCCCTTTAATACTTTTTTTTCTGGAAATTTAAGATATAATAGTGAATTAATTCACCATCATTTATAGGATGGAGAACTCACATTCCGTACTATTGGGTGTATGCCTAAAATTTCTGTTGAAATTGAAATTACCCCAGAAAGCCCTAGCATTCACTTTGATAATTATAGTGAGTGGTCTACAAACTGGCCCCTCCTCTCGGAACCTGCTCCTGCATTTATGTTGAATGCACAGTATAGAATATTTGATGTGCTTATCTGATATATTTATGCATATTATCAATTCTTATTGATGTTTTAACACTTAGGTTTCGTTTTAATCTTTTTAATATAGAATTAATCGTGAAGCTCTCCGAAGTTGCGTACGCACTGCTGGACTACAAACAGAATTGCTGCACAGCAAGCAGGGGCCCATTTGCACTTGATGAGGCCAAACTAGAGACACTTTGCAAGAAGCATCTCTTTGAAGTGCAGAATTTCAGAAGAGTAAGTGAAGTCATAAAATACCACAAAAAGGTATTTATCATCTCGTCTGCTGTCATATTATTCCACCGTCTTACCGGCTCTCTCTGCCTCTGTACCCTATTTTTCTTTACCATCCACTTTATTTCTTTTTCTTCCTTTCCCTTTCTTTGCCTTATATTTACCCATTTTTCCTCTCTTTTCTTTGAATGTGCTCTTTTTTTTATCACACACTCTCTCTCTCTCCGTCTCATTCTCAAATGGCTGCATGCAAATATTTTTTTGTTCGTGTAAAATGACACTATTGCCATTTTGATTTTTAAAAAAATTAATCTTTCTCATACATCTTGATGTGTTGATCTATTAATCTGTGTGTTTATTTTATAGGAACTCGCTCAATTTGTCAACCCAGCACGTGATCGCAATGCCCAGGTTACCCAACTATCCGCACCCCTTCAGTCTCAGCTTGAATGGTACCAATACAAGGCTCCTCTGGATGACCCGGATATCCGCAGACCGCTGCCATACGAGTGCACACTAACCTCACGCGAGACTATCCGTCCGAGGACCGACCCGCCTGAAGTGTTCGGTCACATATCCGGAGTGAAGGCAGTGCCCAGTCAGTGGAGTGTACCGGATCTATCAGGCAAACCAGGCGCGGCTAATTCAGGTGTGATATCATGTTAATGAATTATTAATGACGATACGTAGGAACAATTATCTTCCACCTTATTCTATTATTCTCGTTGTTATCAATATCTTACCACACTATTTGTGTCTGTTTTTGTAATAGTTGATTTTATCATTTCATTTTTTATCAAAAGAAAATTCAGCATAACAAAACATATTTGAATTTGAATTTTCATCATCATCATCAATGTCAGTATTTTCACTATCATTTGATTATTATTGTTCTTCTCTGCCTCTTTAACCTTTTGTGTGTCACATGTGCTCTTTTTCAATAATAATACACACAAATCCCATAGAGTAGCAGTTTATCCTAACAAAGGGTTAACAGTACGGAAGATGTTGATCATCGTGGTAGTAGTATCGCTATAGTAGTAATCTGTTGTCTCACGAAAAGGCAAACTGGAGATTGCGACGTTTCGACCGCTACTGCTAGTCTTCGTCAGGCAATGTGGACAATAGTCGCTGCGCGCGTCTTTTATAGCGTAAGCTGTGTTCCGAAGGTGCCAGAACCGCCGCGCTGCGATTGGTCAGGGTTAACATTACTGATATTATTATCAGCTTGATCAGTATCCAACAGTATCACAAGTCTACAGTTGATTTTTGTAAATACTGGTATTGATTTTCTTATACCATTGATTTATTTTTCTGTTATTTTTATGATTGGTATTGTCCTACTTTTTCTTTCTGATCAGTATCATTATTGCAGTTTTATGATTGATTTTGTGAAGACTTATCATATTTTACCATTGATTGTTTGCCATCGCGTGATGCAGGTACCCACGGTATCCTCACCAGCCAGGGGCGATACGGAGGCAGACACATCTATGAGCGAAACATCAACGAGCGAAGACGTCCATTTGAGCAAGAGGTTCAGCATGTTTCGAGTCGTTACAAGCACTACCACGGTCTCTGCGAATAACTCCACAAGCAGCTTCTTAGAACATATGACAATTGCACCCTCACTCTTATTTTAGTGCACAGTCTGCCTGTAACATGGACTATTGAGACCTTTTTGAATACCAATAATATCAGTTTTTAATATGGTCTATGTGAATAACTCCACAATCAGCTTCCTAGAATATACAACAATTGTGCCTTTACACTGTTTCTTATTTTAGTACACAGTCTGATTATAACACGGGCAACGAAGACCTTTTTGAATACCAATAATATCAGCTTTTAACGTGGTCTCTGTGAATAACTCCACAACTTCCTTGAGCATGATATAATTGCGCTCTTTTGCTGTTTTATTATTTTAGTGCACAGTCTACCTGTAACATGGATAACTGAGACCATGTCGAATAACAGTAATATCAGCTTTTAATAGCAGAAGGAAATCGTGCCCATTCAACAGGGAAACAAGTGTAAGATCTATTTCTGGGGGCTTTTGTTAAATCTTAATGTCTTGAAATAATCAACCTGTTAAGCATGTTTGCATTATTTGATTTGAGATATGACAAGTTTTCACAGGCCCTCTTTGTTATTTGCAGGGGCCATTTTTGCATTGCTGTGCTAATTTGCCCTGATCAAGTCGCAATGTAATAATTTCACTGCCTCTTACTGGATATTGATTCTGATATATCACCTTTCCGGACTTTACACTCGTAACAGGGACTCAACTACGATCTCTGTCAAACAATGGACTAATTCAAATTTGTTTAGTTACAAGTTGAACACAAATTGGTCCTATGCTCATGGTAGAGTGATTCTGGGTTGTGTAATTTGTACCACTTATAATCCCTGATCTTCAGTCACTAGATTTGACTTGAGAATATCTTTGTAGTGATGGAGCCAATGTAGTCCTCAGTACAAATTTTGTTATAACTTGGCTGGTGTAGATTTCTCCTATGATAATCCTAAAAAAAATCATTGTGCACAAGCAAACCATATCCTCTTCATAATTCTGTTCATGATGGTTGAATCAATACTTATTATCAATTGGATGATGTGGCTGTTATGGCGTTTTGATCAACAAACCACATTGTGTTCATCCAAAGATAAGAAAATAGTTGTCAGTGTACAGTGAAATATTTTAGTTGTTCACCTCATCTGCGATGTAGATCGTTGAATTACATATAATTCATTGAATTTCATGACACATTGTGCAAGACATTTACATTTGTTGATGCTGTAGCTTCTTCTTCTCTTCTGTTTGTGTCGTTATCTAGTGACATAGGCGACCTCATTTTTGCCAATTATTTTTGTTGGGTGTGTGATTTCTTAGTTCCGAAGTTGACTTCTCTTGAATTCTCTTGAGAAATGTGGTCCGTTGTTTTTCTCTTGCTTCCTACCAAATTACGTTTGATATCAAAAGAACTGGATTATATTTAGACTAGTTAGATGATTTCTAT
>OZ022595.1:19012751-19162751 GCA_963669155.1 Arbacia lixula | reverse complement strand
AAAATCAGTTCAACCTCAAATCAAGGTGAAATCTTTTAGAGACAGTTTTTGTGACATTTCATCGATTACTTTTCTTGTAATAATCCTTGGAATATTCAATGAGCTTTTAATTTTTTTGACAAATTTGGACCTCAAAATTTAAAAAAAAAAATGACATCCCTTGACTAAATGATGTTTTAAAATCAGCTTGATATAAGTTGAAACTTATTTTTATTTATTTTTCAAAAGTGTCAAAAGTTTTTTTTTTAACACCTAGCATTTGTACTCATTTCTACTATGTACTTATTTGATTTCACACGTTTTCCTTACCTGTATTTTCATTGTTAGTGTCTTTTTTGTAATCATCAGAATCAATTGTATATCAAAGTTATTGATATTATCGGTGTTATCGACCAATCAGTCATTACAATGAATCAACAAAATGATTCGATAGAATTTCAAATGTACGATGACTTGGAGACGTTTTGAAATGTCCGTTTCTCAGCATGGCTGTCGCTAGCCTAGGTTCTACCCTGCGGACTCTTTCTTTTTGCTACACGGCAATCAAAATAAAGGCTGGAGAAACAGACTAGTCTTCCGTCTCTCTCTTTATGAGGCGGGGAGAAGAAGGAAGTGTATCAACTGTGTATTAACTGTGTAGTCTGTGTATCCAGACTTAGTTATGACTTAGCCTAGGTACTAGGCTGCGAGGTGCATGGACACAACCCAGTCTGTTAACAACTATGTGTGGTAACGCAGACTACGCCCTAATTACGTCATGGATCCTCTGAGCGAGGATGTGCTTAGGGCATAGCCTGTTTTACTAGACATAGTTGTTTACACATTGGGTTGTGTCCATACACCTCACAGCCTTGTACCTAGGCTAAGTCATGAGTAAACTATAAGAAATGAACATACCAAGCTCTGTAGTCTTGAACATAGGCTAGACCGTCAATTGCTAAATCGACCTTTTTTCAAAACGCTACGTCATCAAGATGATGAATGTTTACGTGTTGCAGTTTGAGTGAACGACCAATGGTCATTGTATACCTGAGCCTATGAGCACACGGTTGTTGAACGTGTGATGAATGTATGAATATAGGGTAGCCTTGATTATACAAGATTCAAGATTTTTTATTTTCCACAAAAAAATACCAAGAACAACAATACACAAATACAAATATGATAAATAGAAGAAACAAAACAAAATGAACAAAAATCTTTTAATAGAAACTACATGTCGTTAGAAAATTATATTAAGTGTTAGCAAAACTACGCATTGAGGATGTTCCCATAATTTGTTGTTATCGTATATGTAAGAGCTAACTTGTCACTGTAATGTAATATTACTCATATGATTATTATAATACTTATCATTGCTGTTATCATACTTACAATAATTATGTTTATTGTCGTCACGATATCATCATCATTATCATCATCATCATAATTGTCATAATTGAAATGGCATGTGATTGTATGCCGAACATTTTCAAGGATGTTCATAACTCAAAAAGATTAACGCAAGAATATTGATTATAGATCATGATGTCCAGGGTACAATATTGCTCAAACTCACAAACTCCTCCCCAAGACATCTTGATATTGAAGTCGTCGTGTCATCATGTGTAATAAAACAATAGATATATTTTGAAAACATGAATGGTGCATGCATTCACGTTTTTATTATGAATAACATACATTCATTCCAATTAATGCAATCTTCCACAAATTATGCACACAACTCCCATTCGATGAAGTGCAAACCTGCTCTTGCACCCTCTCTCTCGTCTCTCTCTCTCTCTCTCTCTCTCTCTCTCTCTCTCTCTCTTTCTCTCTCTCTCTCTATCACTCTCTCTCTCTCTCTCTCTCACACACACACACACACACACTCCTCCCACACTCTCTCACTCACTCCACCCCCCCTTTTTTTTTTCTCTCTCTCTCTCTCTCTCTCTACCACCCTCTCTTCCGTCGTTTCTCCCCTCTCTCCTCTTCGCTCCTGACTCTCTTTCTCCCTTTCCCCTCTCTTTCTTTCTCCCCCCCCCCCATATCTCTCTCTCTCTCTCTCTCTCTCTCTCTCTCTCTCTCCCTCTCTCTCTCTCTCTCTCTGTTGATATATCATGTATATGCAAAACACAAAGAAGGACACACCCAGCATGCCCAGTTCTACTCTTTCTTTCATTTTTTCGCGTAGGCCAAGTGACCGATTCCTAAACCTATTCCGCAACGCAACTTTCAACAATAGAGGCATATTATTTTGATTTATAAATTGTTGTGGGAAGATAAACAAAATCATTGTCAAGTTTCAAGGTGACCGGAGCCACATCGGTCTGATCAGTTTCAAGATTTTTCATGAAAGAAAATTGATAAATAGGTTTTTCTGGCATCTTTTAGACCTAGTACTTTACTTTGTTTATTGAACGTATTGGATTGTATTTTCAATAAAAATCTGGCGTATTTTTTTTGTTCAATATGAATAGAATTTCAATGAAGTTAGCGACACCCATAAATACACGCTTTGTAAACACATAATATATTTATTCTATCTCCCTCCTTTCCATGTCTGTCTGTCGGTCAGTCTGCCTGTCTCTCTGTCTGTCTGTCTGTCTGTCTGTCTCTCTCTCACACACACACACATATACTCTCTCTCTTACTATCTCTATATCAAGCTAACATAGCTTAACGGTTAGAGTACGTAACCAGAACATAATTAGGAGAAAATTATGTTACAGCAATTGTAATTGTCGGTTTGCGTCATGAATTGGCATGAATCCACTCGGTTTTGCGGAAGGAAGAGAAAGTATTTACAAGCAATTCAATTCTGATTGCATGTATTATTTTACCAAATGAATCTAACAACACATATGACTACTAAATTTATAAACACCATCATGAGAAGATCAATATTGTACGTTTACTTATTTACTCTTGAGTCTACAGCACATTTCCACTTAGGACTACTCAATTGTCAAAACCATCATGAGAGCATAGACCTCGAATTAAACTCACTCAATCCAAAATAAGACGGAAGAAGATGACCTTAAAGAAAGTACACTTCCCCCCCCCCCCCCACCCTATTTTTAAATATTCCATTCAACAAAAGACCACCAGCAAAACTTGGCACATGTGCCCGTTATAAATTGAATAGGCCTGCTTCCCCATGTTGATATACTCAACATATCTCTTTATTTTGCTTCATCGCAGGTGGGCAAAACCGTGATTCAGTGAGTTCATAACTTGAGAAGAGATGTTATCCATCTTATATTTCTAGAGCTGACACCCACAGAGAAGTTGCAAGGGAGACAACAGAAAAGGCGGGTAGATCCTCCGGGAAAATCCCTTGTATTATGAACCAAGAGCATGTGTACAATGGATGCTACTCTGGTTACCAATGGCAACGCAACGCCGCGTCTACCCCACGGAGAGTCAATTATTCTATTTTATGTCGGGGAAGCACGCTATCGACAAAACCGCTGTACCATGTATACACGGAACACTAAACTTGTTAGTCACATTATGTGCAGTAATGCACTTGCACCCGATGATCAAAGCATTACTGTGCGAATAGTGTACAGTGTACTCAATGCCCCAGATATTACTAGTATCCCCAGGTACTCAATTCAGTGCAATTCTACTATTAAAGTGGCTTTATTTCTAATAAATTAGCAGGCTTTTATACATTAATTTATAATACAATAATCTTTAGTTGATACATGAATATGAAATCCATAGGCACCATCAATACATCTACTGCGTGTAAGGCAAAAGGGAAGAAGGTGTTTTTCTGAAAACAAATATTATTTTACATTGTTCAATGATAATCTGGCAGATTAATCCTTGCATCAACCCGTTCAAATGACAATTACCATTTTCTTTGAGTAATTTTAAGGAGGATTTCCGGTCAGAAAAGTAGTTAACACCAATACAAGCAAAAAAAGCTGAAAAACAGAGCCATGTTTTAAAAATGAAAATCGGATAATTGATAAGGAAGTTATGAATGTTTTGACTACACGGAGATCGCTATTTGGGAGAAGTGCATTGGCACATTAGTCACGGGGCAGTCATATCTGGCGCTGAATTTCCTTTTGGTAATTTATATATTTTTTGGGAAAAGGGGATATTCTTTTATATAGAAACATGAAAAATAAAAGTAGGAAAGTAAGTGTATGACATTACAGCCTAATTTCTGAGTTGCCAATTTACGGTAATCAAATAATAGTGAACTTTGAATCATTCTAGTAACTCGCCGAGTAGCAAACACCGACTTTCTTAAATTTATTTGCTGTTTTCTAAACGTGAATACTTGTGCTTGAGTTTCCCATGCTTCTTTTATTCTTCAAAGACAGCTCACTGTGGCGAACGCATCTGATAACTTCCGCGACTTTGTATCACAGTAACCAAGGCAACCCGATAATGAACATGACTGGAATATGGATTGTATTCCCACGAAATCGGAACAATCACAATCATTGATTATCCACCTTTTATCCACGCAGGCACGCACATAATTCTGTTGTAAAAAAAATCATTATTTCCTGACGTTGATATCTTTCATGCTTTTTACAACTTACTTTATTGCATATTTTCTGTTTGCCAATGTGATAAATCGTAGACTATCATAAAACATGCTTGGGAAATGTTCACGTTGTGAAGTTGGGCAGGCGGTCGCAGGTCGGTAAACATTTTGAGTGAAACAGACCTCCGCGGAGTGAACTTCACGTCACGTCGTTGCATGCTAAAAAAAAAAATACACAAAACAAAATATATCGCGCAGAATACAAAATTATAATGTCTGTCTTGACGTCGCAGGTGTGCTGTTTTTAACCAATTTGCATACCGGAAAAATTGCTGATAATATGGTATTCGTGAGTATTACATGTAGGAATGCCCCAATGACACACAAAAAGTTAACTAAGGTTTGTTTTATCCCCCATTTTTTTAAGTGTAGACACTTTTCGATGGTAGGTCCGATGATAAATCTTGCGTTTTGTAATCAAAGGGTTAAAGTTTATATAAATGCAGCCTCCACATCTTTTTCTTTGTCTGTTTGGCCCGCGTAGGCTGTCGTTATTTTATGCACCTTCGCTACACGTAATCCCCTTTCATCGGGTCTGCGCCTAATCCCTGCTATTGGGATTCGGATTAGGATTAGGCAAATGAAACGGAGTAGCTAGGGCTTTGTTGGAGCGGTAATATTTGCTCTGATGAGAAAGATCCAACAATATACGAGGTAGAAGTCTTTTTTCACTGACCGTGTTTAGCATCTAACGGGACCACGGGAATCTTGGGATAAAGGAAAATCATGGCGTGGCATCGACCTGTTTCGTCACGCCCCACCCCTCCCTCCGTCTTTGGGAATTGAGAGGAGAGGGGTGGGGGAGGGGTGCATGGTGTAGAAAGAGCAGGTCTAAGTAGCTAGAGGTCACCCGTGCATGGATCTCCGTTCTGTCACTGTCTGTCTCTTAGAGGGAGTTTTACTGTGAACTCTCACGCACGCACGCCATAATTCGCGTACGACGCAGGTGTAAAACGCCGCGCTCACTTTATACTGCGACTTCTACACTGATACCAACCACCGACTGCATTCTCTGGCCACTGGGACATAAATGTACAGCGCAGGTCCAATCAGAGTGTTACGCTAGTAGTATTCCACACCGGCCGAGGTTGAAAATGGTACCAAAGCCCATCGGAATTCCGTTTGAATTGTCGACAATTTGAGGCCACCACATTTTGTTTTGATAACTGTCTGCATGGTCATGATGGTGATACTGTGAGAACCAGAACCTACAATACTGCAAACAAAATAAGTTAGCACGCGATTTACAAACATGCAAAGAGATCTACGTAGTAGTCGTGTTTGGTAAGTTAATGACTTAACTTTTACATGATTTTTTTCAGCACATTACATTGCATGTCCCCTATCATGTTACATGTATTCTGTATGGATTTTTCCTCTTGTTTCTTTTCCTCCGTTCTTCTGGAGATCGGCAGTGTTACTGCTTGGTTAGGGACTATTGTGCGGAGAGGTTGTCGTTGTCGAGTGCAGGTTGCTGGATGCTGTTTTGAAGGTTGGTGGTTGAAGGTTGAAGGTTTGAAGATTGTAATTTGTTGGTTAACTCTTTAAACATCCTTGATGCATGTTTGCTCAAGTAACAGAGTCATGCAACTCGCATATAGAACAGGGACCATATTCATGAAAACTTACTAGCCTATATAGTTGGTTACTACAATTCATGCATTTCGATGCACTTAGTACTAACTAGGTTTAGTAAGGTTTCATGAATATGGCCCCTGGAGTCTATCTGACAGACAAATGGCTGTTTCGGTAAAAATTAAGACTCCATGGAACAGCAGGGGTAATTTCTTGTTAGCGCTGAAATGGGCTATCCGTCGTGTCCTGCGAAATTCTATATTGATAGTTGTATATTTATTTACGGAAATAAGAACAAACAAACCCAAAGGGACTGGCGTAAAATAAACGGAAGCGCTCTTTCCGGTGTATCTACACAAGTTTGATATCAAGTATGTATAACCGTGAGCAGGTTGACAGTTCCATGGTATAACAAGTACGATGATACACCAACCTGGTGGACTGTACTTTCACGGATGATGATGATGATAATGATGATAACCACGGACGATTCAAGTTGCAGTTACAGTGGAATTACACTGGCCCGTATTGTAAACAGAGGTACAACGTAAACATACTTAACCTTGACTAACGTTATGGGACGCCAATGGAAACAAAATTAAATATTATCATTGAGTCAATCTAATAGATTTTGTCCTCGGACTCACTATGTTATATTGAATTTGTCCACATAATAATATTTCTCAATTCAACTCAGTATTTAATGTTAGCACCTCGCGGCCTCAGCTGAATTGCATGCCAACGTAGGCTACAATATATAAAAACATACACAAACAAAACATGTTGAAGAAAATACAGTGATTGATAAAATAGTGGCTCATAATGACAGCGAACAATTGAATCACGCACTGATGTGATTTTGTGATGAAAATCAAAGATTTCGTGACAGTATCAGATGATTTATTTTGTGCCCCGTAACGATTACTACGCGGTCTAAGTTGCGAATACGGGTTACTTACAATGTTTATCAGCTTGGATATTTCGGTTACGGTGGTGATAAGTGATGATTTTAATGTTGCGCTTTTAAAGGGGTGGTTCACTCTGAAGATAAGTTGGTTTCAATGAAAGCAGAATCATGAAAGAAATATATCATATGCAATGAGGGTTTGACGAAAATTGGTCAAAAGATAAGACAGTTACGTTAGGTCTAACAAAAGCAGAGTCATGAACAAAAGAAGTAAGTGAATGTTGGACAAAACTCTGTCAAAGGAACAAAGTTATGAATTGTCAATTTCGTTGTTCCACGACATCACTTGCGAGTAACCCTGCTAGACAATTTGAACGATTCTTTGAAACGTCCATTTTCTAAAAAAAAAAAAAAAAAAAAAAAGAATACACACCATTTTACTTGTGCATTTCATATATTCACCAGTGGGAAGAAACTTCATCTAAACTTATTACGACGAACTTTGCTCACCATGAATACAAGCATGACTGATGTGTTCCGCTGTTCTGTTTAATTTACTAAACTGCCGTTTACAGCCCAGTGTTATTCTAAACACTCCCATATATAACTGATAAATGTTTCTAAGGACACTTTAACCCAATTTCGAGAGAAAGACAATTCATCTACGATTTTGGAATATATATAAAGACCTACACAATTACAGCACAACATTTCTTGTAAACCGTCATTGTTACTTTCCTTTACTTTCTCGCCACCGTTTTCCCCGAATAAAATATTTCGAGGAAGATCTAATATATCATGTCTACATACCTACGCACAGAATTTGACCTCACATCTAATTTCTAGTGCGAATTTACGTTTCTTCCTCTCCAATTCGCCGTTTCTTGAAATATTCGTTCGGGAACTTTAACGGGATATGCTCTGATATTTAAAAAGTTTGAAGTGACATGCGATAGATGCGTTGTGTGTGACGTCTCACGCTAAATATTATTAAGGAAGTGAACATTAAACGACCCACACGGTGTATCGGATGGACGCGCTAGTCCTTTAGAGGAGTTTGCGTGAAACATGATAGCCACTGAGACACAGCGTTGTTTGTGTCCATGAAACATTAACTCATTTCCTACCGTTTATGTCATTTTGCACACAATATCACGGAGCTGTACATAGAGCGGCATGCCAGCTGGCGCTTGAGAAGTTAAACAGATTTGCATTCGCGCTGTCGTCCTTCTGAAGAGGTCGTTTTTCAAGTTTGGATTTCAACTGATATTAAGATTGAGTTGCCCTCCTATGTTTCTGACAAGCACGGTGTTTCTTCATTCATAAGCGTGTCCATTTCAGTCGCCTATCTTTCGCAGTCTACGCCTGAAATATAATCAGGGATATCGGGTTTCGTTTGACCTTTGACCGCGCGACCATGGCAATGACACGCATCGCACTCACTCGGTGCATGTGAATTATTTTTGCGGAAGAGGGGGCATGTCTCTCAATCCGTCATCCCTGTCTCCTTTTCATTTTTCTCCTCCTCCACCTCTTCCCTTCTTTTTCTTCCTCCTCCTCCTCCTGATCCTCTTGCTCCTCCTCTCCCTTCTTCTTCTTCTTCTTCTTCTTCTTCTTCTTCTTCTTTTTTTATCATCTTCCACTTCTTCTTCCTCATTTTCTACTGCTTGTTTCTGCAACTCCTCACACCGCTTCTTTTATTTCTCCCCTCCTCCAAATCTATCCTTCTTCTTCCTCCTCTTTATACTCCTTTAACTTTTCGCTCGATTCGTAACGCTCTGTTACGTAGCAGGCTGTGTACTTCTTCTTCTCCCTCTTCTTCTTCTTCGTCTTCTTCTTCTTCTTCTTCTTTTTCTTCTTCTTCTTCTCCTTCTTTTTCTTCTTCTTCTTCTTCTTCTTCTTCTTCTTCTTCTTCTTCTTCTTCTTCTTCTTCTTCTTCTTCTTCTTCTGTTTCTTCTTCTTCTTCCTCTTCCTCTTCTTCCACTTCTTCTTCCTCGGGTCAATCTGCCTCCTTCAATCCTGAAGATTCTTGCAGATTTGTTCTGGCCTGAGCACGACCCCCAATCAATACCACTGTTATTCAATACCTTTAATTTGGTCTAATACATGTGATTTCTGTTTTCTCGCAAGGGATTTGGCTGGTGTATGTATGTGGCAATTGGAAACCACAAACTCGCCAGACAGGAACCCATTACTGCATTCATAAATGCTATTCATAATGCATTCATAAATGCATTCATAAATGCTATTCACTCGAGCGCTATACCTCTCATCGGCAACCACACAATAAATCACCTGCTGCTAACATTGGGCTTTGGACGAGCAGCGCGTCTGTGGTTGTCATAGTAACATACACACTTTGTTCTCAGACGGATTTAGTTCAATCATGGACCAACTACAACATGAAAAGGAAAGCTGCGATAAACAAGCTTTTAAAAACATGATGCGGGCACAGCTGTGGAAGCGATTCATTATGTACCGTACATGAGGCATACCTGGGGAAGGGGTAAATTTCAATGAGATAGGGTCGCACGCCTGTAATTCAAATCAGGGAAGTCCAGAACGCGTACCAATGATGACAATATCATCATTGCTAAAAATATGAATATCAAATCAGCTGAAGATATTCGAGTATGTTTTTATATGCTTCCTTTTGCCTGTGCAGTTGATACATCATTAAAAATACGTTCATACACACCTATACGAAAAAAAAAATAATTCCGTTGTCCAAAACAGAAAAAAAAGAGCAGTTTATGGAATTATTTTGTACACAACGTATTGGAAAGCACCTCGCACGTGACATCACAGAATTGAAATTTCAAAAGATCATAACTTTCTTATTCTTTGACGGATGTTCGTCGAACCTTCACTAATATGTTTCTTTCATGTGTCTGCTTTTATTGAGACCAACTTAACTTCATAGTCAATTATCCCTGAAGTCGCACACGTACCTGAAATTTGAGGTTAATTGGCTGGTAGTCTCAGTTTCGTACTCTTAACCAAAAAAATCGCGCTGAAGACTTGCACGTGATAGTATTACACCGGGAAACATTATAGACTGCGTTATCGTATTGATATGCATTGATAAATTATTTATGAATATTCAGCAATCTGCCAGCTGGGTCACGGTTAGGTTTAGGGTTATTCATGAAGAGTAATGACGTCATGAATGCAGGATGGGGGCACATATGGAGTGCCGAGTTGTGACGTCATTTGAGCATTACTGTCAAGACAACTGGTTCTAAACATGCGGGTAGAGTAAGCAGTGGTTCTCACAGCGGGGACTGTAACTGTGAATGCCCGACACTAGCCCGATAGACAATATCGGACCACTAAACCTCTCATTTGAGTGAGTTTGTTTAAATTGTCTTGACGACTCCACTACCACAAATACCCGCAGGAGCAGGACAAAGGCAATGTAAGAAGCAGATTGTACGCCACCAATAGCTGTAAAATCGCCCAATAATCAATTCGCCAAGCCAAGCTTCTCCCAAACTATGTCCTTGTGGAATCTTCATGTTTTACTTGTCTCCATTAGTTACTTTTTCCCTTTTAGTCGAGCTGTGATCAATTTCCTTCCTGCAATTGTCAAGCACGGGACCAGAAAGTTCGTGGTTTGCCTACGAGTGCTAACTCTGGAGTATGATAAACTTTGTTATCATTTCGTACGCGCACATGGCTTTCAAAACGTTGCATAAAGGAAGTATACCGGGAATGACTTTGAAAGAAAGAAGCTTCGTACAATAGACACGTTGTGGAAAAGAACGAACGAGGTTTGTTGATCATTTTACACAGAGGAGTATCAATTGCTGTACAGCAATTTGTATGGACTTGCTCTCGCCATTATGTATGCTGATTGTGTTAAAGCTGAAGTTGGAAACTTATCCGCTCAAACAATTACCGCTATCACAAAGCATTTTAGAGACACGGTAGCCAATTTCCACAAGTCATGAAACTCGGCAGAAATCAGCAGTATGCCCTCGTGATAATGTGTAAGAAATATCATAGGCAACGCTTCTCGAGCCTTCTCAGGATAAGTTAACAACTATTTTTGTTTACGTTTGAAAGGTAGCAACCACAGTCTGCATTCATAATCGTATTGCTCCTGTCCGCGGTCATTGCTCCCATTGAACGCTTGCACTGTAGGGCGGATCATAGCGCACAGCGATCTCTATATAGGCTACAGGAAGTGATAGGTTTTGAACGACCCATCCAAAACATCGAAATCTAGCGATCGCTACAATTCCATCTGAAGTAAGTTTCTAGTTCTATTTTTGAAAGGAAATTCTTATTCAGCTTTTTTCTTCCATTTCCGTGTTTTTACATATTTTTGTTGGACAGGCAAAAGGGCTACCATGTCTGTAATGAATAAGAAAAAAAATAAGCCATAGCCTAATTATAAACCCTCACCCAATATCCTGACTGTGGACCCTAATCCCAACCTTAACCCATGATTATATGTGTGTACTCGTAAACCAAATGAGAGTAGGCCAAATGAGAATAGACCTAATGAGAGTAATAGTAATACATGTAGTAAGTAATAGTAAAAGTAAGAGTAAGTCACGTGATTCATCTGCAGCGACTATTGTCACCATGACCATAACGACATTTGTGAAGCTATAGAAACTACCCTTAACCCTATCTAGCCCGGGGGGGGCGCAAAAACAGCCCCCCCCCCCTCGACATTTTTCGCAATGAATTTGCAACGCGAAAAGATGGCGCCGCGACGTTTCATGATTTTTTTCATTCAAATCTCACGCAACTTTTAAGACCAAATTTGCGTCGTGGGGGTACGCGGTTCCGAAGTTACGTAACATTTTGTACATGCATGTCAGACCAAAAATTGCTCAAAAACGTGATTTCATGTACAAATCGAATGCAAATTCTGTATCTAGCCAAAATTCATAAATGTATCATTATTTTTAGTTTTACTGATGAAAAACAATAAATTTCATGTTATTCATGACTGAAATAGTGTTGCCAATGATTTTCATCGAAAAAACAATGAAAAACATAAAGTCGAAAAAACAAAGAAATACATAAGAAATTAAAAAAAACAATAAAATACATAAGAAAAACTTTGATATTGCAATTTTTTTTAATCCTTATTTGATAATAATCCTAAGAAGAGTGTCTGGACTGAAATTTAGCAGTTTTGGGGCTACATTTAAAGATTTACAACCAAATTTATGATTTTATGCATTTAATTAGCATAATTTATTAATTAAAAATAAATTTGAATAATTTTGGTGCGATTGACAATTGAATTGTGGAGATTACGTCATCGGTGACGTACGTGCCAATTATCGTCGCGATCGTGCGATCAACGGTCGAGATCTTAGGGGGGGGGGGGGCTGTTTTTGCCCCCCCCCCCCCCCCCCGGGCTATGCGATTTCAAAATAGCCCGGGCTATATAGGGTTAAAGGTTATATACTGTACTGGCAAGACAAAAAGGCCTTCAAAAGGTGATTGTTAGCAATCTTCTTGCCAATTGTCTTAAATCCATGTATTGTCCATTTTAGAAACTTGCTGAAAGTTATTTGACCTCATATGGTCCACATTTGAAGTAATTAATAATTGAATCACAAATCCTCGAAATGTTCGCCCCGAACAATTTAAGGATTTGTAATTTAATCACTAATTACTCTAAATGTGGCTAATTTTATGGAAAATAGCTTTCAGTAAGTTTCTAAAATGGGCAATACATGAATTTTAGACCAATGGCAAGAAGATTGCTCACGATCACAGTTGAAGGCGTTTTTGTCTTGCCAGTACAGTATATGCCCTTTAATTGGTTTACATCTTCGTTCAGTGGTAATTCCAGTGTCAGTTTATATTTCTTAGCGTTCAAAATACTGCATACAAAAAAAAAAAAAGACAAATCATATGGTACAATGTTAATATGGGTGTCAGCAAGGAAGGAGAGATTCTTGTAAGAGCTGACTCACAACTGGAATAATTAAAATATTTGCTCTTTGATCTTACAAACATAACGCAAATGATCGCAATAACGAACATTATAGATCTAACGCACAGGGAAATTAACGAGACACAAACATGACATTTGTATTTCCAATCGGTAATAAGAGTTTAGGTCGTAGTACTAGCTGATCGTGACTGAACATGGCAACGGTCACACGATAATCATCTTTAAGTGAACAAACATATCGCTTAACAACCTCTCCTCATTTTGTCACAGTAGAATCTCATGACGTTATTGATGCGCCATCAAAGTACTGACTTAAAACGCAAGTTTTGATTCCTACGAAGGTGGATTTTTCCATTCGTACTCATTCGCTGTATACTTGTCATTTCATCGCACATCACTATTATTTGAAAATGAGCTATCAATATATATATTTCGATATAGACCAGACGTGTATTTCCTGTGCACGTCTGGTACAGAGATGACTCCATCTCACATGTCATGTGCTTCACTCTTACCACTGAAGATGGGTGCAGTTGAAGTCACCTGTTTCCTTTGTCGTTCTATTGTTAAATATTCCACAAGGTAATCATTTCGTGCATGGTATTGTGCCGTCAGGTTTATCTTCAAATATATACTACAAGGATCTCTCTCTCTCTCTCTCTCTCTCTCTCTGTTTATACATATCTTAGTATCTCAATTAATTTTTATAGAAATACATTTGTCTGCCTATAAAATTGGTATGATGTTTGCCGTGCAGGCTAAAGTGTATATATGATGATATTGTTTATCCATTGACTATGATTGATTGTCTTACAGCATAAACTCGTTCCCCCTTCTTCCCCTCTATCTGCGCACAAATGTACGCTGACGCAGACGCACATACATACCCCCTCCCACACACACACACTGGCACATGCACACGCACACACACATACGGTCCATACATTGGCCTAGACACACACAAACAAACAGTATCTATTGAAAACATTTTTTTGGACATGCATGCAGTAGCAAGGATAGCGGTGTTCCATCCCGTAAATTCATGTCAGGCACGAATCCCGCTGTTTGGAAGATATTCTCTTCTGCATCGTATTTCATTATTTAAGAAATAGAGCACGATATTCTTATTACTGGATGTTTGCATAAAGTTGAATATTTCAATTGCCAGGGACGCGCTGTCATTCAAATCAAAACAATCACTTTTCACACACACGGACACACGCCGTCATCAGTCACTTTTTGAATATTACACTGGTCAGGAAATATCGTTCCCTAGACTCTGACGCAATGTCGACGCAATCAAAACAATGACAGGAAGGAAACCAAAGGGTGTGGTCATTTATTTATTTCCATTTTGCACGGTCAAACTACCAATCCAGCCACATTTTGCCCTGGGAATTAATGGGGTGTGGTGTGAATCGGTTGCCACAATATTGACTTAAGTGAGAAAGTGTTTAGGTTTGAAATGGAAGAGTATAAATTATGTGCGCGTGCATGGGTGTTTATTTCGGTAGGTAGGGGTGGAGCTGCTAATATATCTTCCGTTTCAATATTTTTCCGTTCTTCCTGACAGTATTTGTTTATCTCCTCCTTTTTTTAAAGTCTTTTTTTTCTACCTTTTGTTCATTTCATAATTTTTCCCCTTGTTTTGTCGACCACTACTTTTTAACAAGGCATTCTATTTTCCCTCTGATAAGTTGTTAAATGGAGGTCCGATGTATTGAAGAGGCACATTCTATTCACATTAAAAAACGCCCAACAAATCTCGATTACCAGCAGAGTGAACACCCGGTGAAAAGTCCAGAGCGATGTTGCATACAGGTTTACAATTGTTGTAACTTAACATCGATACTAACCACCATGACAACAGGTGCAATAATGAGAGCTCATTGGCTGTTGACATGGTAGTTACCATTGACGGTAGGTTACAATAATTGAAAACCTATATGCAACATGGCCCAGGAAGCCCATACTGGAAACAGGTGAGAGATACTAACCCATCATGGGTCATGGCAGAAGGCTATACGTAATGATAATGATAATAAAAGTGATAATAATAATAATAATAATAATACTAACAATAATGTAACTGCAAATTACTTGTTAAACCCAATATTATATTAAAGATACGCATAAATTTCGTTGGGTGCATTAGCAAGAATGAGAAACCTCGGCAAAACCACTATTCTGCCCTTGCAAACGTTGAGGAGAAAGTTATTTTTCCTTAACGTTACTTTCCCCCAAGAGCGCATCTTTTTTATACGCCTTTTCCTCTTAAGTGCACAATTAGCATGATAATGATAATAATAATAATGATAATAATAATAATACTAATGATAATAATTATAATACTGTAATAATAACAATAATCGGTTCTTACATAGCGCTTTCCTAGTACTAAGTACTACCCAACGAACGGTATCAAACAGGCATTAGGAGGGCCATACGAAATGAAAATGAAAATAACAATTCTCTATTGATATGTTTTTTTCTCTATCCAAAGAAGAATACTCCAATCCACCCCTTAATGTTCAGAATGATGTTATTGATTGGAAGTGGCGTGTTGTAGTGGAGCGTTCCTCTGAGGATTCAAACCCAGCAGCTACCACTTGTGTTTTTGAGCAAAACATCTAAATCCACACACAACTGCCTCAAACCGGCCCCCTTGTTTTCTTTTGGATATTTCCATTCCAAGATAACCAAATAAAGTTCTAAAATTTCACACACATATCACAAAAATAATGCTCTTTAAAAGGTATTTTTGGATTGAAGATTACCGATAAACTTTCTGAGAAATTGCGCTTCGAACATCGCTCGATAAAACATCGCACATTCACATCGCTGAACCTTGAAACCGGCCCCTACCGATAATGTGCGATATCTCCGTCCATCCGACGAGTACAGTACCAACATTTCACCAGTATTGCGTCTCGATCATGCCCGTTCCCGTGCAGTGAAAAATTGACGGGAAAGTCTCGGCGATCAACGGGGAAAATCACGGAAGTACGAACGCAAGTTGAAAAACATAGATGTTTCGAACGAAAATGTGCAATTGTCAAATATGTGCACATTTTGTTGAATTTTGCTTCCGAAAACACTGCATTTTGCTTACTGTTGCGTAAATACACAATAAATCGCGCATCCAACCTTCGATAACGCGCGCTGAGTCGAAATACGCGGGGGCCGGTTTCAAGGGTAGGGGCCGTTTTGTGGACCACTCACAATACATGTACATGCCGTACCTCGGAGAACAATGAGGATGTGGTAGGAATTTTGACCTAGTGACTGAGGTAATAGTACATGGCTCTCATGAAAATCAGTGTTTTCACTGATGGGGTTACCCTGGGTAAATAAAACCATATCATTATCATTATCTATCATCATGATTGACAGGAATGATGGACGAAAACTCGGCCATATTTATACACACATGAAGTGTCACACACCTTTTCGCCGGAAATGTTGGTTCCAAGGCGAATAGAAAATACTTTCCTGTCGGCCACGGATCGTTGTTTTAGTCATCCACGCGGTTTATTTGTACGGGAGTGTTGGTGACTTAGTTGTTCAAGGGTGTTTAAGTACATGAATATCCAGCTGCCGTGTTATTAATGCAGATTCATTGTACTCTCCTTCTATAGTCACAAAAGAATGCTTAACATTTTCTCTTTGATCTCCCATGTTCGCCGATTTTCTGGATGATTTTTTTTCTGGATTTGACGTACATGTATAAACAAAATGGGATGCGCAGAAGAAATTGGGGAAACATCCTCACCCCATATGCTTGCGCAGTTGTGACATCTAATACCTACGATACATGTATACAGATTCATTCGCGGAATATTTTAACAATATGGCAAAAGAGCTCTAAACGTTATTTTAAGTGGCAGTATGAAAGTCTCAATTTCACAATGTTCCGCATCATATTCCATCAAAAAATTGCATGAAACATCACTTTCATATTTTTCTTTCAGATTTTATCCTTTCAGACAAGTAACATGCAACACTAGCCGCGCCCAAGCTAGTATTTCCATCTCAAAAAGTATCAAATTTCGTATTCGCCTGTCCTTATTAATTCAGGATCGAAAACTGAAATGTATGCATTTATAGGAATGCGTGTGACCTATTATAAAATCCAAGTGAACGTGACGCAATCGCGTATGCATCATATTGTTGAGAGCAGCTGCTAGTACGAGGCGGCTTCGAAGCTGGTAGAAAGATTTTTTTTTCGGAAAACGTCATAACCCCCCCCCCCCCCCCCCACTGAGAGCATTTTCAAAGACTGGACGGGATAAAAATAAAATGAAGGAAGAAAAAACACCTCCCCAAAATCTCATCACTACCCCCCCCCCCCTTCCCCACCACCCCTGCGATCCACACCCTTGAGGTCTTATTTATTAATTCCCTAATACTTGTATTGATCATATAATTAGTAACAATTTTGTATCGCACTGCCTTCATAGCTTGTACATTAAGGGCAGTATTCAGAACTGAGGTTTAGCGCACACTTTATAGGCGCCAAATAAAACAACATTAGTATTGATTCGATATCATTAATTTTGGCCTCGGGATCACTATAGCAACATTGATTTTGCCCACATTATAATTACAGCGAATAATTGAAAGTACACGCCGCTGTGAATCTGTAGTGAAAATCAATAATTTTATGACAGCATTAAATGATGATTTATTTTGCGCCCCGTAGAGTTGTCTATATTTAGTACGCCGTCTTAGTTCAACCACCATTGTAAATACGGGCCTATGTGTGCAATTAAAAGGTAACACTTTCCTTCCTTGTTATATTTCTTGTGGTTGCGCAGAATACATGTGACACTGAGGCGGAGAGTTTATCAGACGACAACAGACGGGTGTGCTTGACGGCAGGACTCTGAGCTGCTTGTAATCAACGAGTCCCGCATCGCCGTCGTCGTTGCCGTCGTCGTCGTCGTCGGCGTCAGTGTGCAATTAAACAAACACTTTGCATTTCCCAGGACGAATGAGGTAGAACAGCCAACATGTGTTCTGTGAACGGAATCAAAGTATTGCTCTTTATAGAGAATTTCCTCTTTTGGGTAAGTGTGTAATTAGAAGTTTAAAAAAAAACTTTCAACAAACAATTTATGAAAATGTTCATTTCTTTAATTTCCAGTCAGATACACATCTTAAGCGAATGTACTTTCATGATTACATGTATATCACTGCACATCCCAATACTTCAATAACAATATATTGATTTGAGTATGTATTACGCTTGTATCGTAGCAGTAATGGGCATGGAAGCTGACAGGTGGTAGACCTTACAATAATGTTTGTAAATGTCATTACTGTGGGGCCGCTCAAAATATAACTCGTTCCATCATTTTTTTGATAGATTGTAAGGGAAAAAATGATATATAAAAGAGGAGATACATGCCTAACATTACCATGTTTGCGGGATACATAAATTGCTGAATTAATGTTTATGTCAATTATCACATGATCACTATAGTTATTTGCGTTTCTTTCTCCTCCTTTTCCACTATTTCTCTCATTTCTCCTTTTTTCTCTCTCTGTCCTTGTCTGATTCGCGGTCTGTCTCTTCTTCTCCCTCTCACCCCTCTCTCTGTCTCTGTCTCTTTCTGTCTCTCTCTCTCTCTCTCTCTCTCTCTGTCTCTCTGTCTCTTTGCCTCTCTGTGTCTCCGTCCCTCTCTCTCTCTCCCTCCCTCTCTCTCTCTCTCTCTGTTCATTCCTGTCTCTGTCTTTCTGTCTCTCTCTCTCTCTCTCTCTCTCTCTCTCTATCTCCCCATCTCTGTGTTTATCCCTGTCTCTCACTCTCTCTCTCTCTCTCTCTCTCTCTCTCTCTCTCTCTCTCTCTCTCTCTCGCCCTCCCTCCCTGTCTGCCTACGTCTCTCTCTGTCTCTCTGTCGCCGTCTCTCCCCCGCCTCTATCTCTCTTTCTCTTCTCTTTCTCTCTCCCCCACCCATCTACCCCTCTCCTAGCTGATAGGCACTGGCCTCATAGCGATCGGGGCGTACCTTCTCATCGAGACCAACCTTCCTGGCATTCTTCAGTTTCTGAGCGGCGCAAAGGTGAGTTTTTTTATTTGTTTATCTTAATTCTTCAACATTTCTTCATTTAGCCATTCAATTATCAATGCATTTATGAACATATCATATGAATGTATATATATTTGCATGCCTTTGTTTTTGTCTCCCTGTGTATACATGCGTGCACATGTGAATGTATACATTAAATTCGTTCATGTGTGTATACGTGCTTCATTGTCATTTTAACATGATTCCATTTCAATATCAAAATTTCTACCTACGAAAAAGATATTCATATGCAGAAATCTTTGTTCTTTATATATGTAGTGTAGTTAGATTCGGTGACCTTCAGAAAAATAACGACCTGTCTCTGTACTGTAAAAATGTCGGAAATATCATTCATATTTATGAGATAAGGAATATCTATGGTCTATATTGCTATATGATGTATTCTATTGAATGCTTATAATGATGATAACAACCGCATAGCCTCCCATGCGTATTACATGGGGGAAAGCAGCTGCGAACACGAGCCGTTGTTTCGTATGGTTTTAAATAAAAAAAAAATCTCATTGATCGTTTGATTAATGAAGTTACTCCCCGCAATATATAGAGAACAATAGAAACCAAATGAATAAGTTGAGTGTAATGGTTTGGGAGAGCATATTTTGCAATGGGTTCCTTTCTTCTAGCACAAATTTCATTTCTGCTGTGATCACGGGAGTGGATAATATGTTAATTAATGTAATTAAGGGTTGGTAGAATGGACATGGCAGAGTCATATTCAGTGGTTCAACAAGATGAATTTGGGTGGAAATTACTTTATTGGAAATGATGATACCACTAAAGTCCTGCGGCTTAGCTCAATATATTGACTGAATTGTTCACTTTTCTCTAAAAGCACCAAGTTTGGTTCTTCTGAAGAATTATATATTTGACGCAAATTTCGATATTTGGCCCTCTCGAATTTGGCCCAGGAGAGATATGGCGGCCATTTAAAAAAAAATGGCCGCCGTGGAAAAGAAGTATTCACCAATGTTATAGATAACATATGAATGGTATGTTTTCACACATCACATACGGTGTCAAATTAAAGAGAGTTAAATGTATAATAAGATAAACACAATAAGATAAATTCACATTAGAATGAGTAGAGTACAGTAGTAAAAGTCATGTCTACATACTGTACATTTACAAAATGGGAAACTATCCCCCTGTTTTACCCCTCTCCTAACACTTCTTCTGCCCCCCCCCCTTCCCCCCCCCCCCCCCCCCCCCCTTGCTTAGCGTGGGGTGCTTTGCGATTAGAATAATTCTTACATTCGAGACATGCGTATCCTTTAGGCACATGATGGCGCTCTTTATGATTTCATTTTCAGAACAATGAATCTGCATCCGATTTATCCTGTTTATCCTAACAAGGATTATTATTGTAAGCAAAGATACTGCAATATTTTGAACACGACGTTACCTCGCCAAGATATATTTTCAAAGATTACCAAATTCAGGATGTGAGGTCTATTGTCATTGCCAGTTATATGGAATTTCACTTTCTTTCTGTTCACTTTTTTAAAAGGAGATCCTCTCTTTCTCGTATGCTTCTTTTCAGACGCTGTGCTACATTGCTATAGGAGCTGGGACCTTTCTCTTCATCCTCGGTATGTAGTCAATAGAGGGCGCTAGTACTATTTTACTTACAGTCTCATTGAACTTGTCGAAATAAATTTAGGACGAAAAATGTTTTGGCGCTATTACCACGATAACTCAACAAAATTGTATCAACAATGTTCTGGTAAATTATGTATCCATCCTGCATGCTCGTGTTATGTTTTTTGTTTTTTTGGTTTGGTTTAAGTTTCCATATGTCCATTTGAGCCAAATTAAAGAAAACTTTATTCTTAAGTTGAGGTGTTTGTAATAAAAGCAGAAACATGAAAGAAACTATGGGTTAATCTATCGGATGTCATGTTAACGGAGGTGTTTGTAATTTGCGTGATGAGACATCTGACTCATTTTCCATTTTCGTTCTAACATACCCCGACCTTTTTCTCATTTATTACAAAGAAATTTTAGGCATACACCTAGTAAATTGAAATTACCCCAGAAAGCCCTTTCACTAAACTTTCACCGAATGGTCCTTACGGCGGACTACTCATGAATATTAATGAGTCAGATTGAATCAGGGCATTTGTTTCCATGTTGTCGTGTCTTGGTCCGTGAACTAGAAATAGCTTGCGTGGTTAAGTCGCTGCCCGGCAAGCAGTAGATTGCAGGTTCGAATCCCGTCTGGTTCCAATATTTTTTTCTGACTTCATTTTCATTCATTTACAGGATGGAGCACGCTATCCTTTATACGACTAGGTGTATGCCTAAAATTTCTTTGTAAAAAAATTACCCCAGAAAGCCCTTTCACTAAAATCTAGACCCGACATGTTTCTTTCTTTTCCTCCAATCACCAATCAGGTTTCGTCGGCTGCTGTGGAGCGGCCAATCACAACGATTGTCTGTTGAAAACAGTAAGTTCGTTGACCGTATGTGCGCCAATCAAAATAGTGCACTACGCGCGTTGTGAACGTATTACTTGTGCGAGCATGCCATCAATGGCGCATAAAGAGTTCATTAAAAAGAAAATGAATGTTTTGCGTTATCTTACTTCTACTCTCAATATAGTGATACGATTAATTGATCAATCTGTTCCGAGATATAAGTAGAGAAAAGAAAACCATGAGAGGTTTAAAGGGCATATATTTATGTGCATAGGGACATGCGTAGCTTTGTGTTATGCGCTATACAAGAACTGAATATTATTATTATTATTATTAGTAGTAGTAGTAGTAGTAGTAGTAGTAGTAGTAGTAGTAGTAGTAGTAGGAGGAGGAGGAGTAGTAGTAGTAGTAGTAGTAGTAGTAGTAGTAGTAGTAGAAGTAGTAGTAGTAGTAGTAGTAGCAGTAGTAGTAGTAGTAGTAGTAGTAGTAGTAGTAGTAGTAGTAGTAGAAGTAGTAGTAGTAGTATTATATACTGTACTGGGAAGACAAAAATCATTCACAAGGGGACCATTAGCAATCTTCTTACCAATTAAATTCATATACATGTATTGTCCATTTTAGAAAGTTGCTGACAGTTTTTTGCATTCAAATGATCCCCATTTTTGTGATTTAATCACTCATCACTCCAGATGTGGATCATTTGAGGGCAAATAACTTTCAGCAAGTTTCTAAAGTGGACAATACATGAATCTGAGACCATTGGCAAGAAGATTGCTCATGGTCACGTTTTGAAGGATTTTTTTTTGTCTTCCTAATACAGTATAATGTCCTTTAAACTTGTATCTGCTGCTTTCCGGGGCAGCGACACTTCCAAGCAGGCTACCGCTATGATAATGGAAAGATACTTAGGAACCCGCCCTACATTTCCTTTGCTATTTGTATTATCTGTCCCTATTAGGACAAATAATTTCACATTTTTACCCTCCGTAGTAAACTTCTTATTTGTTCCTCCTCCTAAATCGCTTTAAAAAAATCTTCAAAAATGCAATAGAATAGCTGAAATATGTATATCAAACCATTCGAATGTGTCTTGCGACCCCGTAACATGAAGGTTTGCGATCAATCGCAAAATGACAATGGGCAATCAACATCATTGTTGCATGCGCTTTTTGTTCCAAAGACTGACCAGTAACAAATCAGAATTTAATAAATATATCTGTTTGGACTAATACACGACCGTAATATGATATTCGTGTGTTTACTTTCTTACAGTATATCGTCATTCTCGTCCTGTTCATCTTGCTAGAAATTGGAGTTGGGGTTTACATCGGTCTTGGCTTCGGCAACGCACAGGTACGGGCAAAGATTAGTTCCATCGTATTATGTTGTAGGGGCTTGCCTTGTCTTGTCTTGGTAACCATGCCACGTTGCGTCCATGTGGGGTAGAGAAGGTTAGGTGGATGATGGTGATATCAATAACAACAAATATGATTGTGATGGTGATGGGGGTATCTGGGTGGTGGTGATGATGGTGATATTAATAAGAGCAAAGATGATTGTGATGGTGATGGGAATATCTGGGTGGTGGTGATGATGGTGATATTAATAACAGCAAAGATGATTGTGATGGTGATAGGGATATCTGGGTGGTGGTGATGATGGTGATATTAATAACAGCAAAGATGATTGTGATGGTGATGGGGATATCTGGGTGGTGGTGATGATGGTGATATTAATAACAGCAAATATGATTGTGATGGTGATGGGGGTATCTGGGTGGTGGTGATGATGATGATGGTGATATTGATAACAGCAAAGATGATTGTGATGGTGATGGGGATATCTGGGTGGTGGTGATGATGGTGATATTGATAACAGTAAAGATGATTGTGATGTTGATGGTGTTAGGTCGGTGGTGGTGATGATGGTGATATTAATAACAGCAAATATGACTATAATGGTGATGGGGGTAGCCGGGTGCCGGTGATGATAGTGATGGTGATATTAATAACAGCAAAGATGATTGTGATGGTGATGGGGGTATCTGAGTGGTGGTGATGATGGTGATATTGATAACAGTAAAGATGTCTGATGATGATGGTGTTAAGTGGGGTGTGGTGATGGTGGTGGTGATGGTGGTGGTGGTGGTTGTCTGCAAGCGGTAGTGGTTTGTTCGAAATAACGGGAGTGCGGGGGGGGGGGAGGTGATGACGGTGATAAAAGATGTTAAAACATAGCAAATGCGATAAAAATGAAAGATCGGAAAGGAAGTGGTAGTATAGTCAGTGAATTTAGGTGATGGAGTCATTCTATTGACGATAAAGATTGTCATTGTCATTATGATGGTGAACATCATGATGGTAATCAGTGATAGAAATAAAAATGATGTTGCGGATGCTACTGGTGAAATGTCATATAAATGATTTGGGAGTGAGGAGGGTGGTAATTGTGTAGTGGGGAACTGCGGATGGTTGGTTGTTAATGTTTTGGCGACACTGATGCAGTTGCTCTTAGTGATAATCTGGATGCTAAATAATTCATCGTCGTTGATGGGCGTAATGGAACTTAGTATTGTGATGACACTGATGTGAAGGTGACATGATAATGGTAGATTTGAAAGATAAAAGTGTTGTGGATCAGTTTGGTTCTGTTGTCATGGAGATGATGTTCAAATATAAGATACTGATGGGTGATGGTATAGGTAGTAATGTCGGTGGATATAGGTGGTGAAGGTCATGGTATCGACGATAAAGATTGTCAGTGTCCATTACGATGATGAATATCATGATGGTAATCAACGATAGTAAGAAAAATGATATTGCGGATGCGGATGCGGATGCGACGTTTAACCCATTATGTGGTATGCAAACTGCTGCTCTATGGGATTTGTGTGTATCATCTGTGGGAAAAAGGCCACATGTGGTACCCAAAGAGTTAAAGATATGCTGTGAACATTGATGTACTGCGATTTAGAGTGCATCTCTTTTTTTTTGTAGTTATACAACATTGATACGCTCATAGTAAAATCAAAATCATGATGATGAAGATGATTCTACTACTGCTACTAATACTACTACTACTTAAAATTATGATACTACTTATAATGATACTAATAATGAGAATGGCAATTGTAATAAAGATGGAATTAACAACAGATGACAATGATGATTGCAATGTTGATTTTGGCTACGGGAGTAAGGATATACCTTATACAGTGTATTTTTTAATCCTTTTATTCAAATATATAGATATATAGAACACAAGGTAACACAGAGCCAAGGATACATGTTTATCAACAACATATATTTGTTTATTTATATAAGTTGTTTGTGAAACAATTATCACGTTTATATGTCCGCTAAAGACCTAACATGAGTAGAAATGCTTAAACGTTGATATGAAAATGAAATGTATATATGGGTTATTTACTGATACTCATAATGAGAAATATTCATGAGTATAGCAACGTCATTATGGACCTTTTCACTCTAATCTATATATTCTGCTTTTTCCTTCGACAGCTTGAAAAAATCTGGGATACGACAGACGAGACAAGCAAGGACGTGATCCACTCAACGGTTAGTACTGATGGTCTAAAAACGTATCCCATGAGAAAATGTTATTCGTCACCGGATAAAATTACCAAGGTTCCAACTCTCTATGTTCATCATTTAGCCGTTGTTTACAAATGTAGTATTTTCGGCATTTGTCATGTTCATTTAGTAAATGTTCGCTAGCAATACGTGGTATCGCATATGGCATCTCCATACACTCTTCCAATCAAATTCCTTGCACTCGCTCTTTGATGTATGAATCTCGAGATAATTGGATACTTGGAAAACGAAAGATCGCAACGTACTATACACGGTATGCAGATGATCGGGCCATCTGGAAAATAATTATGATTTCTTTAAAATAATTAATTATAGAATACGTTTCTGAACGACAGAATTACCAAGTCAATATACTTTGTGCTATCGAACAGACCCGAACTCAGTGACATTATTCTGTGTATATATTATACTCATAATCATACAAAATCTAGTACGATAATGTGAAGAGTACATAGCACATAGTTGATACCCCGACGTATGGAACCCTGCAATACTGATAATCGTAATAATCCTATTAGCCTACATACGTGACTTTATACTACGATTTCACAGCGCTCTGTATGTAATCCTGAATACAGAGCTGTCGGGTTTATTTCGCCAGAACTCTAAAAGGAGTACTCAGCGCGGCGGTAAATAGAGAAATGAGAGAAAAAATATGGTCTACAGAATACTGTCATAGGTTGTGAGGGGAGTTGTGAAAGGCGTTGTTGCTTGACGTTGCAAACAGATTGACTTCCCTACTCATTACGCCGTTTTAGCTTATTATGCTCAATTCCATTCCATTGAAATCTATGTATATTCATGGAGTCATTGCAGTCAAAGACCGGGAAGCGACAATATTGACATAATCAAAAGCACAGTACTAAGAATTGAAATACGATCACGAAGAATACAGGATATATCAAATGGAAAAGTATTTAATGCACACTGAAGACAAAAAATAAAGTTGTATGACAGGGATCCTTTTTCAAATGACGTGGGAGCACAGTCACAGAATAAACTAGGCGTCAGAGTGAAATCAAGGATTGCAATAGCAACGTCTGCCTTCTCAAAGCTGATCAATATCTCAAGAAATAGACAGGAACATTAACATCGGTTGGGAGGAAGACGTTTTCTAGAAAGCCAAAAGGAAGAAGAAATTAATATCTCAGTTTAGAATAAGGCAGTTGATATGCTGGTGACACTTACTTCGGAAATGACGCTTTGAATATCTTGCTCTGACGGGAAAGAATGATGGAAAAAGAAACAGGGGAGGACGGGGGATTAATTTGATAAGCAGCCTGACTGACTGGTTACCAGAGCAAGGGGCTGTTCATCATGACGTAGAGCTGATACAAAGCGTTCAGCACAGAGAGTTGTGGCACCCCATGATGGCCTACGTCACAGAATACGACACTTGATATTAAATTGTGCTAGACATGTATTATATTATAGCTATTCTTTAAAATCATTATTTGTATTTTTTTGTAATTCATTGTCTATTACAGTTCATAGACAAACACAAATTGAAAGACATACATTAAATCAATGCTGAAATAATACATTAACCCTAGACTGCAGAAGGGTTCAAAAGAAGCAGAGCTTGTGAACTTGGCCCCTTTGGGAAAAAACACACAAATCATTAACTGATTATTAACCCAATAAAAGTGGTACAAAATATATGTAGACATACTGATGACTAACACCAAACAAACAAAACCAATCATTCTTACAATATATAGTATGTAGAGGAATCAAGTGAGTAACAATGTAGTGAATGATCCTATAACCATATTGCATTATATTCTCCACAGTTCAAGTGCTGCGGGTTTAACAGTCCAGAGGAGTCCTACCCTAGCGGCGCGTACCCAGAAAGTTGCCAGAACGAGGATCAAACGGCATACTATGTGGTGAATGCATACAGGAATATATGAATGATTGCATGATTGCATATAGGAATGAATGAATGTATAGGTGCTTTCATATATGAAATAATTAATGCATAGGTGATTGCATATAGTATGTGTAGGTGACTACATATAGGAATAAATGAATGTATAGGTAATTGCATATAGGAATGGATTAATGCATAGGTGATTGCATGGATGAATGAATAAATGTGTAGGTGATTGCACAATTTACAGAAATGACTGAATTTATAGGTACTTAGGTGTAGGATTGAATGAATGCATATGTACTTACATAGGAACAGATAAATGCATAGTTAGTTGCATATGACAGTGAATGAAGGTATAGGTGAATGAACGTACAGGTAATTGCAAATATGACTGGATAAATGTAAAGGTGATTGCATATAGGTGATAACGTGTAGAAATAGGGGAATGTATACGTGACTGCATATATGAATGAATGAATGATTGTATAGGGTATTATTGGTATTATTAACCCAGGGAAGCCCCTTCACCAGGGGGCCTATTTTGACATATAACACAGCATGGTTTACAGATGTACAAACACATAACATGTATAGTTCAGTGAGAAATAAACACCATTTTGGAATTTGCATTTTATCTGTGGACAATAACAGTTAAAAATGTATTCCAAGTAGAAACACTTGTAATACTGGAAAGCACAGAAATCATGAGTGCATATAAGGGTGAATGAATGCATGCACATGCGAAAGGCATGAATGTATAGATTAATTAATAAATGTATTAATACAGCATATAGCCCTAGGAACACAACGCAATACTGTGAAGCTTGATGGTTGCCTTTTAAAGGGTTACTAAATTAGAAAAATAAGTTCCCACTAACCTATGTAAAATTATCCACTAAAAACGATTTTCACATTCGTTTGCCGCAATAAAGTCTCATTTAGACGAAAATTCGAAGAATTATTCACGCAATTCAAACAATACGTAACCGATGGGAACCCCAAAGCTTGTCTGAGGTTTGTCTGAGTAGCAACAACTAATAGATCCAAAGTGCATTCCATCCATTGAATCTGAACTACAAGATTCAGGTGAATGCAATAACGCGTTACTACGCAGTTAGGGGGAAAGTTGTGAATACATTACGAAAATGGTCTATTGTTGACTTCCGTACAATCTATGGAATTTTGACTTCTCATACGTCACTGGAGGCGTGCGGTTTTTTCCTCAAAATCTCGTCAAAATGAAACTTTATTGCGACAAACGAATGTGAAATTCGTTTTTAGTGGATAATTTTACATAGATTAGTGGGAACTTATATTTCTAATTTAGTAACCCTTTAACTTTGTGTTTTTGTCTTTGTGTTGGTTTTGTGTCACAGGTTGGGTGTTACTCCAAACTGGCTGAAGCAATCAACAGCCTGGACATCATCCTGCTGTGTGTAGGGGCATCGATTGCCTTGCTCGAGGTTAGCCTGTCATATAACCAAATACCACAACTGACAGAAAGAACAACAATGCACCAATTCAAGTACAATACACGTACAATAGCAAAAATAAACATAGTGAAAGTATATTCATAGAAACACTATTTTTTGGTGAGGAGTCCGAAGGGAAGCAAGGCATGAAAATATAAGACCCTCGGATGAAAATATATATGAATTCTGTGATATATAACAATATGTCCAACAGTGTATAGAAGTATCATTCTTTTGAAACTTTTATAAGTGATACAACAGAAACGAAAAGTGCAAGCATAAAATATAGAAATCATTACTTCTATAGCTTTACAACAGGTTATGTGGGTTCTACGTCACAGCCACAGTCATGGTAATCTAGGATTCTCTATTTTGTCTAATTCCATCACATGGAATCAACATGTATAACACACATCACAGTGTCTCGTAAATATTAAACAAATATGTTTATATTAGTGGAAGGGCTTTCTGGGGTAATTTCAATTTACAACGCAAACTATTTGTTTCCATGTTGTCGTGTCTTGATCCGTGAACTGGAAATAGCTTGCGTGGTTAGTCGCTTCCCGGTATGCAGTAGATTACAGGTTCAAATTCCGTCTGGTTCCAAGATTTTCTGACTTGTGTTTCATTCACTTACAGGATGGAGCACGCTATCCTTACTACTGGGTATATGCCCAAAATTTCTTTGTTAATATATATATATATATATATATATATGTTTCCTTTTATTACCCCATTAGATACTGGGAATCATAATGTCATGCTTCCTAGCATGTAATAAGAAGCAGTACCAAGATAACCAGGTCATCCCCCTCGGTGAGTTTTAAGAAGCGGTATAAAATGAATGTCTGTGTTTCAAGGGATAGTTCACCCTGAAATAATTTTTGTTTTCAATAAAAGTAGATTCATGATAGACACATGTAAAGGTTTGACGAAAATCGGTCAAATGAGAAGATTTGATATTTGATTTTGAAGTTTTGATTTTGTGACGTCACGTGCGAGGTGCTCTCCCATATGTTGTGTACAATCTTTTTTCCTGGAAAATTTGCATTTTCTCAAAATGATATGCATCCTTTTATCTCTGCATTTGATACAGCATTGGAAATACTGTTTTACACACATACAGTACCTGTACGAAAAAAAAATCATGCCGTTGTCAAAAACAGAAAAGAGGCAACTTATTGAATTATTTTGCACACAACATATGGGAGCGCACCTTGCACGTGACGTCACAAAATGTTATGTTTCTTCTCATTTGTCTCCTTTTATTGAAACCAACAGAATTTCAGGGTGACTATCCCTTTAATTTCATTGCAATTGTTTACCTACGAACTTCGGGTGTACATCATTCTGATCAAAATCAAATCTTAACAACCTATATATTTGCAATATTTCGAGGAATAATCACCATTTGAAGTGAGAGTTCTCATTTGAAATGAGGGTTCTACAAATTTAACCTTCAAATATGCATCCATTGATGTTTCGAAATGTGCGTCAATTTAAATCGGGGAAAGAAAACATCTATAGCTGGTGTGTTCGTTGTTATGCTATAGGAATCACCTCATGCGCATAAGTTTCGCTGGCTCCTCTTGTATGTATGGGATTTCTATGTATTATTCGTGGCAATGTGCACTAATGACCAAAAAAAAAGGGGGATTGAAGTCACGGTACGAGTTGTGGTGTACAGGAATAGGTCAGTCCGCAATGTATTCTTATAGCAGTAACCTTATTATAGGATGAATTGTGCTCGTTCAATCCGAGTGGATCGAAAGAAACGCAAATGTTATGCATTAGTGCTCGTTATTCCCGATCATTAACTCTGTTTTGTGCCAGAAAATTCGTTTTCTGTAGAAATGCCATTAGCATGTTTTCACCAATACGTCCCCAGGGAGTAAAATTACGTCACTTATATAGATTTAGATATTATAATCGTACGCCATCTCGCCATTATATGTTATATTTATTTGTCTGTTTTTTTTTTTTTTGCTTCTTCCCCCTCTCTCACCTTCTCTTCATGTTTAAAAAAGTGTATCCATCTGTATGCTTGTACATGGCTCTATCTCACCATTTCTCTCTTTTCCCCCTTTCTTTCTTCCACTCTTTCGTTTATCTATCTTGCGCTCACTAAATGATTTTTGTATTTTTTCTTCGAACAGAGCCAACGAGAGGGTATAGAAACGGCGGTTACCGGTGATCTGTTATTTCATCACACGTGGCACGTGATTCGTGGAATAAATACGTCAAATATATTCCTGTTTTAGTCTTTACACTTAAACTGGTTTGAGCGTCAATGCTGCTTTCTGAAATCGTGTGTTGTGTCCCTTAACTTCTCGTTTACCTGGCTAAGAATTTCTTGAATATAGTTTGTCTATAAAGACAGCAGTAGCCATGATGTAACAAGATGATAATTGGAAAAGTTTGAGGGTTCGAAGAAGAACCTATTAAATAGTTGTTATGATATTATACAGATGTGTTAAAAGAATCCTGACATTATATTGATGGGAACTTATCTTTTCGCTACAATGTGTAGTGGAAAAAAATCGACCATGTTCCAGATGAAATAGTGCTCATAGTTATTGGTTATGGATTTCGATGTGGAAATCGTGTCCAACGCTGCACACAGTTACATCATTTGAAAAAACGTGCAAGCACGACCATTTAAAAAAAAAATATGTAAATCCACTGGCGATGTTCAACACTATTTGTAAACTTAATCCTGATTAATCAATGATATTGTCATTCAATTAACACACGCATGTATGCTGCTAGTGTCGCCATCTAAATGATAATATTAGTTACGGGTAATCTTGCTGTAGTAGATAAATGAATACATGATCAGGCTTGCTTCAAGACTATTCAACCATTTAATAAGTCAAATACCTACAGCTTGCTTTCGAGTGTATTCCGCACCAGACTAATTATCCTCGTCTCCTACCCATCTGACGAGTCTAATTTAGTCAGACATATTCATGATACATGCTAGACATTTACTTATTATTGTGTAAGATTATGATAAAATCATTACAATAATACCATTACTGTGAGAAATTATTTTTTGTTAATGTCGTACAGGCTGGAAGCCACACTATTCCCTTTTTTTTTTCTAATCAATATTTTTTTGTTAGGCCTGGATATTCAAATTCAATTCTAATTTTTATTTCGATTTTAATTTGTTAATTTTATTTTGTTTACATTCTATTTTTATATTACAGACTGATGATGCTTATTGTATTATAAATGGTATGAAACAGGAAACGAGAAAATACCATGTTGTAAGATAATCTTACGTAATGTATGTTTCCGTATACGTTTGTCCATTTTTGGAGTTGTGTGTGTTTCTTCCTAATAATTGGCGACTTGTATCAGAAACGTATAATCGGGATAAGAATGTATTCTAGCGCATTTATTTTCGTATCAGTGTGTACTCAGAGTGGATAATATATTTGTGATTTTATTCTAACGGGATTCGATTGAAATCATCGAACTACTTTTTTTCTTTATATTTCTATTATTCGTACTAAAATGCGACATAAGTTGTGTGTATGATATCTTAATAAGTGTGTATATAAAGATTGGAAGCTACTAGGATATTGAACGTACCTTTAACTAAGCTTTACGTGATATATGTATATAGGTTTTGCCTTATTGTTTTATATGGGAACTTTTCAACTTTAACTAAATTGTAGCGTCCTTGTTTTGCAAATACTAAAAGAACCAATTCAAGAGCGGAGTAATTGGAGTTATTAGTTGCAAAGTACAATGAAAAAGAACAAAAAGAAAATACATTTTTAAAACAAAATAATGTACTGGTCAATTGATCTTATTTACTTCCGTTTTTTTAAAGATTGCTAAGACAATTATTGATTCAATTTTGTATAATAGAAGATGCGCCAATTGAGATCACAAGGGGGAGGAGGGGGTGCAGGCAACTGCTGATAATTTCAAATAGGGGAGGGATAGCATGCGACGTAACATAATTTCAAACTGTTCCCCAAGTTGTTGCCCTCTCATTTTCTCACGACGGTTTTGCAGATGAATCATTTACGTACAGGCAAATGAGTTGAATGGCTTCATCTCCCATTGACATGGCGTCAGTCGATGGCAGTGTGAAGACAGTAACATTACATAATGAAATAGAGAAGCTTCCCAGTCATGCAAGTAATACATTTTGTAGTCGAAGGAATGTGTGTAGAATCTACACAGTATAGTCCCCATCCCACCCAACTTGTTCTCCCGTCTTATGCATGTATACATATAATATATGCACAACTCTAGCGTGGTTCTGAGCTGGTTTATTGTAGATAATGGATGATTGCTGTTGACAATCACATCGTCGAGGCTGAAACCCTCAATCAATCAAGTACGCGTAAATGACCTGTAATAAAGTTTGGAAAAGAAGCATTACGTGGCGTATTTGTATAATATGTAAATATATCTAGAACTTTTAAACATGTTAAATTCTGTAAACTGACTTCAGAAAGAAAGGAGTCAGACTGAATGTATTCAAAGAGAAAGCAAAGAAAGATAGAAGGAGGAGGGAATGATAGATAAAGCAAGAGTAAGATCGACAGAGAGAGAGAGAGAGAGAGAGAGAGAGAGAAGGAGAAAGGGAGTATCAGAGCAAGAGTAAAAAGAGAAAGAGTGATTCATATATAAAGAGAGAGAGAGAGTGAGATATATATTTAAGAAATGATAAAAGGAAAATGCAGAGGCAGTGCCGACCAATGGAAAGGAGAAGAAGGGAGAAAGCGTGAGTGAGGGAACTTTAAGATGAACAGGAAGAAGAGGGTGGGGTGGAAGGGGGTTGCGATTAGAGCGATTTGGGGGAGTGAGCGGAGGTTCACTTTTTACAATCATAGCAAAATATTACTCTTCTCTCTTTTTATTGATAAAGTGTACTTACCATTCACTTTATCGTCGAAAATCGTCATCAAACTTGACATCTTTTTTCACCATACATGCCTTGTTACTTTGTTACTGCATTAATTGTAATACTTTGTTTAAGTCTTACTTGTAATGCCATTAAGCACCTTTAAAGATATAAAACTGTCATTTCATACCGATACTTATGACTGATAAATATCATAACATGTCATAACGAAATATTATTCATCTCCTTTTGTTGATAATGAACCGACTTCCACACCCACCTATATGTTATTATAAACAATCAAAAACTAACCAATCCTTGCGTCATATCCATGTCATCAGGCCACTCGTGTTCACATCATTGTAAACATGGTTAATACCACGGATGTTGCTTTTATAGAAAGGCGGCTACAAATGATAATTATGGTAAGGTGCAGTTAGTGGTAAGGACTACATGACTTGTCAAAACATTCAAGGAATGTAGGAACATATTTATTTTGTTGGTGCTCTGTACACACAAGCAATAACATTGGAACCCTAATCACAATGGTGGCCAAAGCTCGACCGCGTACTAAATTAGATTAATATTATAGGGCCCAAGATGAAAAATCTGATACTGTCACCAAATCATGGATTTTAATCAATTATTAAATTATTAGCTGTAATTATCTTATGGACAAACTTAATATACCAAAGTGATTCCGGGGACAAAGCCAATGATACTGAATCAATGATAATGTTTCATATTGTTTTATTTGGCGTTCCATAAAAGTAACAAATGTTCAGTACACATATTAAGTAAAAGCATGGTTATAAATACGGTCCAAATTGTTTTTCTAACCATCTAGTACTTCAATACTACACCTATTCTGTTTTGTCACCAGACATATTACACAGAAATTTATGATTCAACAGCTTCCCTGACATAGAGCCACACCGCCACTATTAGCGTTACCACCAGATCTACAAATTTGTACAGGAGAATATCGTACTCAAGTATCAAGAATGTCTAATTTTAGAAATATCAAGGGCATGTATAGTATAAACTCGTTAACAATACTTGCAAACTACAGTCATTCTCTATGCGATACTATATTTAATCGACCTACACCATTTCAACTGTCATCTTTCAAATCATCACAACTGATAAAAGTACATTCTGTTGTTGAATATGATATCATCCTCGAACCTCGTGCAAATAGATCCGTATCATGTGCAGATGGTTTCACTCAAACAAGCCAGGACATGTGGTGGATACCGCTGAAATCTCGCTTGTCATTGGCTATATGGGCTATATAGAAGTATGTGGCAGCCTATTAAAAGTGTGGACAGTGATGCAAGTTTCATGGATACATCCCACATAATTACTGAAAGGCATTTGCCCTTAAATTACAATTGGAGTGATTAGCGATTTAATCACTAATCACTAAAATGCTTGGACCAAACATTTGTGATAATTTGTGGATCATTTGCGGTCAAAAGACTTTCAGCAAGTTTGAGATCATTGGCAAGAAGATTGCTCACGATTACCTTGTAGAAGACTTTGTCTTCCCAGTGCAGTATATTCCCTCTAAACAAGCATGAGTGGTTCAAAAAGACACGAAAGCGGCATGCATAAAACCGCTTTGTCTTTCTCCTGCGTTTCCTCTGTATAACACAATTACCCATGCACCATTAAATTGATCAGGTAGTCAGTCAATTCAATTATTTACGGCATTTACGTCGGTGGTTGTGAGGGAAGTTTACATGAATGCGTCGAGAAATGTATTCTCCGACAAAAACGTCTTTCTTCTCGACTATTCATCGTGTTGGGTACGTATCATGGGACAGTGCCCCTGGGGGTTGTGATTTGTGTGTGTGGTGGGTGTGTGTGTGTGTGTATGTGTGTGTGTGTGTGTATGTGTATATTGTGTGTGTTTGTGTGTGTTGTGTGTGTGAATGTGTGTTTGTGTGTGTATGTGTGTGTGTGTGTGTGTGTGTGTGTGTGTGTGTGTGTGTGTGTGTGTGTGTGTGTGTTTGTAGGGGGGGGGGGCGGTGGTGTGGTGTGGGTGGGGGCATTTTAGTGATTACTTATGTCGAAGTATCTGTAGGAGCTCAATCTGCTCCCAAACCCCGTAGACCGAAAAAGACGTCTGTAGGACGTTGGATCTGCTGAGATTGCATCTGGTTCCTCTGAACGCCCTTTCCGGGGTATGTCCAAAAATGTAATTTCAGATTAAAGAATACCCCAAATGAGAGGGTTATTCCTATCTAGCTTAACCCAAGCAAAATGGTACATGGTTGTGAGGATAATTTACATGAATGCGTTGAATGTATTCCCCTACATGTCATACGTCTCGACTATGTATTGTGTTGGGCAATATCATTGTATATTGCCCTGGGGGCTAGGGGCTGTGTATGTATGTGTGTGTGTGTTTGTGTGTGTGTGTGTGTGTGTGTGTGTGTGTGTGTGTGTGTGTGTGTGTGTGTGTGTTGGTGTGTGTGTGTGTGTGTGTGTGTGTGTGTGCGTATGTATGTGGTGGGGTGGGGGCATTATTAGTGATTAATGATATCGATGTATCTGTGGGAGCTCGATATGCTCATTAACCCATGCCAAAAGATATGTATTTGTGATGGTAATTTTACATGAATGCGTTAAAAAAATGTATCCTCACTTCATATCTTACTTCTTGACTATGTATTGTGTTGGGTAAATACCCCCCCCCCCCCAGGAGCGGGGGGGGGGGAGGGGCATTATTACTTATCATTGATGTCGACATATTTGTAGAAGCTCGAGCTGCTCCCCAACCAAAGCAGAAAGACACCTTGTGAATATTAATCAGCATCGGGGAAAAATATCACAGAAAAATCGAAACCTCGCTGTAGAATACCATTGACCAATGATAGACTACCATCGACAATTCATCAGAATCAATGGAGCTACGATGAATTATCATTCAAGTGGATGGAAACCTCTTGGGATGGCCTTTCATAATCAAGGTCAAGGAGACACGGAAATTGCCAGAGGTCTTCTTCAGAATAACATTTATTGTTATCACAGTTATTGTTATTAAAGTTATTGTTACATTTGGTTTTTTTTTTCTTTTATTTTACGGACAATATTGCCTCAGTCTTTATTTCAATAATCGATCTTGACAATGAACGGTGATTGCTTTTCCGACTATGATGCACTTATTCTATGATGATTCAATTATTGTTATCATTACTGATTATTTCCTCTTTCCCCCTATTAGACTAGGTACTAGGTTGTGAGGTGCATGGACACAACCCAGTCTGTTAACAACTATGTCTGGTAACACAGACTATGCCCCAATGCCATCCTCACAGAGGGAAGAAGCTATGACGTCATAAGGGCGTAGTCTGTGTTACCAGACTGGGTTGTGTCCATGCACCTGACAGCCTAGTACCTAGGCTATCCCCCTATCTGCATAATGTCATTATCTCTATCTGTGTCACCCTATGTTACTTCGTGCCTTCATATCTTCACTCCCGATCTCTTTCTCAAAACCAACCTCTCTCCCGAATAGTCATTATACACATCGAGATGGGAGAAAAGAAACTGAACTTAATGGCTTGCGCACACCCGTTCCTCAAGTAATTACGTTGGGTTAAAGTATATATATCACTCTCTGCACTTCTATTTAGCAGAAAATATGTTACTTAACTTTACCATTAATATGATAATTTCCCAACACACGCCCAGATGAAGATACTTCATTGCCCTCTCAAAGGCATGAGTCACAACTGACGACCAGAAAATAATATGAAGTATAATGTGAACAAACAGTTTCAAAGGTAGGATGATAGCCTCCATCAAGATAATCACGTAAAAGAAAACGTCGGTGATCAATAATCATATAAAGAATACTGACACCTTGCATCGGTAGAAACTAGGGAGTGGTGTGAGATGCTTCAATACAATGGCACCTTTCAGTGGGAGAATTTCGGGAGTGCAGTAAAATGCTCCAGAACAATGACACCCTGCATCGGTAGAAAGTGGCAACAGGTGTAAGGTGCTCCAAAACAATGACACGACACCCTGTATCGGTAGAAGTCGGATGTTCATGTAAGGTGCTTCATAACAATGACACCCTGCATCGGTAGAAGATGTTGTGTTGGTCACAGGTGTTCCAGAACAATAACACCCTGTATCAGTAGAAGTTGGGGATTGCTGTAAGGTGCTCCAGGACAATGATAGCATGCATTGGTAGAAGTTGGGTGTTGATTTAAAGTGCTCCAGAACCATAACACTCTGTATCGGTAGAAGTTGGGTAGTGATGTAAGGTGCTCCAGAACAATGACGCCATGCATTGGCAGAATTTGGGTGTTGATGTAAGGTGCTCCAGAAAAATGACACCCTGTATCGGTAGAAGTTGGGTGCTGATGTGAGGTGCTTCGGAACAATGACACCCTGTATCGGTAGAAATTGCTCCAGAACAATTATTTACACCATCATGTTTACTTCGTGGCGTGTTTCTTTATGCAATCATCTCATTGGTTGAAAGTGAGGTATTGGGCAGTTTGTATAAAAAGTTCTAACTTGATTGTGCTAGCCCTTTATTGATCCACACCGACAAGCCAGTAAGTTGGTATTCGGTTTTAGAAAACATGAACTGCATCCTGAAACACCATACGACTAGGTTAGTAAAATGATACAGCATTTCACACGTATCTATAAAAGTGACATACGAGTTTGGGTTAGTTAGTATGAATGCTTCTTCCTCGCTTCTCCTACATGTATGCTCTCACTCCGTCAACATTCATCTACATATTTTTTCAGTTTCCTACCCCACCTCCCCCAGTTCCCCAGTCAATTCATTCTTTCTTCTTTTTTTTTTTACTTTTCGTCTTTCCACGTTAGCGTGCTTGAATTTTAAGTGCTATCGTCACGCAAAGTCTGACGAACCTGGCATTCTGAATTATTGAGAGTCAAATACATTATCTAGTTTAAAGGGTTACTAAATCAGATAAGTTCGCGCTAATCTATGTAAAAGTTATCCACTGAAAACGAATTTCACATTTGTTTGCCGAAAATTAGTCTCATTTTGACGAAAATTTGAAAAAACGCACACCTCCAGTGACGTAGCAGAAGTCAAAATACCATAATGCCAACGGCGTGTACGGAAATCAACACGAGACCATTTTCGTAATGTATTCACAACTTCCCCCCCTAACTGTGTAGTAACGCGTTATTGCATTCACCTGTATCTTGCCATTCAGATTCAATGGATGGAATGCACTTTGAATCTATTAGTTGTTGCTCCTCCGACAACCTCGGACAAGCTTTGGGGTTCCCATTGGTAACGTATTGTTTGAACGGCGTGAATAAAATATTTTGTTCACGCCGTTGGCATTATGGCATCTTGCCTTCTGCTACGTCACTGGAGGGGTGCGGTTTTTTTTTTCAAATTTTCGTCAAAATGAGACTTTATTGTGGCAGACAAATGTGAAATTCGTTTTCAGTGGATAATTTTACAACTTATTTTTCTAATTTAGTAACCCTTTAAAGTTTCCATGGCAACTGAAAAGGAAACGTGAAATTAATGCTTAACAACCATTGACTTGTGATTAATCACTAAGCTGGAAACACAATTCTTTTATTTGATTAGGGCGTGCACTTTTCCTGTGTACGTCTCACGGTGCTCCTTTCTTTCCATTTATCTGGCGGCGTAGCAGTTATGTGACTCGTCAGATCTGCCCATGCGCTCTCTCATTCTCTTGACAGTCTTTCATTTGTGTCATTTGACATGATCTCTTATGTTCTGCTTTCACTGGGCCTGTCTGCACCTAATCGTGCGACCTCGACACACCGTATACTTTTCCGCTCTTAACCGTGTCCTCCCGCTCTTTATCCGTAGAACCATAGAGTGACTATTATCATTAAAGATGGCCGCGGATAGTACCAACTCGACGTCGATTGACTCCCTCGACGAGCCCGAGGGCGACTACTACAACCTCGGCTCCCGCATCGGCCTCTCGTGCTGGCTGGGTGTGATTTCCTTTTTCGGCTTCTTTGGCAACGTCATCGTCATCTTGGCCGTCATATGTTTTCCCAAACTCCGCACGATCACGAACGTGTACATCACGAGTCTAGCCGTGAATGATATGCTGCTGAGCCTGATCATACCGTGGCTCATCGTGGGGATCGTGTCAGTTTGGGGGTGGACGCTGCCGCCATGGACGTGCATCGCCGTCGCCATCCTCCGGTTCGGTTGCAGCGGTAGTAGCGTCTGGCACCTGGTCGCCATCGGCCTCAACAGGATGATCCTTATCACTATGTCATCGGCCACGTACCAAAAAGTAAGAACCAAGAAACCAAATTCCATATTTGTACTTCTCACTTGTCGCCTGATTCATAGGAGTAGTCTTTTCATATTGAAAAAGTAGTTTTGATGTATCTTTTTTTAATTTGTTGTGTGGTTGCAATGGAAATGAAGGAACCACTGATACCACTGTCATTTATGTGCTCTATTAAGTCATGCAAACTGATTGTCGTCAGCGAGGAATGATACATTGTTTTTTTTAATCCGTGTTCTGTTATTTTTCTCCAGGTGTACACACCCATCAACACTGCTCTGATCGTCGTGGTGAGCTGGCTGATACCCTTTAGCGTCATCATCGTCCCCTACGCCGTGGGCGCCACTCGGCTAGGCTACGACAGCAACCCGCACCTCTGCAGCGATCTCGAGGACAATCCCGACGGCACGATGAACCTGACTCACACGTACCTGGCCTGGACGTTTCTGACCTGCATCCCGCTGGCCATTGTCCTCTTGCTCTATCTGAGGATCTATGTGCACGTCCGCCAGCACGTGAAGAAACAGAACGCTTGGGCCGCCAACCAACAACAACAACCGCAACAACAACAACAACCGCAGCAACACGAAGTTCATCAGAAGGAGAACGACGGAAACAGGGACGCGCCCTCTACGGCACGAAGCGGAGAACGAGAGCGTTCCAATCCGGGAAGCCTGAGGGTCGACGGCAAGGATGGCGAAGGTGGGAATGACGGTTCTAACAGGCAGAATCTAGATGCGCCTGCATCCGTACTGACTCGGCAGGTGAGCATTCTATCATGAGATCGCATTCGTTTATGTCATGTCACGAGTTGAATACCCTGTATATCCTTTTGATGATTAAACGGATAGCTCACCCTGAAATTATTTTGGTTTCAATAAAAGGAGACCATGACAAAAGTACATTAATAAAGGTTTGACAAAAATCGGTAAAAGGAAAAGATAATTGTTTAAATTCAAAGTTTTTATTCTATGACGTCACATGCGAGGTGATCTCACATACGTTGTGTATTAGTTTTTTCCATAAATTGCCTTTTCTTCTGTTCTGTGATGAAGAAATACATTCTTTTAATAGCGATGTTTGTGCCATAACATGTGTGTAATAATATATCAAACGCAAAGGTGAAATGATAAATATTATGTTGAGAAAATGAATACCCCCCCCAAAAAAAAAAAAAAAAAAAACGGTAAACAGCACATGGGAGAGCTCCTCGCGCGTGACGTCACAAAATCAAAACTTTAAATTAAGATAACTGTCTTTTCCTTTGACCGATTTTCGTGAAACCTTCACTCATATGTTTCTTTCGTGTGTCTTCTTTTATTGAAACCAAAATAATTTCAGGGTAAACAATCCCTTTAAAGATAATACTCTTTGGCAGGCATATGCAACGACGCATACATACTATAGTCCGGTTAGTGGTTACTTTATAATATGGAACATGGCGCCTTATTTTAGTCATATTATCCAAAAAAGTACAAACTATTCTTCCTTTATTTGACGTATATTATGTATTATGGCATCCGGAGCATTTTTCATTCTAAGAATCCCGCTTTCTGATTTGTTGAAAATCACGACATAGTTTCAGCCATGCGCGGGTTCATTGTACTATCCCAAATACTTTAGCCCGGTGTGTACGTTATATCGTATACATTTGCATAAATTACTGGTGTACAACTCTTGGAGCGGAAGTTTATGAGAATGACATGATCGCTATTTCACGTTGCGTTTACCGCAGACTTGTGCACGATGTATGTACTCAGAATTAACGAAAGTACGTTTTGCTCTCTAAGAATCATATTAAATGGTGTAAGCATCGGAAAAGTTCATGATTTTATAATAAAAAATACTTGGTACATAACATTTCATCTGGATTGCTCTGATAGCTTACAGAATGTTTAAAATGTGCTATTTCATTTCTCAAAAATGGTGATCAGTGTTACTGTGTTAAGCCTTTGAGTCAAGGGGATGTTAACCATGAGGTGCAGCCGATACAAAGAGCTCAGCATAGAGAGTTGTGGCATCCCATGATTGCCTTCGTCACAGGAGATGGCACTTAGATTGAAAGATAATCCAAGCGATATCATTAACCGTGATCCGATGGATTTGAAACGCCTTTAATGTCAGTCAGGGCTGAGTAAATCAGATTCTGGAGTCAGGATGTCGCATCCGCAAATCCTTAATTCAAATGTAGCATTAATAATGTGATCGAAGTTTTGGCAGTCGTTGAACCAACGTAAAGGGGAGATAAACATGTGCAGAGGAGCATATGCGAACGCTGTAAAAAAAGGAAGAAAGAATTATGTTTGTATGAATGCAAACGCATATATGTATCATTATGTAACATGTGTATGGTAATAAAACTGGTACGTCGATTGACATTGATTTATTAGGTTCCATCTTTTTGCTAATTGAAGAGTAACCCTTAGGTTTTATTTTTATTGAAAATGAGTACCCAGCGAAACCATTTGCAAGTTAAACACATTTCGTAAATCAAAGGCAACACGAGTTTTAATCCTAATATAATATAATATTCGTCCGTCACATTATACACAAACGCATGGTAGAATCCCACCGCTGCCGCCAAAAAGCCAGCTGAGGCGGCCGGAAGGTCCCTGGAGAACCGCGTCACCAAGAACACCTTCTACGTCGTCCTGGGGTTCATCCTTTGCGTGATCCCCTACGGGCTCTTCGTTCATTGGCGGATCGGTCCTAAGAAGACCCCAATGGCGCAGGCTTTCATCCTCTTCAACGCCTGCATGAACCCGCTGATCTACGGGACCAAACACCCGCACTTTAGAGGTGCCATCCGGAATATCTTCAAGGGCAAGTTCTCCGGTCCGGTCGCGACGGCGACATCCACTGTTTCACCGGGCAGTCAGAATCAATAGACCGCCGCCTAGGGGAAGAGCACACCACAACTACGTTTCGAATGGGGACAAATCAACTGACCAAGGGGAAAAGAAAAATAACTCGTGATGTATATTTATGTAACATTATGGCCATTCACTCTATTGTCTCTCTGTCTTATTTTGTCGTGACCATGGTCACTATTTGAATATCGCGTTTTATTGTTAATGATAGATTGAATCATATTACAAAACTCATAATACATCACTCTACTGAACTAATTTTACTTGTATAGCACTACATCCGTTAATAACGAATCGTCTATACTGACATGTGTGGCACTCTGATTAGTGACATGCACAGTATTTCGCACTGCAATTACAAATCCCTTTGATATAAATTTGGGTTCCTTTGTCAGATTAGAAAACCGGGAAGTGCCTTAACCTCCGAGTTTGTGAAAAATATATTTCCCGTACATAATATATTCAATTTGCCTTGACTGTCTTTTAACGCTGGAGAGCATTAGCCAGTGTTAAAATTGACAAGTAAGTGGTCAGGGTTTTGTAGACCATCACCACAGGATTTGAGGATTGTTTTTAGGGGGATATATATACATTGCAAAATGTGCGGTACGAGTAAAACCAAACAATAAAGAGAGAGGGAAAGGAGGTATGTGTGTGTGTGTGTGTGTGTGTGTGTGTGTGTGTGTGTGTGTGTGTGTGTATGTGTATGTGTGTGTGTGTTTGTGTGTGTGTGTGTGGCGGGGAGAGGGTCGTTCTGATGTGTCGATAATATATAAGTTCGCACTGCAGAACAATAGAATTGAGACAGGCCGAGATAAAATGGGGGAGGCTAGAAAAGATGTTACATTGACATTTCAAAATAGAACTTTAAAAGACGGAGTACATACCAGCACTTAGTGGCGCGAGCGGTGTTAAAGTTGATATCCATTGATTTTAAATACGGTTGAATTTGATATCATTGTAAAGTTTATGACTTGATGATCATTATAACGCTAATCCCAAATTTTAAAACAAACCAGGAGCGCAGAAATATCCAAACAAAAACTACTCAAATTGCCTCTCGAAATCTGCCCAATTTACGTCCCGTAAAATAGGCCACTATGCATGACGTAACTGAATGTCCATGATTTCATTTGACAATCGGTCACGTGCAGCTTTCGTGTACGTACCGAACAGCAAATTACGTTTCGCGAACGGAACTACTTTTTAGACTTCAACAATGGATGAGTTGGACCTCGATTTAGATTTTCAAATCGACAATTTTGAAGAAGAACTTGAAGACGAGAGTATTAGCTCTATTGTAGTGGACCAGATAGTGAAATCGATGAAGGTGAAGTGGGAGATTTTGATGATGAATCAAACGCTCCTCAGCCTCAGGCTCAAGCTGCGAGTACGAATGGTGTTATTACGGACGCTGTAGATATTGCTTACCGGCATGAACCAGAACCTGAACTTCAAGAAGATGTCGATCTCGATCTACAAATGGAAAACTACGGGGATGCTAGGCCAATAGGGGCAACCAGGATCATGCCAGGCTTGATCCAAACAGCACCGAAAATTGGTATGTAGTTGAAATGATTTAGACTAGAGGGTATTTATTTTTTTCCAAAACTTAGTGCGCGAGTTTGCAATAACCGTGGGCCCGATCCGTGCAGTAGCTCAGCGTAGACGCGTAGCAGTAGCGCTAAAGTCGAGCTAGCTACCGGTCGGCCGGAACGAAACAGAAAAAAGAACAGGACTCGGTTGTTCTGTCAACAATCCTGATGAAATTGTATAAGATTAAAACTAAGATGCAGTACATGTACTATGATACCGTTCATGTTGACAAACCAGTTTATATTTCGCGCAATAAGAGACCACAAGTATAGTACACAATGTACATACATGCAAAAGTTGTTGTCAGTCGAAGGTTGCGAGCAGAAATATCGAACGATGAGCAGAGTGTTGATGAAAGGAAAATGCGCAATACCCATACATGTGTACGTACGTGTGCGATCGCGAGCATGCATTGTAATCATGGAATGCGAATGCACCAGTAAGGCTATACCATACGATATGCAGTCGCGATTATATGCATGGGCTATAATGACGTACGCGCGCGTGGATAATCGTACTGCAGTATGTATGACGTTGAACGTCAACAAATCTTTCGAGAAAAATATAAATGGGTCTATAGAGTGTTTGATATCTAGATTATATTATCTCAAGTCTTCTATCAACATTATTTGAGATATCTGTAAGCCTTAATTGAAAGGTCGTTAGATGGCATAACCTTTACAAAACGTACTTGTACGTGCAAGAAAACTAACTTTTCCGAACGACAGCTCGTATTAAATTCAGTAGACTCGACTTCGTATTTCAATGTAAAACCTCCCGATAAAGGTCAGAATATTTTCATTTTTCTTACTATATTATTGCTGAGATTATTTTTCTTAGATCTGTGCAAGACTTACTCAAATGCTACTACCAAGAAAAATTTAAAAGACAGTGAAATATAGCCTTAAATGGTATATTTAGTTAGGACGATATACTAGAGCTATACGTATAAAACACGTAATGTAGCGGCTGGAGATGGCTTACGTGCCCATTCACCTTACGTCACCAAAAAATCGCTCTTTTCGCGGACGGCAAACGGCAGGGTTCGAAGCATTATGAGATGCGTTATAAAAACTGTTTTTATTTCTTTTGTGTTATTTTATTAGCGAAATAATGAATAAATTTGACTTCTACACACTTTCAGCTTTCCATTGATATATGGATCGCTATATCTTTGGATTTTCTATGAATATCAACTTTAATATTAAAAGGCTCAGCGACGACCGATTGAAAGGAAAAGAAACAACGAACCTGAGCGACAGTGCAAGAAAGAGAGGAGAAGAGGGGTGAGGTGATAGGGAGAAATAATGAGGTGATTGAGAAATTGAGAGGAAAAACGGGAGAGAGAGAGAAAGAGAGAAAGAGAGAGAATAGATAGGTAGATAGATAGATAGATATAATTAGGTGAAAGAGAGAGAGAAAGAATGACAGGGAAAGATAGAGAATGAAGGGGTAAATGGAGAGAATGCGGGAAAGAAAGAGAGACAGGCAGACAGAGAGTGAGACAGGGAGAGAGAGGAGGAGGGGGAGAGAAAGAGGGAATGAGGAGTGAGAAATGTGTGTGTGTGAGTAAGAGAATGGGAGGAGAGAGAGGGAGAAATAGATAGAGAGAGAAAGAAAAAGAGAGAGAAAGATAGGGAGAAAAACATGATGAGAGGGAGTGAGAGGGATAGATCAAGAGAGAGAAAGGGAAATTGATGCAGAGAGACAGATTGATAAAGAGAGACAGACAGACAGAAAGAGAACGAGACACAGAGAGAAAGAGAGAGAGAGAGAGAGAGAGAAAGAGAGAGAGAGAGAGAGAGAGGAGGGCATCATGTAATCAAGTACTAATCAACTCTACGTCATCTCGGATTACACTAATCCCCTCATGGAACCTGGCCACATTATTCGCTGATTCATCTCCACGGGCGCAGGGTCTCATTTTCAATATCGCGAAAAACCTCGCACATCCAATTATAAGTTGCAGGTTACCAGGTTACTATGCCAAATGATCCCATGACAGTAGATGTTTTTTGGCGATATAGAATGCAATTGTTCTTTCCATTTTCAGCAGAGCACATAATCTGGATAATATGGCACGGTCATGAATTGCTATCTTATGTAAGAAATTCACGTGGCAGAGGACAAAAGCTGTACATGATATAGGGACGAAAACAGAACGTAGAGCAAAATGATTGATATGTATTTTTTTAATGGGAACGTCAAAACATTTACCCAAAAAATATCTGATAAAGGCGTGACATGCACAGGCGATGCACACTTGTTGTTCGCGGTGAATCAGACATGAATTTGCACATTGCAAATGCACAGCTCAATTCTCCACGATTGTAAAGCATGTAGAAGCATCGTTTGGCGGATATGTTCATGTCTATACATTTAGGTTTCTAGATTACAGTGTATATAAATGGGCTATGTAATTGATTGATTGATTGGTTGATTGATTGATTGATTGATTGATTGATGGATGGATGGATGGATGGATGGATGGATGGATGGATGGATGGATGGATTGATTGATTGATTGATTGATTGATTGATTGATTGAAGTGTATTTATTTCCATCAACATAAAAATTTTTTTTACATAAATAGTAAAATATGATACAAAACATGAAAAATACATTTCATAGATGATAATAAATAAACAGTTATACAAAGTTATATTTGACATGTATTAAGAATTTGAATGTAGAATGTGAATGGTTACAATTGGGGAAAAAGGGACGCCTGTAAAAGCCGTAGAGGCTTTATAGGTTAGGCGCACCTATATGACAATAAAACAAGAAATGGTTAATAATGGTATATTAACAGTTGAGAATGAAATCAAAGAGAATGAAATCAAAGATTCAGGAAAAATAGCAGTAAGCTAACAATAGGTGTGCTTTCATAATATGTTTAAATGAATTGCAGAATTGAATATTTTGAATGAAAGATGGTAGAGAATTCCATGAAGCTGGTCCAATATGTCGTAAAGATGACCGGATAGATGTAGAAGTAACTTTCCATGGGTGAAATTTATTTACAGCCCTCGTATTGTGGTCATGGATCGAAGTATTTGTGCATGTACATCATGTACATGCATAAATTAATAGCAACATTGACATGCATACAATGCCCCGCGGGACAGGTACGTGAAACATTGGTTACGTAACAAGACAGGTTAGTGATCACACTCGTCGTCATGGTAATTGTATCATAGTGTATATTTGCGCTTATCATGATGTATCAGGTAAGTTCGTTTCGTTGATGGAAAACATATCTTTGGATTTTTTTTGTGTGTAAAAGGAAAATATATGATCACATCCTCATTAAATATCATGAATGGGATTATGTACGAGTCAGGTGTAGATCAGCTCACAGATGTATCAAGTTATGGTATGTTTTTTTTTTAATGAAATGCTATTTTTAATGAGTGCTATATCACTTACCAAACAAACTAAAATTTTATATGTAGGTTAATAAGTCAATGCGTGTAAATGCAAATGTTTATTTTGTCAGAACAAAATTATATTAATCAATTGTTTTAATTTTGAAAAAAAATCCCGTTTCGGGCGGAAAGAAAAAAAAATGTGGTTACTTTAACTGTCCGCGTAAATAGCAGTATCGACAGAAACTGTAATCATGAATGATAATGGAATGTAGTTTCCTTCATGTTACGCTCTTCTCATCCTTGCAATACATTCGATACTGATATACTACATTGATATCATGATCCACATTTATTTTCAAAAATTATGTCTATATCTCTTCAAGTCTATAAATTTGTAAATGTCTTTTAACCATAGCTTTGTGCAAAAAAATGTATGGATAAAATAAAAAAAAATAAATGACGCATGAACTATTAGACATCGAAATTAAGAATTGTAACATGTATTTTTGGACATATGTCTAATAGTCTCACAATTGTTGTTTGTATATGCAATTGATACTCGTTATGTGCATATATGTGCTTTATTTATTTGAAATGACTGTATGTCTATTCACTCTAAACTGAATACTAGTAATACAAGTCTCTTGGTTTTCGTATTCGGTGTGTTTTTATGAATAAACCACAACTGAATTGAATTGAATTGAATATCATCGTCGACACTGACCCCTCAGGAGTTTATGTAAATAATTATTGCGATTTACCTTACCGTCTGCGGCGTCTCTTTGATATGGATAGACTGTAAATCACGACGTGTACGTGACGGAGTGAAGATATAATGGCATTACAGAATGATAATTTAATCATACGTCTCAAAGATACAGTCTTAGCATGCTCAAAGAATTTTAAAAAAGAAGGTTGATTGGAAGGCGCTCACGTGTAACATATTTTATAGGTTGTATTTATTTATAGTCACGTTGGTAGTTGATGTATGTTGTTGATATAGGAACGCGGCGATATTATTACCGTTTTGTACATCTTTATTGCAAACGGGAAGAGCAATTGACCGGTTAAAATGCATACTTATGGGGGCGATATCTCGAGGGTTTATCTTGATTCTCTTCTCTAATGTTGATTTGCACAATATATTTCCTAACAATAACACTTTCATGTTTTCATTTTTGTTTCTCTCTTTCTTGTCTTCTTGCTCACTCTCCCCACCTTCCTCATTTACCTCTCTCTTTCTTTCTCTCTCTCTCTCTCTCTCCCTCTCTCCCTCTCTTCCTCTCTCTCTCTCTCTCTCTTCTCTCCCTCTTTCTCTCTTTCTTTCTCTCTCTCTCTCTCTGTCTCTCTCTCTCTCTCTCTCTCTCTCTCTCTCTCTCTATATATATATATATATATTGTTATACATGTATTTGTATGACTCTTTATTTTTTACCTCTTTTTCTGCTCACGAAAGGTATGTCGTACGGATGAGTCATTGGTGTAATATTATGTAAAGATTCGTGTATTAAAATCATTAATCATCGTATTAAAATTAAAAATTTAATCAAATAATGAATAGCTACATCTTTACCTCTCACGCCTAGATTCATTTCGCCTATATGCTATCAAAAAAGAGCAATACAATGCGTCACAATTGTGGGCATTTAACAAGAATCTGTTTGCGTTTTCTAATGTTACGTTGTATTCTGGTCTAATATATATATATATATATATATATATATATATATATTTTTTTTTTTTTTTTTTTTTGAAAGAAATGGATGAAGAGAACAATGGTAGGCGTAGCTTAAATCAAGGTTTCCCAGAGCTATCTACCCTTTTTGGAAAAATTGGTGATGCCGAAAAAATGTCTCTGCCGGGAATCGAACCCGGGCCCCCAGCTTTGAACGCCGGTGCCTTAACCACTAGACCACAGAGACGGGTTAGTGGCTTAGGCGACCCCGATCCGATTGACCGTCAGATACACTTGTGTCACTAATTTGCTTAAGTTTATTTACTATATATATATGTAAATAAACTTAAGCAAATTAGTGACACAAGTGTATCTGTCATCTACTAGAGTTAGGTAATCGTGTCATTCCTCAGTAGCAAAAATAACAGAATTACATTAACAGTGTAACATAGTAAATGTGTAGCGATAATAAAACTATCCTCAAATAATGTATGACCATCCTTATTGCGTATCCTTCTGGATTTCCTCTTTGAATCGTAAGCAGTAGCTAGAATAGAAAGGAAGTGTGGTATGTCGCACAAGATAACAAATGCATAATCAACCGCCACCCGAAACAATTCTGCTCCCTCCCGCTCTTTCTCTTCTTCTTCTCTCACTTTCTCTGTCGCTATTTGCCCCCACCCCTCTCTCTCTCTCTCTCTCTCTCTGCCTCTCTCCCTATCCCTCCCTCTCTATCTCCGTCTCCTTATTCATACCTTTCGGTTTCTCTCACTCCCACGCTTAATGGATGACAAAGCTTCCACTTTACCATGTTTACAATGAATGAATTGGGAGGAGCGGATCATTCATCCGCAGATACATGTACCTGGCAGCAATTGCAACTCAGATTCAGACGCAAGCTACTCTAATTGCCAAGCTTGTATAAAAACACACGTGCCGCGCAAACCGCATCCTATTTGTCTCTGGTCACCGCTTGATTCGCATCAATCAAACCAAGACACTTCTTTAGCAACCATTCGTGCTTGAAATGGAGAACGCGACTGAGGCTTACGAGGAGGAAGTGGTGGGCGATTACGCCAATATGGGAGCTCGCATTGGCCTTTCCACGTGGTTGGGCTTTGTCGCCATCATGGGGTTCGTGGGGAACTTCCTGGTCGTACTGTCGGTCGCATTTTTCCCGAAACTCCGCACTATCACGAACATATACATCACGAGCCTCGCCGTCAGCGATATGATATTGAGCCTGACCATCCCGTGGCTCATCGTCGGCATCGTGTCGGCGTTCGGATGGACACTGCCTGATTGGACGTGCGTGCTTGTGGCCATCATGCGGTTCGGCTGCAGTGGAAGTAGCGTCTGGCACTTGGTCGCCATCGGGTTCAACAGGATGTGCCTTATTACGCTCTCGTCTTCGATGTACCGAAAGGTGGGTTGAGCTCGATTTCTTTACGTCTGGACATTTTAAATGAAAAATGATGTAGATAAAAGTACTTGTATTTAGGTTCTTTTGAGCTAAAAACCTGTCAATAGGGGAAGACAACTATCTGGACCACAAAACCTCGAAGAATAAAGTTCGTTTTCTTCATGTACCGAAAGGTGAGTTGAGCTGGACTTCTTTACGTCCGGATATTTTAAATGAAAAGTGATGAAGGTAAAAGTACTTTTATTTTAGTTCTTTTGAGCTAATACTCCGTCAATGGGGGAAGACAACTTTCTGGACCACAAGACCTCGAAGAATAAAGAAGTTCGTTTTCCTCAGGTACCGAAAGGTGAGTTGAGCTGGACTTCTTTACGTCCGGATATTTTAAATGAAAAGTGATGAATGTAAAAGTACTTTTATTTTAGTTCTTTTCAGCTAATACCCCGTCAATGGGGGAAGACAACTTCCTGGACCACAAAACCTCGACGAATGAAGAACTTTGTTGTCCCCATGGCCACATTTTCCACACAATACATTTGAATTTAAAAAAAAGCATGATAGGTCAGCGTACTCTTTGGTTATATTTTAGTTGCTTCAACAAACATTTGAAGGGGAAATCATATATTTGTGACTTTCTTTTTATAATAAAGTGTGCCGATTAGGTGTTATAACGACGCTTGACTTTCCTAAACATGTCGTGGCCTCCTTGCAAGTGTGAGAGAAAGTTAAATTTTGAAATGATGGAATGTTATATTCATTATTTTTTTAAGCCAATCAAGGACGGATGGGGGAGCAAAGGGGAATATCGTATATAGAGGCCTTTCTGTTTTCACAGGCTAGTTTAAAGTGATAGGGAGTAAAACTGGAAAACAAGCTCATTCAATTTCCTTTTTAATTCAAATCATTTTGTTTCTTTTTAAACCGAACTACTAACGGCCTACAAGAAACGCAACCATGATACATTCATAAGTTAATTTCCCACAGATAGATGTGGATTTAAATTTACTTGCGTAATACGTAATCGTAATCTTACGCAATCTACCAAATATTCCTACATAAGAAGGGCGTTCAGTACAAGCCTTTCAAGTGTGTTGCCAGAACGACAACATACATAATTAGATTCAATGCTCCTTTCTTCCGTGTATAACTTGATTCTTTTTTCTCTAACCGAATGGGAAAAACCTGTCCTGAACATTTGATTAACACCTTTCATTGAAAGTAGAGTAATATTGTGACTCGCTCAGTGCTCTTAGATCTCAGCATTGAAGGTTTCGGTTAGAAGAGGCCCAATTAGGATGTTTTATCGACACACTTCACTGATTATCTTCACCAATGATGTGTTTACTGGTTCACTTGTAATATGATGATGACCTGAGAACATCGCCCACGAGCAAGCATGCTGTCACCGCGGTTATTGTAGGGGGAGAGGAACATGTGTTATGGAATTTAACAGTTTCAAGGCCACCGCTTACAACACGGTCCGATCAGACGTAATATTCTGCGACTGGCATATTCGTGGCGCACCGGTCATGCCGGTCATTGGATTTTGAATGTGACGTTACATTTTCGGTCGTAGCCCCATACGACTGCAGATACCTGGTGTCTTCATCGGTGGCTTTAATGTTAGATGTCGAGAATCCTGTTGGTTGACGTGGGATTTTCCCAGGGGCTGGTTTCAGTTACATCATGTGTAATGGTGGTAAGACATCTCTTCTCTTTCTCAGGTTATGTGGTCGTGCGCCGTCCAAGCGGGATTTCAATGAAGCATATCAAAACCGACTTTAGCGGCCAGGATTGGGTTTCCTGATAAGAGGATAGCTCTAAACTGGGCTCTAAATCATAGGGTGCTATCTCCGGGCCTCCAATCTCGTCGTATTTCATTCATACATGCAATTCTATTCATACTAATGTTAAACTCTATATTTGCAACATTTGAATTCATTCACTGACACAACTCACATAAGGTTAAATCATGTTCATGAAGCACTGATATGGTTAATTGTTGGCGACCGATGCTGCGATCGATATCAATACATGAGTAAGCATATCATGACCGGCAAACGCAATACATAAAGGCATGATAGCATTGGAGTCCACATACCGCTTCCCATCTTGGAGCAGAATTTAGAGCTGGTATCGTTTCCAGAAAGGCGGTCTGCGCCTCAGTGACGTCAGTGGGTGACTACCGCCAACCACTAGCGTGCACTGGGGTTTGACCGCATATACTTCTGTAAGATGAAGAAGAAGAGAAGGGGAACATCTTGCGACAAAATGGCCAGAAACACACAAAAAACACGGATAATGTACGAAAATGCGGTGAAGCAAAGGGTATGAGGAGGAAGATCAACAAAATGAAGGGAAAGTCGAGCTAGTAATTATGATGACAGGTGATGATCCAACACTAATGGAAAGCACTTTCATGAAGGAAATGATTGCACCGATGACAAAAAGGAGTTACATGTACATATAATCCAAAAGAAAAAAGCTGTCATTTTGTAGATTTCAAACTCCGTTAAACTTTCTCATTAATATTGACATAAAGGTGTGCAGTAAGGCTTGGTAATGTAAGGGTTAATTGTTGACAACCCAAAAAACTAAGATTTCAATATAATGATAGTAATGATATTGCCTATTTAACATCTGTATGGGTTCTAAAGCGTGCTCATGAATGTCAAAAGCATTCCATAATCATGACAATGCTTTGATGTACCATGTGCGGGGCCGAAATTTAGCTGTTGTCAACTTGAAAATAAATTTCTTTAATTGCCCATTTTCCTCTAGAAGCTTTGTTTTTTTACAAATTTGTTTGCAAACTATTAGGAAGTTAAGGGCAGATTATGACAGATCCTTTACTATGCTTTTGTTTTGAAAAGTAATGAGGAATCATTAAAAAAAATCGGACATATACGATATTTGTATTACTTAAAAGATTGACTAGTTTCTTCACATTCCGACATCGTGTGCATTTGTGGCATTCAGCCATTCTCAAAATGATATATTAAGCTGTGTATTATCATTAACTGTATTTGCATGTTGTGCTCGTGGAAGTATTGATGTCATTAACAGAATGGGACAAGCGAAACGCGACTCAATTTTCTTTTTTTTGTTCTGTCTGAGAAACTCGTTTGGCACACAATCATGTTCGTCGGTGTTCAAACACCTGAAGAGCACCTGTTGAAAACACCTAACTTTTCAGCGGCGTGGAGCATGGGTTCAAAGAACGAAAATTGTTTCATATCCTTCCATAACAGTACCCCTGCCCTTAGTTTCCTAGCGCGTTATTTACTATGAGTCGGGTTGATAAAATGCGTCTAGAACCTATACTATTCCGCCGTAACAGAGTGTATCAAATGACACTAGGCAATTTATAAATGCAAGGACACACTGGCGTAACATACGTGTTGGATTCAATCTGGTCTGCCAGTCATCTGCCTGCACAAATGCATATAAGCTAGACTTTGGATTTCAAACCCATTATCATGATATCATGATATTGACCGACCAAACAAGGGTTTGTGCATGCCTGCGAAAGACCCGTACCAATTTAACGGCGCGGTGAAACTATCAAAACTTTAAAGGAAATGATGGTCGGCATTCATGGTGTGCATAAACATGATGGAGAGCAGGAATCGTTCGCTGGTCCGTACTTTGACACGCACGGTCAACATGCGTGGTTGAACCATCGAAAAGCCGAGATCAATACTCGGAAGAGGCATTCGTTAGTATTCCGATCGGAAGGCAAGGGTGCAGAAAGTATGTTCGGACCAGGGATGTGTTATGGTAGGATATAATATAACTTTCTGTCTTTGAACCATTGTGCCACGCCGCTGCAAAGTTATGTGTTGTTCAGGTGTTTGAACAATTATGAACATGATTGTGTGGCAACGGCTTCTCAAAGAGAACAAAAATGTACAGTCTCATTTCGGATGTACTGTTCTGTTAATGGAATTAATACTTCCATGAGCATTAAACAGGTATCCGCAAACACAAATAAACAAGTTTTTCGAGTAAAATATCTCCGCTGCACGCAAACACACACAAACGCCGTTAATGATAATACGAAGCTTAATATATCATTTTGAGAATGGTTGAATCCCACAAATGCACACGATTGGTCAATTGGTCAGTTTCGAAAGTAATACAAATAGCTTATACGTCTGATTTTTTTTTAATGATTCCTCATTACTTTTCGAAACAAGAGCAGAGCAAAGGATCTGTCATAATTTGCAAACAAATTTGTCAAAAACAAAGCTTCTAGAGACAAATAGGCAATTAAAGAAGGCTCGGCACATGGAACATCAAAGCATTGTCACGATTATGGAATGCTTTTGACATTCACGAGCACGCTTTAGAACCCATACAGATGTTTGAATGTATTATGCTCGAGTTTCTTCACCATCCTAACACCTCCCTGTTCGGACGTTGCCCTGCAGCGCTGTGAGCGGTTTATAAGTCCCCATGAGAGCCGATTATCATTTCAATGCGTACCCTCTCAAGCGTAAAAGAAATGCTGAAAGGAGGGTTTTTCTCGCAGTATTTATTTAATGTATCATTTTGCTGTAAAGGCAGTTGGATACGTTTGCAAACGTATATGTACTTTCCAAATCTCATCTGATTATTCTTGTTTTATTTATTACCCAAAACTTAAATCATACATACAATATTGATTTTGAAATAATGTAATATCATCATTATTATCATCGTTAGATATACACCCCAGTGAACACCGGGATATTTCTCGCCCTTGCGTGGGCTATCCCCTTCAGCGTCATCATCATGCCGTATGCCGTAGGCGCCACTGAGCTCGGTTACGACAACGGGCCGCACCTGTGTAGCGATCTCGAGGATCGGCCAGACGGCACGGTGAACCATCTCCACATGTACCTGGCCGGATCGTTCCTCACCTGCATCCCGCTCACCATCGTGATGCTCGTGTACCTGCGCATCTACGTCTTCATTCAATTTCACATCCATCGACAGAAGGCATGGAAGGCCGAGCATGCCGCTTCCGCCAGCACGGGCCAACCTCGAGGTGGCCAAAAGGAGCAGCAGCCGCCGCAGCAGCAGCAGCAAGCACAACAAACACAGGAGCAGAAGGGGACACCGGAAAGACAACCCCCACCCCAGCAGGGAAGTACTTCCGGGAATCCACCCGGTCCTGAAGCATCTGAGAATGGAGCGGCAAAAGCAACGAATCAGGTATTATATGTAACTACTACGTGTTAAAAATAACATCATTGAAAAATAATCAAAAATAAGTTTTAACTCAAATCAAGCTATAATTGATACATCGCAATTTTTTCTTAGAGATAGATTTAATAACATTTAATCGATTACATCTCTTGTAATAATCCTTAGAAAATTTAATGAGATTTTCACTTTTGGATATATTTGGACCTCAACATGTTTGTGTACAAGAATCTCGTTATCTGATAATCAATTCAGAATACACTAATGACCATTGTGTACAACACCTGTTTTAATCCACTAGCAACTACCATTAATAACGCATGGTGCTTCTGGCAGAAAAGAAGTTGTGGGTTGGCATGTGTGATGCACAATGATTGTTGTGTTCTGAAATGTCACAAAACCTGTCTCTAAAAGAAATTGATATCCCTTGACTTTAGGATATGTTCATTTCAGGTTGATGTGAGTTAAAACTGCTTCTTTTAATTAGTTTACAAAACTGTCAAAGGTTTTTTTTTAACAACTAGTAGTTACGTTAATGGTGGCCATGATATTGTCTATCACCTTTGAACACGCTATTAGGCAGATTTCGCGTGACCCATCGATCGGCCACCGGGTTCCTGTTGCATAAAACCAACCACTGATGATAACTTTGCTACCAATGGCAACTTCTATGGAAACCTTGAATTTTATTAACTGTCAACCAATATTACCATGGCACTTATCATCGATGGCAGAGTTACAATTAATGGTGCGTTTTATGCAACGAGCCCAAGATATTCATTTCATAATGATTCGAAGAATTATGAGGATGATTTTCAGGTGACCACCAGCATTAAAGTCACATCCGCAATAAGTGTTAACCGTTCGATTTGCGTCAACACTAACATAAGCACCATCACACCAAGGCCATGTTACATATAGGTTTTCAAGTGTTGTAACTCACTTTCAAAGGTAGCTACCATGGTAACAGCCAATGAGCTCTCATTGTTGCACCTGTTTCCATTATGCAACATGACCCAACTAATGGGTTCGTGTTGACGGTCAAAGACTGATGACTCCAAATTCCTAGAATGCCTCCATATTTACCTTAAGTAATTAATTATAGGTCGGTTGAAATATCAGGGGGAAATGTATGATTTCTTTTGAGATTCGGCAGAATATTTCGAATTTATGATGTTATAAATACCGGTTGTACAATCAAAGGAGATTTATTTCAATGAAGACGAGCATTGTGCAAGCTTTGCAGTGAATACTAATAATAAAAAAGGTGTGGCTGCATGGCATATCATGAAATACTGTACTACGAGCAATTTTTGAAGAAAAATCAACAACTGTGATACAGCTGGTGCTCTTACGTCAACTCTAACAATACAACTCCGTCGTGATTTTTTTTTGTTGCAAAAGTATAATGTTCACAAATTCTGAAGAGCGATATTCTGTCTGATGATGGTGGTGTAACTACTCACCTACGTCTTCATTCGCTTTCACATCGATCGGCAGAAGGCGTGAAGGTCAAGCATACTTCCCCCGCCGGCACGGCAGCGGGGAAAGGCCAACCTCAAGGTGGCCAAAAAGAACAGCCGCAGCAGCATGCAGCAGCTCACAGATTTTGAAGAATGGCATTTTGTCTGAAACTGGGATGTGCCAAAGGCTATCTATTGTCCGTTATGGGCTAGCTTCATCACCGCGTTCGTATTTACCATAATCATGGGCTTTACTCTACCTGGTAGGTAACTATGGAAACAGTCGTTTCAGGTGGAGTGAACCTCGTTTAAATGCGTATAATTCATTTGGTATGATATGAAAGTAGGGTACATTCTGAGGCTGCAGCCGTACGAAATCTGTATTAAAATGGGCACGCTCGTTGCAAGCCAAATATTAATGATTAGGATCATACTGATCTGCAGCAGGTAATCCCGAGATTTCCGTTGGTTTAAGCCAATTGAAGCCATCAAAGGACATCCTTTCGCCCCTAACCTTGTTCCTAACAAACATAAATACACACACACACACGCACACACACACACACACACACACACACACACACACACACACACACACATACATATACATACAGAAGGTGCTCTTACGTCAACTCTAAAAATACAACACTATCGTTTTTTGCGAAAGTACAATACTCACAAATTCTGAAGGGCGATATTCTGTCTGATGATGCTGGTGTAACTCCGCATCTACGTCTTCATTCGCTTGATATTCTTATGTACATATATAAGAATACATGAGGTTGCGATGGCGCTGAATAAGTAGAAGTAAGCACAAACAAATTAAATGAGACGCCGGAGAAGCAAACGTTTATCAAATTTATCCAATTTATCGAAGAAGCAGTACACAATAATGTTTATATGTAAACTGTTCATTCTTAATGAAGGTCTATGACCAAAAAATATTGTCCTCCGGCATCTCAGTTAAATTGTTTGTTTCTATTTCTAAAAACACGCACAGCAACGCTTTTCCTTCTAGTGTACGTGAATATTTTTTCCTCGTCATGCGTTTATTGTACTTGAGAACGATGTTAATGGACTCATTTATTTGTTACGTAACATCCCCCAGGCACTGTAAGACAATAAATAGACATTGTACAACAGAAATATGCGTCTGGAAAATGATATATGATAACAATAATATAGGGAATTTACTGTCTACACCGCATAATAAATAGATTTTCGCTTTATTTCAACATGTTCAATATTTTGTAAGGCTGTAATAAATTTGACTTATATCTTATTCTAAATCAATATTTAACCGATAATTCCCCCTCCCCTCATCGCACGCGCGCACACACACACACACACACACGCGCACGTATGCACATACGCACACATAAATATATGACATGAAGACTTGTATATTGTTTTCATGTGGCAATGTATAATGTAATATATATACATGTATATATATAAATATATAAACAAAATAAATGAAACGCCGGAGACAAAAATCATTCGAATTTTCGGTCAGAGACCTTTACCTTGATAAAGATAAAGGTCTATGACCGAAAATTCGAATAATTTTTCTTCTCCGGCGTTTCATTCATTTTGTTTGTCTTCACCTAGTAATCAGCGCCATTGCAACCTATATTCTTATATGTGTATGTAAAGAATAGTTGATATGATTAAAATGATAATCGTGCTTTAGTATGTATAATCAATGTACACATTGAACAACATAGAAAGCGCTTAAAGAGTTCTACACAATCATTAAGCGCTATATAACAACGGTATTATTATCATTATTAATTTATAGAAGTTACTGCCGGCAATAAAAAGTACTATGGATCAAACGAAGTCAAATCCTCGTATCAAGAGTTCAATAGCTCAGGAACATTTAATCGAGCACACGAATCAGGAGTTCATTGCTACTAGGAGCACGGTTGAGGTGTTGATAACAGTCGTCGACTTTACTATAGCAAGAAATGTTAATTCTTTGTATGCCAATTGAAATACTTCTCTAAGGGAGATGTGTGATATGATTGCAGAGAGGCGACAGTGGCACGTATCGTAATGTATTCACACACCCCTCCCCCCCTCCCCCCCCCACCCCCCCCCCCCCACCCGACTGCATACACGGCATGGTGAGATGTTCTTGCATTCACCGGCATTTCGTGATTCAGTTCCAATGGGTGGAACACACTCTGAATCTATTAGTTGTTGCTCCTTGACAAACCTCGGGCAAGCTTTGGGGTTACCATTATTAACGCATTGTTTGAACGACGTTAATAAATTCTGCATACGTAACGAAAATGGTCTATTGCGAGTGACAAGATACTGTTAGATTTGATCATAGAGTACCAAAGTGTGACGTACTTTTGAGCATATTGTCAAGACAAGTGGTTCTAATATATGAGGTAAAGTAAGTAGCGGTGATCACAGCGAGGACGCTGATTGGGAGTACCCGACACTAGCCCGCTAGAAAATATCAGACCATTAAACCTCTCACTGGAGTAATTTTGTTCAGAACCAGAGTTGTCTTGGCAACAAGCTCATATAACGACAGCACTTCGGTACTCTATATGCGTTTTCTGGTTGAGTAATAATTGCAAATGCTAGCAGTTGCTACACAGAGTAAATTCTTTAACCCCAAGCAGACAAAGTTGCTGTTCCATTATATGAGATGTATGCATTTAACTCTTGTGAAGAAATTAACACACTCCAAACATATGATTAAAGAAATGATGGACGCATGCGCGCAAGGAGTGAACAAGTCAATATAAAGGGGACATTCATGTACGTAATATTTGGTCAAACTGTTAAATGTACCATAAATGTCAAATAAAATAAATATCAGAAACTGTTATATGGGTCATGAGTCACGCTCCGTTTTGCAGTCAGCTGACCTAATTTCAATATCAAATATGGTGCAATTATTTGTCAATTTTTTGTCCGCATTCTTTACATGAGACATGTTGCAGGAAATTCTGTGTTTCGCAATGAAACTGGTTCTACGCATTGGCTGACGCAAGTTGATACGCCGTATTACATATATATTTTTTGCCTGAAATGATGTAAGCTAACTGAAATCATCCGCCCTAGCAGCTCTGCCCATCATGAGAGTGCATTAATGGATGGGGTAAATCACTTAAGTTTCAGTAACATTATTGTTTAAAACATCTTATTGTTCTGAAAAGGTGATTTATTATGTAAAAGAGCTGGCCTTACATAGAGGAAGTCACAACACAATGGCATGGATCCATTAGTGGAAGATGTTATTATTCCCCAAAGGCATGAAGGTCACTTAATACATTGCATCAATATTTGATCAAACCAGTTTAAACCATCTAGAGGCTTGGCATGTTAATAACTATATACATGTGTGATATAAAGCCGTCCGACAGCTAACGCGCGTAAAACTGTACACCCATGTACGGTAAATATACACCCAATATCCCCCTTTGCTCTCTCTCTCTCTCTCTCTCTCTCTCTCTCTATCTATCTATCTCTCTCTCTCTCCCTCCCTCACTCCCTCCCTCCCCTTCTCCTCCCTCCCCCTTCTCTCTCCCTCTCCCTCTCTTCTCGCTCTCTCCCTCACTCTCTCTGCCTATTCTCCAGTGAGTATGGATCACCGCGATGGACGACACGGATCTTCTGTCTCTGCCCCCCCCCCCCTCACCCCCTCTGTCTCTCTCTGTCTCAGTCTCTGTCTCTGTCTCTGCCTCTCTCCGTCTTGCGCTCTCTCCCTCCCTCTTTTCATTTTCGTCAAACCTTCACTTATATGTTTTTTTTTCTTTATGTGTCTCCTATTATTGAAACAAATATGATTTCAGGGTTAACTATCCATTTAAGAGCCCTGGCAAGCCTGGCCTAGCACCAGGCGACCCCCATTTATCATGTTTATAGATTGCATTTTACTATACTTCAGGTGTTTTGTTTTTTTTAATAACTCACTTTTTGTGGGTAACCGTTGTGTACAGCCCGGAACATTGAGACTAATACTTTCTTGTTCTGATATTGATATGTTTGAAAGAAACGAATAGTTTGTTGTAAAACTTACTAGTTTCAGCACACCTCTTCCTCCCCTTTACCATGTTAACTTGTTCTTTTCATATTTTTCGACTAGCTCACAACTCTTTTGTACCTCTCATATCATTCCACCTTATTCATTTTTCGGATAAGATAGTGAAAACTAAGGATGACATGTAGTACTGAGTAAGTGTTATATGTTGAATATGAATATAGATTAATCTCTTTGTCTTTTCTGCATTTCCTTTCTATTGCCCACCCCATAAGTTGCTCAAATATCTTGTGATCTTGTGATTTTAAACCATGCTACGATAGCTCAGCTAGTGCTATGAAATAATAGCATGCTTTGATATCACAAAATATGTTGTTCCTTATGTTTTGGATATTTTTGATAACATTTGGAATATGGTAAGAATTCGCCAACACCATATAGTTGTATATAGTTCAAGATATTTGATGAGGTGAACAAAGAAAAAGAAGAAGCAAAACAGGTGATCGTAAATCTTATTTCATAATATTTACGCAAGACTGTTTTGGCTTTAACTGTTCGTATTTAAACAATAATAAATGAGATAGAAAAAAAAGAAGAAGAGGAAAATGTGTGGGGAAAATATAAGTTATGAAAAACTACTTTGTTGATCTCTATGTAGGTCCCGTCTTTGTATTATTGCTTTGTTTTCCTTACATACGTTGTGTTCATTACCGAAGTTGAGTACCGAAGTGGTGTCGTCATAATGAGTATGTTGTCAAGACAACTGGTTCTAAACAAAATCACTCCAGTGAGAAGGTTACCGGTCCGATATTGTCTAGCGGGCTAGTGTCAGACACTCTCGATATTAGAGTCCCCGCTCTGATCATCGATGCTTGCTCTACCCGCATAATTTACAACCAAGTTTTCTCGACGATAATGCCCGAATGACGTCACACTTCGGTACTCTATAACATAGCTAAACTTTTACCACTGAGATCTTTCTTGTTTTAATGTGATTCTTATAGATCTCAACAGTAACCAGCAGCGCGCCACAACCGGCAGCTTCGGCAAAGGGGAATTCCCTGGAGCATCGCATCACCAAGAACACGTTCTACGTGGTCCTGGGATTCATCATATGCGTCATCCCGTACGGTACGCTGGTGCTGAGCAAGTGGGGTAGGGGCCCCGGTGTGAAAGGTTCCCCCATCGCTCAGGGGTTCCTGCTCTTCAATGTCTGCATGAATCCGCTCATCTACGGCACGAAGCATCCGCATTTTAGGGGCGCCATGAGGCGAGTTCTCAAGGGGCGGCTCAGCGGGCCGCTACTCACATCTACCGTTGCTCCTTCCGGCGTGCAGGGGTAGGGAGAGAGCTTAGACCAACAGCACTGGTGGTTAGTCAGAAGTATATATATGCATTGACGTTCTTACTTACTCATGCTGCCGCACGTAGACATGAATTTCACAGAGGATCTTGGCGCCAACTTGGATTCGAGGAGAAAGCTTTAGACCAACAGCGCTGGTGTGGTTAGTCAGATTCAGTTCTACATTGACGTTCCTACCTACTCATGCTGTCGCACGCAGATCAGAGTTTCGCATAGGATTGTGACGTCATCCTGGATTCGAGGCTGCCGTTGCAATACAGGTAGAGTCTACATGACTGTATATATAGTCTCCACGTATGAACACCGTTCAGCAGCTGTTGTCTAGTGATCACAATGCAGAGAAAGTTCGACCTTTCAGGGATGAGAACGATGCAATCTTTCTTAAATCGTTGCATGTGTGCAGAGCCAAACAGGGATACTCTACTCCATGGGAACAGTGTTTAGTACTGAAACATTCCACATCAATACTGCCCTACTCCGACAAAAGGAAGCAAGTGACAAATCACTCAAATCTGGATTATTGCTATTCTTAGATTGTACTCAGCATTACCCACATACAGCCAAAATCTGGACAAGAAATATTCATCTTGCTGCGAGATATTTAATCTAACATGATGTAGTGTTGCACTGATTCCAATGCAAGTAACAGACATATTTTGCTAATTTACAAGAAAAGTATCTTTTGTTAGTTGCTTCCTTTTGTCAGAGTAAGGCAGAATAGTTAACCCTCTCAATGTTATAGGTGCATGGAATGTATGATAAATGAATGAGGTTTTCCTGTTTATCACTGGTAAAGTTAATCATCGTATCATCATGGTAGCGGCAAGGCCATGGTCACCAATTTGATAAGTATATAAATGTAGTAGGTTCACTCTTCTGGATATTTTAACTCAAGCAACAGCTGAAGCGACATCGGCTTGAGTTCATTCACATCGAGCTACTTGAAGAAAATAAGCAAATGAGATTGCACATAAATAACGATGATTAATAGAAAGTTTTAGATTTCCGTGAATGTGACTTTGACTGGCACCTGTTCATAACAATACGAGATTACGACACGGTCACATGGATGTTACAATGGCACATACATATTTTACGTCACAGCCGTAGTCACAGTCGTGACAATATAAAACTGTATTGTAGAGGATTGGACATTATTATTCTTGGATTGGGTACCAATGTTATAATGCATTGCATGTATTGTTAATTCATGTTTCTTTTAAAAAGAAAATTTGAGCAAGAGATTCAATGTTTAGCCGACTGTACATTAGTGCATAAGATAACTCAATACTTTGTATGAGGTGAAAAGAAGCGAACAAATATATATTTCATCCAATTACTAGTAGCAATACAAACACTTCATGCAGATGTAATATATTTTGGATTTGAATATGTGTAACAGGCTGGAAGTCAGACTAGCTAAAAAGCAATTATATTGAATAAGTAGAGGTTTGCCGACATATTGACCGTCATTGCATAGTGTGTCATATTTTACTGAACTGCTGTTTACACACCACGAGGGCTCAACAGGAGTTGTAAAATCTGTCTTCTTCAGTTGTCCCATGTTGTACTGTACATAATATGTATTCATGGTTGTACGTGCTGTCTGCATGTTAATCTCAATAGATTTCCCGCCAGCAGACACCCTCAGATTTAGGCCTTCGTATCTATGTATTCAGCAAGTTTTTACTTATCATGATTGCACTTTTATATATGAGTAATATAGACACAGTGAAATATGAAATAATATTTTGTAACACGATATTGTAATGTACACATCACCTGTTACAAATAAAAACCGATGCATCAAATAATAGAGTATGAATTAGTGAAAGACGTGAATCATTTTTTGGTTAATGATATGCGTCTATTGTTGAATTATATTTCAAATCCAAATAAATGGAATAATCATTAAATCTTCTAATGGGTAACAGGCTGTTGTTAAGGTACACTCATTTTCTTCAATTGACACAACTATTATTGTAAATTGTATTTTCACGTTATTTTAATGTATAATACACTGTAGAATGTACGTCCCGTTTATTATCATCCTTTTCAAATATAGCTTTGCTAATTTGAGAGTCAAACTGATCATTGTTTTTACTTTGGAAATGCCATGGTAATAGACAAATTAATAGATCACATGGTGTAGATTCCGTTTGTGGGACCACCACGTCACGTTCTTTTCAAGGAACGGAACATCACAATCAATCTTCAGCGATAATAACCAAATCATTTGAGACCCAGCGAGAACGCAGACTGTAGCTGTACCCGAGTGCAGGTATATGTAAATGCGCAATAATAAAGATGAATTAAGCATGTGAACCATACTGTCTTTGAGTTTGCCAATTTCTTCTGACGTCATCGCTATATTTACTTTTTTTGTACACTTCGAATTGTAGTAAGAATTTTATTCGTGGGAAAGGGGTACTATTGTGTGACACGGAAGCATGTTTAGGCCAAAATTATACTAAATAATGTGCAATTATCATCAGTTTAGCCTTTGCATGCACTACGTAAACATTAAAACAGAATATGCTATCGACATTAATTGCATTGGTATTGTATTTCTATTAACCCGTTGTGTGCCAGTCAAAAATTGCACTCTATGGGATTTACGTGTATTACTTGTGAATAAATACACATTTGGCACGCCAAGCGTTAAGTGTGAATTTGATTATTCGACCATATTGAGTTTAATTGAATTCAGAAATGATTCGGAAATGTATTTCAGAAGAAAAAACACGTTGCGACAAAAAAAATCCCAAATGTATAAGAGGAAGGAGAACAATAATTAATGCGATAGAATTAGGGGAGAAACACAATAAAATTGAATAAATGCAAGACAACTATGTGTTGTCGTGGAGAACGGTAAGAACAGGTTCACAGTAACATATATGGTAGGTACTGAAATTGTCAGTAAAGATACATTCAATAGCAAGTGACTGATCCATGTGATCTATTTTGTTATCTTTCATTGGTAAGGACAGGAGCAAATTGATGTGCATTTTTCATATTGTGTGGTCTCAGAATTAAACACTTTACCAATCAAATGATGACAGCGTATGTGAGTGAGTTATTGAGTTTCAACACCACTTATGAATTATTTAAGGGTGCAGAACTGAACATTCACTTGAATATTTACATGATTATGTGTATGATTATACCAGGCATATGGGTCTTGTATAATACATGTATATACTACATGATAAGTCATTTTGGTTACATTATGTGAAATATGGAAGAGCTACGTCGTAAGCGCTTGTATTGAGGTACGTGGATCTCCATAGGCATATTGTAGGGAACAAGGTGCCACAATGGTTAGACGTGACAAATAACGGACTGACTTGCTTCAGGATAGGAATGGGAATACAGATGTGAGGCGGGGCCAGCAACTGCTTCTTACGACGAACAACGTGTTACGCAATACTACGCGTGGTAGTTTAATAATACCATGACTCGGCCCATATCATGCATTAGCAATCGTGATAATGGTGACTGAACATTACAATATATTGTATATTTGATACTGGGAGAGAACAAATGGGTTAACTGACCAAGTCGAACGAATACGTCGAATTTAAAGTGTGAATTTAAAAGGGAAGATCATTCCATAAATCCGTGGAATTGCAAAGGTATGTAAAATACATGAGATTATGATAAATATGCAGGCGTTATGCCATGGTCATAACCGGCCGTGCACCTCTCTGCGTGTGGTCTCCATCGGGTTTCGCAGTGGACCGTTGCGTCCGGAGACGCGCGTATTTTCGGCACGTACTAAGCACGCAAGAGGACGCAAGCAAGGGATCGCAGAAGTTGGTACGCAAGATGCGGACGCGCACGTACAACAACGCGCACGGCGTCTTCGTGGCATTACCCCCAAACGACCTTTATAACAGTAATTATCGTTTTAGTTAGTAAACTGTGAACTTTGCCTATTATTGCATTGTCCCCGTTGATGCGATTTCCGGAGAAATCTGTCGACAATAATCAATTATATCATAACGGAGATAATACCATCACATCCCATTGCTTTTTATATGACATTAATGACCTTAATGACATGATTCTTTGAACACAGGAAGTGTCCCTGGCTACTATGAAGTGCTGGATTGTTTAACGATTGTTATCAAGTAGGGTGGTTATACAAACTGTAGAAAATTGGCCCAATGTGTTACTGGATATAATCCAAGAAACAAATGAAAAGAAATTCGTAAATTACCACCGCGAGTAAATCATACGATACACCAACATCATGTAGTCTTGATTTGTTAGGAAATTACTATGTTAGGAACTTATTACTACCCATTATTTAAAGGATGTTTTTAAAGTGTCATTTAGTGTTTCCCAATGCTAAATTATGAATTTAAAAATGTTGAATTACACTACTCAATAATGTTTCATATGTTACTCATTGCGGATAAATGGCTACTGATAATCGTGCTAATGAATGTCAAAAGCATTCCACAATCACTACAATGCTTTGATTTCCCATGCGCGGCACCGACATTTAGCTGCTGTCAACTTGGAAAGCAATATCTTTAATTCACTGTTTTGTCTCTGGAAGCTATGTTTCTTATCACATTTTTGTGCAATTTTCAAGAAAGTTACCGGCAACACCACTAAAGATCCTGCACTCGGTTTTCTTCTCAACAATTGTTGAATGATGCACAAACGGAGATATAAGATAATATTCTTACTTACACAGTTAACAAATTTCTTCACTTTCCGCAGATTTCCGCAAATGTGGGATTCAATCATTTTCAAAATTATATATTAAGCTGTTTATTTTCATTAACAGAGTTTGCGTGCATTTGCGTGCAACTGAGATATTTTAGTAGGAAAAAAATGTTTATTTTTATTCGCTGATATCTCCTTTCCTCACATAAGTATTGATGCAATCCAACAGAATTGGACAAGCGCAATAAGACTCTACATTTTTTTTGTTCTATCTGAGAAACCATTGCTACGCAATCCTGTTCGTTATTATTAAAACACCTGAAAAGCACTTGCTGAGAAGACATTTTTTCGGCGATGCCACGCATGGGTTCAAAGAAAGAAAGTTGTTTCATATCCTTCCATAACACATCCCTGGTTTCACTGTTTACTTATCCAAGAACTCTATTGTTAAACGTGTCGTTTTGGGGTTAATGGCGTGACTATTACACATCCCTACACACACCCGGATATCTGGAATGTTCTTCTCATTGATTCTCGCATCCGAAGTATTCGTTCAAAAGTTCGGTTAACCTCGAGTATCATAATTATATAAAGTTACTCTATATAAAATGAGCAGAATGTGTAATCGTGTTATATACTCCAAGCACAAAATATCAGGAATTTGTAACTACTACCAAGAGTAATTTAATGATCTGATACAAAAACATCTAGCGGTCTTGTCTTCTTAGAAAATTTACGTATTACAAATTCGACGCATTATTTCAAGGATATGTTGCAAGAGTAACTCCTAAAATGTGGCATTCCTCAGCTTAATTAAAGTTAAGTGTTTAATCATTATCGGTCAAGAGTATATCATAGTTCTGGTAACACCTACCATGTGTGCTTGTGTATGTATGTATGTATGTATGTGTGTGTGTTTGTGCGTGTGTGTATAGAAAACACCACACTTGAGCATTACATTACATTACAAAAATGAAAGTTTCCTTGAAATGCGTAGCTAAGGATAAGAACACGTGACATCGGGCATAAACGATAACGCTACGTCAAACTTAAAGACCCCCTCTGCAGACCACAACAACTGTATGTCGATGAAATTTTCTTCACATCGTGTGTATGATCTATGATTCATTGTACATCTCTAAAATCATGTTGATAGAACTTACATGACGTTTATAAACATTATGTACTTGATATATATTTCTCATTATACTACAACTCAAAGTGAATGCACTATATTTTTTATTTTTGATAGATATTTACTAACTATTATGACAAAGATATTGCAGCAAAAAACGCTCAACACGATCAAGCTACAAACCTTCGCCACTGCATAAACCGCAAAAATAAATACATACTCTACTATTATTTTACTTCTTTTTACTTATTATTACTATACTTAGTTGACTTGCTATTATGACAGGGATATTCCAATAAAAAAGTCCAACACGAGCAAGCTACATGTACAAGACATTTTCATGTTCACCATTTATTACTACAAACCCTCTCCGCTCCATAAACCGAAAGAATGTGCTATTATATGGATACAAAGTCAAACACATAAAATGACAAAAGATGTTGTTACTACCACTGTTCACCTATCCTAAGTAAATACATCTCTTATAAATTTGAAATCCACAAGAGTATATGACCAACAGATAAAAGTACAAAAGTATTGCCTTAAAAAACATCCATGAAACTTTTTATAATTTATCCCATTAACAGATGATCTAACATCCTCTTTTCACATTGTTATCCACAAATACAATAAATCCAGAACTCTGATCTGTTAGCGATCCAATACAATGGATTGCTTATTGCTTATTGTTTATTGTTTATATGTGTCTCAAGTATCGCTATATATTGTTGTGTTATTGTGCTGGTGGAAAGCAAATTTCCATGATTTTGGACTGAATAAAATATCTTGCATCTTGTATCTTGTCACTTAATGTAAGTAAAACAAATATCACGCTCTTTAGCAGCAAACTATCTTGCGACTGCACAACTCTTCTTGTGATTCGTGTAGACCACAAATCAATATGGATTATGACATCGATGCCATGCGGACATTTATAACCTGAATTACGAGGGTGCTACATAAGCAAAGCTTTGCCCTCATTGGCATATTCTCATAACGCTCTACTCTATGCCCATTCTTCCAAAATGTAAACGGTGGTATCCTTACCAGGAGAAATGCGCCAAAATTCCACAGCGATATAGTATTTTCACTACTAAAAAGAGTAAGATATTCTCATATTCTTTTCCATACAGGATTTGTATTAATTCCTGAATAAATTCCCATATTAGGAATACTTGTGTTTCAGTTAAACAGAGAACAACTGCCCGCCGTTCTCAATGCTTTTAATTATTCCCAAAAAACAATCATACCCAACGTGAAATCGTAACAAATATATCACCTTCTAAGCCCCACAAAAATAATTGTACATATAAGACCAAACGACTTGAATACCCTAACCACGTCATTACAACATCAAGCTAGCTATGCTATCCTAAGTCATCAACATAAAATAATATGACTGTACACTTTATAATTTTCCTGATCATCCACCCCTATTCAATCTGCATAATTCTGAAATCTCACCTATATCCTTCCATAACATATCCCTGTTTGAACAAATCATCTTTCCCGCGAATGTGGCATGTGGCGCACGTCACTCAAACGCCATCCTGAGATCGGTGTCTTTGGTCTTGCTGTGATACCATTCATCAAATACTTCGTTCTGCGCAACGGTGAACTGGCTCTTCCACTTGCCAATGACTCCTGGCAAAAGCAAATTAGGCAAAAATATAATTTAAAAGATGTAAATGTTTTATTTTCTTTCCTCCTAATCAATATTGTACGTGGTCTGTAGATGGCCCTTGATACAAATACACAAATGAAATAAATGTCTACTACTAAAGTATGACTACTTGTCAAAAAAAAACATTAAGAAAGCCCCGCTGATAACTATCATTTTCTGTTTTAAGAATATCAAATGTGAGTAGTACCCATGACCCACTGTACCCCTCCAGTGAGAGTCCTTTCTTGCCTTCGCCGTGTTCATGACGTCATAGGTCATGTTACAACACCACGCCATATATAGAGTGTTCTGCTCGTACATGTTGCCCTCCAATGAAGACACAATCTGTTTTCTAATAGTCAAATACGCGTTGTCCATATATTTCCCCGAGCCTAGTTATCACTCTTTAATACCTGTGTTGAGGAAAGGAAACTGGCCGGCTACTTTAACCAGCATTTTCCCTCCCGCCTCTTCCAGCTTTTGGTACGATTTCTTCATAACTGACATGGTGCTGTTGGTGACGACGCGCTTTAACATGTCATCCGATAGAGGTCGTCCGATGTGTTTCGCGATCTCAGCCACATATTTCGCCGGTTCCTGGTCCAAAATGAAATATAAATCACCTGCGTTATTGGATCGAAACTACATGAAAGTGAGAATCCTGAACATGGTCATTTATCGAATGGCTTAAACATTCCAAACAATTGCTTCGACCCCTCTCTAAACAAGGCCAGTTTGTATTATTCATATCACATTTCAACAAGTAATTTTCATACTTATCTGTTTACCTTGATCAGGTCCTCGTACTTGACAAACATGACATTCGGATGGTCGCGCAACTTCCAGAACGTGTAAACCTCCTCGAACCACGGACCCCACTCCGTTTCTGAAAAAGTGAAGTGAAGTACGTAATGATTTCATTCCGTAGGCTTGACGTACAATCATGATGTGGGCGGGCGGAGTGATGCAAGCCGCCCAATAAACAGACACATTTCAGAATTTTGTCACAAGGGGCCAAATAACTTCCAGAACAGTACGGAGGTGTGATGTGACATTGCTGTCCAGACAACTAGCTATAATAATTCATAGCTATGATCGGAGTTAACAATGACTGACGAGTAGACTAGAAAACACGGACCTGTATGGATGTGACGGCACTGCGTCGATTGATGCAAGTCTAGTCTATCCTTCACCTAACCCAACAGAATTGACTCAACTTACTTCCTGCCATGAAGTCCCGGAGGTACTCCTCCCAGGTTACTGGATTTGACGGGTTCTTGCCAAGAAAGTTGTACCATGACGTGGCCACATCTTTTGGGTTGCGAGCAACGTATATCACCTGTCGGTATATATATATATATATATATATATATATATATATTTAATATAGTTTGGTCTTAGCTAATGTGATCACATTTGATTCGAGCAGATTTTCATTTAATATGATTAGACACCTTTTATTCGCTAACTAATGGCGAGCAATGTGCAAGCCAAATGGCCAGGTGTTCTAGTTCTTAAAATAATATAAGTGAATTCTTTGTCACAATAGTCAATATTATCATTTCGCATGTTTACGTTCGTAGATTAGTTTGCCAGTGCGTGTTCAAATTCAGTATCAAACTGACTTTAGCAGGCCTATGCTATAGATATTTTTATATCCCTCATTGATTTGATTGGTTAAAAGTGTGTCACATGACCACAAATAGTTCAACTATTTATGAGAGAAAACGAAAGCCAAAGAAGCTCAGAGGGAAGAAAAAGACTATTTCACTCTGTCTCAGTATCGGTTCTTAACGTGTCCATGTGCGACGCGTAAAATCTTTGCGATACAATGATTTCTAGCAGATCTTTTGCGTTCTAGCGGATAATCATAGGCCGCGCTCGGGGAAGTTGCGCTGTTGTGACCGAGGCGCAACTTGAATTATGGAAATCGCATATACGAAAGATGGAGTCACATTTAAAGACATGTAGTACAGTGTGTGTCACTAGGCAGTACATTTTTTTTCTTTGACTACAACCTAAACCACCCCATTTTCCCATGTTTTTGTTGTTGTTGTTGGGGGGGGGGGGTAAAGTGCAGCTCTGCTCTGTTGTGGATATTTGCACTCTGATTGCTCTTTTATTGTTGGCACATTCCTTTTACGCAAGGCAGGTCGCGTCGCCCTAGTTCATGAGTATCTGTTGGTATTCACATAGTCCAAGCCCGAGAGAAAGATACACGTTCATGCATGGTTTAATCTTCTGTCAATGTTGGTATTATGTTTAAGGTAAAAGCATTGACCTTTGTTCATGTTGATATATTTTTCATGATAAATGATAGGTACTACAACTTTTCTCGTTTGGAGAAAGAGGTCCTCATATACCATCTTGGAAAGGGAAAATTAAGTGAATGGTACTACTCTAAAGATGACACATTCTTAAAGCCACAGCGCATGTGCACGTACACCGTTCTTGTGTGATGTTTTTCGAGGAGATATGAGCGTTTGAGAATGAAACACACTTTGCAATTCACTAAAATGTCAACACTTACAAAGAGTACCATGACAAAGTAGAATTTAACATCTTCTTGGAATTAATAGTGCGAGTGATTGTAGCCATGGCAACGATAAACGTGAAACATTAAGAAGAGCGTAAATCTTACTTTGGTGGGGTTTCAGAACACGATCGACCGATCACGACCAGCTGGTTCAATCTCTTCGATCGTTCCCATAGCGTATCAGGGTGCAGACCGGTGAATTATTAAAATAAATATGGACAATACATTTCCTAAAACATCATCGACTTTGCAACACTTTCGAATACACACCTTAGCCTTCTTCAAGAGATCCTGAGGCAGCAGATGAAAACCAACGTGAGTTTCGATGGTCCGTGGTGATGAGGCTTTCTCGATGGTGTCGAGAAAGGGGGTTAGATCCATGGGGTTCGCTTCCTCGTCCTCCTTCGACGTCGGAAACCGCTGGTTCAGGTTGATCATTTCCGCACAGGTGGTCATCAGAGCTCGGTCGATGTTGTCTGGATCTCCATCGGCCAGGATCAGGCCCACGATCTCCAGCATCCAGTGGGTACCTGCAGGATACACATGAATAAACTAACAAGTGCTCTGTTGGCTACACTCTACAATGTACCCACCTTGCTCCCTCCCAAAATATGCCAGCAAAGCACCTTATCCTCAACTTACCAGCAATAATCACATAGTGGCCTACTAACGGAATAAGCCTAAAAACCATGAGCAGTTTTTATTGCTGCATTGAAATATTAATTGAGTTATGATAAAGGATCAACCACTTTATTTTCATCTTTACAAGGTTTGACGAGAAACACGCAACATGATTTCAGCGCCTGGTCCCTATATAGTGAGATTAATTTCGCACTCTGTGTTCATAGATAATTCTGCCTTCTGCGGTCCAATGCGCCGGCAAGACAACCTCCACCTCCCAAGCAATACATGTTAACATGTTTCACCATTTGATGGATCTTATGTATTGATTATTGAGCTATCTGAATACAATTTAAAAAAAAAAATACTAGCAGTTTCACAGCGTCCTTTGCGCGGTGATGATAATAACTTTTACGTTTATGCTCTCGGGCTTGGTCTAAAATCATTTAACACTTTGTGCCACATGTGCATTTCTTCACAATAACCACAATTTCCATAAAGAGTTAAAAAGCAAGATGGAAATGGGTGCAAAGTATTCCTTTTCTTCAAGATCAGTCAATTTGGTTGCAAGCACTTCGCAGCAGAGCTATTCCCTAAACATAAGAGAATTACTTTACTTTAGCTGTACACTCCCCTGTGAAAAGTTAACATTAACGCGTTAAGCTTTTCTTTGGAATGTGTGAACATGTATATTACTTGTGCTGAGATCCACCGTTGTCACAAACCTGTAACTTGAAGTTATGACGTCATGATACAATGGCTCTTCAGTTTTTACCTGATTTCGGGAAGGTTACTACCCAAACATCGTCCTCCCTCACGTCGAAAGTCTTCAGCGCCTTCAGACTAGATGCCAGCACAATCTTTAGGTACCGGATACCTTCATGTTCGTACTCACAGAGGATATCAGGTGGAGTCTGCGAATCAGCCATTTCAACTCTTTCAGCCTCGATCAACGGACTAGAATGATCTTGTTGACTTCGTACACTCAATGTACATTCCGACAAACTGTAAGCAAAGATGTTATGCCTTGTTGGTGTTCAATCATGCATTTGATTAAAAAAAAAATGCTCTTTTATCTCTTTTGTGTACACGGCATAACAAGAGAAACATTCGTACACAATTAGGACTTACGTGAACAAATGCTGGAGAGGTGGGGAAATGGGGGTGCACTTCGTTGTTTGTTGAATTTGGCGAACTTCACCGCTAGCTTAATATCCATTTATTCATCCTTTGCATTCTTTGCACTCGTAAAATAAGGAAATAAAGTACACATTTTCATGCTATTGTGACAGGTTGTAACTTGTAGCTCAAATTCATTAATAAGGGTTCAAATTTTGCAAGGTTCTCGCAGGTGCTTAGCTTTCCTTTGTATTTCTTTCTTCCACTAAGAATTTCGCCTTAGTGATTCTTTCGTATAAGCTGTGGCGTACTTTTTATCACATCTAATTCAATTGAACGCAATATAAATAGGTGATCGAACGTTTTGTGGTGTCGTTTTAATTTTCAGTGATTTGTATTGATTAACTTTTCAAATAGAATGGAAGAGTTTGCGTTCATGTGACACTTTTTTGCCCTTGAATCATGATTGGAGTCATGAATCAAAACACGTTTCTGCAAAATCACGATTGCGTTCAGACGAAATTGAATATAAACGTGATCCAAATCACAAACATGAAACGTGAAAAAGGGAAGCGTTTGGAAACACGGTCGCTTGAATGCAACCGTGATTTGAATCATGATTCTATGACGTCATTGTGTCGGCATACTTTCGGTGCTAGTCAAGCAGCCCACGTAGAAGTCATAAAACGCGCGCGTAAAAATTGACCTATACTTCCTGGATCAAACTGCGCACTGCGATGCTCACTGGATCGGCCCGAATCCGAGGAGAAACGTGATTGGAGAGAAGGTCGTCTGAACGCTGATTCTGGCGTTATTGATCACGATAACGACATCATGTTTTCGTTTTGAATCATGATTAGAATCATAATTCAAATCATGATTCTGTCGATGGTCGCATGAATGCAACCAGCATTGATGGGGTTATTTAATTCCCAACATGCTATCTCTTTTGGAAAAGCATTTACAGCGTTCCTGTACATTGAAGGTCAACGGAGGTCAAATGTTATGATTTGATGGCGTCATAATAAGGGAGGTAGCTGAGATAGCGAGCACGACTGGAATTACATTGTATACAATATAAGCTTAGCAGCAACAGGGCTTTCTGTTTCGACTCAAACTATTTAATCTGTAATTAGTTCCCAATGAGCCAGTTCGTAATTGCAAACTGTGCATAAGCAGATTATTGCCGGTAGAAGATGACCTCATGTTAATGGAAATACTCACAGAGTAACATGAAAATGTAACGAGAAAGTCGACCACATCTCAACTTATCATTATGCAGATATGGCAACAGCTATTCAGCTCTGGGAAGGTAGTGAAAGAACATTCCACATTGTGCACCTGCTTCTATTGTTGTTCCGGGCACACTGTAAAATGTCTTTACAATCATCATCCATCACAGCTTTATGAAAAATCCCAGTCTGCAGTCTAGTAGTATTTATTCAGTGGATTGTTCGACCATAACTTAGAACTTGTCTAAATGCTTATGAGTTAAGAAACAAACGCACAAATCATAAGACATAGATACACGATCAATAGGGCCGAGCATATTTTTGTCACACAAAGTTTATGAATTATGTTTGCAATCATGAAACTATAAAGGGTAAGTTTTAGGCTCAGTTTTAATACTTGAAACTGAGACCACCAGCCAACTTTGTTGGCTTTGCTGTGCTTGTGCAAGTTCATACAGTCCTCATACACCTCATCACGCAGGGACCTATCGTTTACTGAACCATGGAACTGTTCTGGATCAACAATATATGTACTGTCTATGCTCATACAAAAGCTACTCAAAATGTGTTAAACTGATTAGATATAGGTATTTAATTCAATTCAATTCATATTTTCAAAATACATGCAAAAGTATACATAACAGAATAAACATGCATGACGGAGCGGAACATCATATTAGATTGCAACATGAGAGATTACGTAAGAACAAAGGATAATAATATGATACATATATCAATAAATGTATGTGTTCAATGATTATGCACTCTTCGTTACTCCTGTGAAGAATTCCCATACGTAATCACAGGCGTGCGGCTTTACCGGTCGGGATCTATTCCTGCTTTCTGATTCGTTTTCTATGATGAAGCGTTCTGATTTCGCATAAGTACTCTGTTCGATAGTGATGCCGTTTTTTGGTACGTCTTTGATGTTCAAGCTCATGCTTATTTATTTTACTCACTGGATGATAAACATAGAGGATAGAAATACAACACCGATAACAACAAATACACATACATAGATGTATTATAAAGTGAGTGGTACAAGTCAGGAGAGACGCAGCCTTATAAATAGCTGACCCCAAAACATGATATATAAAGTTTAGACAAACACAATCCTAAACCACCCACAACACAAAACAACTAACAATGGAAAAAAGGCAAGAATGGATTAAATAATTCTCTGTCGTAATCACTGGCGTTCAGCCTTATGCGTCAAGATATATTCTTCTCCCTTCATTGACTTCTTCCTGGAGCATATTTGTTTTCAATTATTGCAACTTACCATCAATGGTAACTACCATGACAACAGCCAATGAGCTCTCATCATTGCACCTGTTGCCATGGTAGTTACCATTGATGGTAAGTTACAATTGTTGAAAACCTATATGCAACCCCGTATGCAACGTGGCCCAGCTAAAGGTTATATCATGATGAAGCGGTCTGGGTGGTGTTTCACCAAGCTGTTCGTAAGTTACGAACGACTTTACGTACGACTGGTTATCCCTTTTTGTGCTAAATCAGATTCTCAATGAGTTAAGTATGGTATCTGATTTAGCACAAGAAGGGATCACCAATCGTTCGTAAAGTCGTTCGTAACTTACGAACAGCTTGGTGAAATGGTATCCTGATTTGATATTTGATAGTTATTATGTTCCTTAACCAGGCCTTCTTCGGGAAGTATCTGAAGAGTTCCCTGACGTAATCACAGGCGTGTGGCTTTATGGGTCGGGGTCTTTCTCTGTCTTCTGATTAGTCTTCTTCCAGCCGAAGGTGACGTCCATGACGAAGCGGTCTTTGACGAAACAGCGCTGATACACCGGTACGAGCGCGCACATGAGACCACACAGCACGTACGCACCGATACAAGCATAAAGGGACAGGTCGTACGAGCCCGTCCGGTCCACGCTCTCGCCTGATTTGATTCAAGATTCAAGATTTGATTTAATTTGCTACACAGAAGAAATTCATTCATTTACATTCATTTATGGAGCACGTTATCCTTAGGTCTACTGGTTGTATGCCTAAAATTTCTTTTAAAAAAACACAAAGAATAAAAAAAAATGGATATTTAAAAACAACAGTACACAAAATATAAAGTAGCACCTCGCAAGTGACGTGAGACTTCAAAAACCAATAACTTTCTTTTCGTCAAACCTTAACTTTCTTTTCGTCAAACCTTAATTGATTTATTTTGTTTCATGTCTCTGCTTTTATCCAAAGCAAGATGACTTTAGGATTGGCAATCCCTTCAAATCAGAAATCGCACTACAATTGCAAAAGGTTGAGCTTGGAAACATGACCATACCGTTCAAATAACTTCAGCAGTAACATCAAAATTTGAAACAAAAAGTGAAAAGATAACTAGACAGGTTAGAGGAAAAAAGGCTGGATATATACCATTCTGCGTTCAATAAGTCTGAGTAAATTCTCCATATCGCATATAGGGAATCATCATCGTCAATGTAACGCACCGCAACCTACTGATGTTGTTTGCAGTAATGTCTGCTTCCGGTCCTATACACTAGAGTACTAGACCGGAAATGGAAATGACTGCAAACAAAACCTGAATGTGGCTGCGCAGTGCATCACGGGACGATTTATATATGCGGTATAGATAGTTAATGAATCGATCTACATAGCTAGAAAGGTGCGCGATCTCACCGAAAAACGAGGCCAGAATCGATCCAGAGCCGTGGAAGAAACCGATGACTGTAAGTGCCTCCGTGCCTAACTCAACACCGAAAATATGATTGCTGATGGAGTAGGGAAGACTGTCGGTGACTGAAATCACTGTGAGCCCGAAAACTGAAGCATGATAAATGAGATAGGGAATGGTAAGTGAGAGGGGAAGGTACCATGGTTTTATTTAGTCACTCAATTTGTCATTTTTCCAATTCCCTTTTCCCACCCCGGATCTACAGTCATTGGATAGCGCTCAGATTCAAACTGAAGAGAGTCGGCTCCTGCCCAGATTTCAGCACAATCATAATTCCTGAAGATACATATTTACCTGGAATACACGACCGGTCCGGTTTTAGTATTTGCGTCATTCACGTTATAATTGTTGTGGTGGAGCCAAAAAAGTTTGTTGACATCATGGCAAAAACTACTTGTATGCCCACGGCCTAGATGGTATCAGATACTGCACGATTCTTCGACTAAAATGCCACCGCAGATGACACGATCCGATCGGTCGTACGAATCTGTGATTGGCTGGATCGCAGGACACGGCTCATTATAGACATGTTACATTTGTACAAGTAGTTGACGTCACATTTGCAGTCGTAGGCCCTCACGACTGCAGAAATCGTGATAAAATCGTCTTGTCTACGATGGCCTTAACCCTTTGTGTGCCAGTCATAATAATAATAATAATAATAATCAAACATTTATATAGCGCATAATATCAACAATCTCTATGCGCTTTACAATCATTTTAAAGATTACAAATTACATAATGAACACATTAACGTCATATAATGGTAAACAACATAGATATAAACTACACAAATAGACAGAGAGTTCTTAAAACCATATTGTGACTTTATTGACAAGTAATACACAGAATTCACATAAAATAACATTTATCTGGCACGTATGGGGTTAACATCTCACCTGCAGTCATTGAGATCATTACGGCTGGGCTGTAAACCTGCAGCAAGACCGTCACGACCGCTACACCAGACACGCTGGCAATAAGAAAGAAGCCCAGCTTTGGAAACGGGGCGTGGTCTGCGAACAAGACTAATAACACCTTGCCGACCATGATGGACGCGCCCATAGCAACGGCCGCCTGCGCGCCGTGTTCCTCCGAGAACCCCAAGGAGAGGATGAAGTTTCCCTGGACGGAGTAATGATGAGAAGGAGAAAACTGTGTGAATAAATAAAGTGCCGAAAATACATAATCCGTGTGTCTATCGGATACAACTGATAAAATTTATATATTTTGAATTATGATTTTTTTTTTTCACTGGAAAAAAACAAAGCATGTTACATTTCATGAACATTTATTTAATTACAATTTGTGTCAGAATGGAGTAGGCCTAATCCATACGTGTCTATCCGATACAATTTTGTTTGTTATCATTTTTTGCTCGAATAATGCATCTTCCATGATGATGTTAATTTGTCACTGAAATGTAGGGGTAGTTGCCCTGGGGGTACTTTTTTTTTTTTTTTTTTTTTTTTTTTTGGGGGGGGGGGTAATTTTCCTGGGGGTAGTTGTCCTAAGGTGGTAGTTGTCCAGGAGGTAGAAGTCCGAGGGGTATCTGTCCGGGGGGTAGTTGACCAGGGGGTAGCTGTCCGGATACGGTCTTTCCTCCAGACCCGGTTATTTCAAAAGTAAAAAACAAAACAGTAAAAAACAAAACAGAAATTCCAAATCTAAGACCAAACAATCCTTTAAACTAAGACCTCACAATAAAACACAGGTTTAGAGCGTTGTCTTTACTCCAGACCCAGTCATTTCAAAATTTTGAACAAATCTAAAAATCTAAGACCCCATCATCTTTTGATGTGGTCTTAGGTCGGTATTGTAGATTTTTTTAAAAAGATGAAATAATCGGGTCTGGAAAAAGACTGCGCGCTATACCCATACTTAAGTAAAGGGTTCAGTTTTGAAGGATTTCGACAAAATATCCCCTAAAGTCATTATTACATCTGTGGGTAAATTGTTATTACATTTGTGTGTTGAGTGTTATTACATTTGTGGGCGTTATTATATGTGTGAGTGTAACAGGGTATCGAAGGGGCTCACATACAAAAGGTGTAAGGTGCAAAGGCGTACACAACAGGCCAATACTGGATTCGTTAAGGCTGTACACACGCTATTCGTTTTTGGAAAGTCTCTACCTTGTGATTAAATCTTTGGATTTTATTAAATCATATTATACAAATTACCCCAAAGATCAATAATTTTGGTACCATCTTGTAGACAATGTAATTAGCTTTATATAATACCTTATACTCCATTCAAAATTTGAAAAGTGGCAATTTTTTAAATTGCCGCCAATACCTCCCTGAGCAAATTCAAGAGGGTTTAATAAACCAATTTGCTTAGATGAGTTAATTCTATACGTGTGCCAAATTTGGGGGTCGTAGACGAAAGTGAACATTTTTTTAGGTATGCAGCAGGACTATATATAGTAGATGTGTGATAATGTTATTATAAGTTAATAATTTTTGTGCAGCACAAAATGGTGTTCTATGTATTGTTTGTGTATTGTGAATGAGTGCACATGAGCAACACAAATAACTCATACCAGACGTACATCAATAGTCAGTGGTTGAGATATCTCGTTTGTGTGCGCACCGCTCACTATCGTGTCCGCTGAGCGATAAATCGCTTAGGTACAATAATAACGTACGTGTGTTGATTTAGCGAACGTGTAAACAAAGTGGCACGTGCGAACATTGAGAGAGCCGATGTTCCGCGCGCCGTGTTAATTCGTTGCACTGCTCTCAAATTACAGAAACATATCGGAACTCACAACTGTGTGATTGATATTCAAATCTACTACAAAAACAACGAAGCATTGGTTTTGTAATGGCTGGTGGTCCCCTTCAATAAATTTCTACAACTTGTTTGGTTTGTATTGCTGTGGCATGATAATGATTCTTACCAACTGAACAAAAACGAACGAGTTGACGAGGCCGTAACCGAGCACTGAGATCGCCATGAGCAGGATGTCCGGGCAGAAGATGACGAAACAAAACCGACGAAGCGTCCACCCTCTCCTCTCCTGGGTGATCTCTCCACTGTCATCGACCACTTCTTCGTGGTGATGATCTTCCAGCCGTATTTCATTCACGTCCTCGATGACGTCTTCAGCCCGATATTCGTGCGAGCCTTCGCCCTGACACAATGCGCTCGTGTTCGCATCATCATGACCATGCACGTTATGTGTCTTTACATCATCTCTGAGTTCGTAGCAGCGCTCCCCTCGAGACCCAGTGTCTTTCGTAGAGTCCAACCGACTCTCGGAAACCTCCTGGTATTTGGCTTCTTGTGAGTCCTTAGGAATTGCCCCCGTTGAGGGCGGCCTGAATGTAAGTAGGCAGGCCGGAAGCGACACGCCGAGGATGATCGATCCCATAATCCTCAGCATGAATCGCCATCCGAGCCGGGTGATGAGGAAGTACACGAACGGGCCAAGGGTGAACATACCTGTGGTACAAGGCCAAAGCAGAAAGACATTTCAATTGGCAAGCAAAATAATGATACCTTCCAGGACATCAATCAAGTAGAAAAGGGGCCATGGTGTATAAGCGATATTTTAACACAATTCACTTTTTCGTCATATTGCCGGTTTGGCTGATTTTTCCATCAATCTCTTTATTTCATTTCTTTGCTTTTTATTTAGTTCAACGTATGAACAGAGAACAATTTCCTTTTAAATCACACTTTAAGATAAAATCCGACTAATGTAATTGTCATGCAGGAGGTACATCGACACGATGTGACGGGATGCTGGTATCAACGACACATAGGGATCTGACATGTCTGAGGGCCCTTATGATGGAGAGGGATGAGTGGAGGGCCGCTATCAAGTCCCGAGTGGTGTAGGCTATGCTACACACTTTCATCACATTGCAAAGATAGAACTGTTCATACCTAGGTTGGAGCAAGCCATAGGCATAAGGACTGCCCGCGTAGAGTTGTGGACGGGAAAGTAGGCGAGTAGGAGGTTGACGGACCCGTATAGCATCATGCCAAGGCCGAGACCGTAGGCCAGGCTGAAGGTGACGTACATCGGGTAGAGGCTCGGCATGAACGACGTCACCACGATACCAATTGCCGAGATCGTCACGCCGGCAGCGACAACGAAGCGGTGACCGAACCGCGGGAGCATGGCGTTGACAAGCGGAGAAAAGAGGCTGCACAAGCCGAAGGGAATAGACCCCGCCCAAGCTGTGAAAGAATCGTTCAGCATCTCAATACCAACCAATCATAGCCTAAACGTGAACAAGGCACGTTCATGATTTATGGCTACTGTATTCTGCCCTACTCTGACAAAAGGAAGCAAGTGACGAAACACTCAAATCTGGGTTAATGGCATTCTTAGGTTGTACCCAGCATTCCCTACATACGGCCGAAATCTGGATAAGAAATATTCATCTTGTTGCGAGATATTCAATTTAACATGATGTGGTGTTGCACTGATGCCAATGCAAATGACAAACACAATTTGCTAATTAAAAAGAAAAGTCTCTTTTGTTAGTTGCTTCCTTTTGTCAGAGTAGGGCAGTATTGTATAAATTTGGCAATCATACATCGGTCGGTCGAAAGAGTTGACCATGTTGATGGAGAGTCAAAGTCCCAAACATTTGCTTGCATAATAGAATAGAAATCGCAAAAAGGTGGTGGTTAAATGGCACTTATAAGACTCCCATAAAATTAGTAATGACGCTGAACTTATGTTGTGCAATGTCTTACATATACTGTATGTATATATTTATATATTATTTACTTCTGCGCTTATCATGTTTTCAATTCTTGCTTTTACTAACCTACGTAACAATGTTTATGTTAGCGCACTTATGCCTTTAGATCATGTTTTTAATTCTTGCTTTTCCTGACCTACGTAACAATGTATATGTTAGTGTCCTTGGGCCGTATTCCATAAACAAGATAAGCATGCTTAAGTCAAAAAATCTAAGCAATTTGTCTTATCTTCTGTCTAAGACAAAATTCTTAGCCAAAATGCGTATTCCATAAAAATTTGGCTAAGAGTTTTGTCTTAGAATTCGGCTAAGATTTTTTGCTTAGCTAAGACAGATTTAGGATGTATGGCTAAGTAACTTTTCTTAAAATTGTGTACTTAGTATTCTATAAAGTACAAATGGCTAAGAATTTTGCCCTAACTTTAAGACAGCTGTGGGTTGTCTTAACTTTGGGGTTGCAGAGTGGTTGCGCGCAGTATGGCAGCTTTATCCACGCGCGCTTGCACCATGACCGCGTATTTCTGCTCAATGCGCGTTAATTTCATTGTCAAAGGTTGGATGCGCAATTTCTTTTACGCATATCCATTAGTAAGCAAGATGTAAGATTAACGGAAGAAAACTCTAGGCAAAATGTGTACATATTTGACAATTGCACATTTTCGTTCCAAATACCTCTATTTTCAACTTGCTTTCGTACTGGTGAAATGTCGGCACGGTATGTTTAACATCACTGATCTCATCTATGATGACTTTGCCCCTATGGCAAATCGGAACTATCCTATTGAGCCCACAGACAAGGTATGCATAGACTCAATGCTGGTGCGATTTTTGCTTTAACACGTAAAATGCATTGACTTTTCACCGCGGGGAGCTGTTCGTGGGAGTACAAGTATGATGAAAGTTGCGTGATGTCACCAATTTTCTTATGACGTCAAAGAATTTTAAGATTTTGGCTTAGCCAAATCGTCTGACCTAAGAAAAATTGCTTAAAGTAGACATAAGAGCACGATCACAAAAATTGAGATCTTTACATCATTAGAAAGCTTTCAACCTAATTAACATGGATATGAGACTCAAATACAACAGAACGAAATGAAAATACTACAATAACTGATTAAACTTCACTGAATCTGGAAGTCGTTGATCGCCGATTTTCACGCAGTGAATTCGGTACCTTTGACATGACGTCACGTAATGCATACATTTGTCGGGAAAGTGATGGGGAGTGATGTGTTGTGTAGAAAGTCGACGTAAATACACAGTTGTCTCAGAGCTTATATTGTTATTATGAGTCAATCTATTTGATTTCTTCTTAATCAGTATTAATAAATAAATAATTGAAACATGTTATATAATTACAATATTCTTTTTATACCGTGAAATATATTTTTTAGGATTGGAAACGAATGGTGTGTGCGGGGGTATTCGGTATAGGCTACACTAGATCTGACTTGCAAATTTGGAGCAAAAGTAGACCTATTATGGATGTGTCTAAATTTTGAACTGTATATGGAATCATTCTCCTCATTAATCATAGCTGACAGCCTACATATTCATAACAAGCGAGATATTTGAAATAAGGATAGTCAAATAGGAAGTTTGCATGATCACAATTTCTCGCTGTTGAAATTCAAGCTGACGATATTTTGTCCGCGAGTGAGCGATTTATACGCACAGAGCTAAGCCAGCGGAAGTAGCATGCATATGTACACATGCATGCACGATCGCTACGCTCGCATCCGTTTTCACTGTAGCTGCTTGTGATATTATACTCCAGGAAATTTACTAATTTTGGACAAAAGTCGGCTTTTGTGCTTCTTAGCTGGTGTGGTTGCTTGGATCCATGATGGAAGATGATCGATGGTGGGTTGTCAAGTCCAGAGATTAAGATGAAACGGAACTTGTGAAGGCAGAATTCGCCACTGCTCATGCACTGAATTCAGTGTGCTCACGCCATGGTGCATGGCGTTGGTGAGTACAATTATTTTCTTCACTGCATTTTGATGAATTTTGACAAATTTTCCATGCAGGGAAGGCATGAAAGATGACTCGAAACGGAGTTCGTCACCTCCCTGAAATGTACATGCATTGGGACAAGTGTGATCTTAACCCGAATAAAGGGATAGCTCAAATTTCATTCACAGAATTACTAGCCAGTGGGCACTGTCCCTTTCTAACTCACAGTAACAGTTTAGCAACAACAGTACTAAATTTGGTTAGGCTCAAATGTACTTGTGAAAATATTAATATTAATATTAACAAGTTCAATGTGTATCAATGTAGAAAATCAATGCGAATTGCAGCACTATTTTTACACACATTATAAGAGGCATTGTTCAGAATTTCTCGAGAGTTTTTTAAGTAGTGACACTCGTGTGCTGATCGATACTCTGGCAGTAGGCCTATACCCCAATTACATTGTGTGAAAATGTGAGAAATGAATATGATTCTTATCAATTGACCCAGAAATGTATATTTTCAAAAATCATCAAACAACCTAGGTCGCTTACATGTAGTTGCTTTATTAAAACAGTGTATGATTTTCCTTTGGTCTTCATTGTAGAAAACACATGGCTCAGGATTGCTCATCAAGCTGCCAGATGTAGTCCATCCGCGCTGCTGGCCATGGAGACCACTCCTTTCAGCCAGCGGGCATGACATCGTTCTTGGATTTGCTGTCCTCACCTGGGTATGATGGAACGCGTTCCTCATCAGGACACCCATATTTTTGAGAGAAGATCAATATTCAGTCGTGCACACATTACGCCACTGATTCACATAGTACGCACACCGCAGCAGACCACAGATTGCGCGACTCCACGAATCTGTCCGCCCGATTGTATTTCAGGGTGAAAATTTTTGTGTGTTGATGCACCACCAACGTTCGTTGACGGCGGATTACTAAATACAGTCCAGGGGGTGGATTATTATTACAGCTGCATGGACATCAACAGACGAAACCATTTGGCCACGATTCTGCAGTCATAAAGGCCTCCTTCTGGAAATGAGACGTCCCATTCGCAATGACAGCGTGGACTCCGTCGACGTCGTTCTCCTGTAGCTCGAGCCGCCGCAGCATCATGGAATACCGTTAGGATAAATTTCTTAGACAAGAAAAAGGCTAAGACAAATTGCTTAGACTTAAGCAAAAATTCTTAGATGTTTATGGAATACGGCCCCTTATGCCCTTAGATAGAGTTTAATACGCACATCGTTGTCGAAGTACGAAAACATGTTTACTTGTTAATAGTTCAAACATCATCATTCTTGATAAAGGTCAATGACTGAAATATTGAAATATTTTTCTTCTCCGGCGTCTATATCAATTTGTTTGTGTTTACATATAAAAATGATGTATGAGGTTGCGATGGCGCTAAAAATGCAAATGTTAACACGAACAAATTAATAAAGACGCCGGAGAAGAACAATATTTTAATACTTCGGTCATAAACATTTATCAAGAATCTTTACATTGTATGTTTATGTATATATATATATATCTATATATATATATATATACATATATGTAATAAAAAATATGTATAAAAGAAGAATTTAGGGTGTTCTGATGACATGTCAAGTCAATTGGCCCATGGATGCGAGTTGCACTTCATTGGGTCAAGTACTACCCATATCCTCTCGGTCACGTGTTCTCCAAACTCCTTACACAACATGTTTTAATGAGGTGAGGTGAGGTGAGGTGAGGTGGAAATAGGTTCAGCGTTTTAACTCCTCGTCTGCCATGGTGATTTCATAACTAACACACATACAATATAGTATGTATAGATTAACAGTTCGTCTAACGCTGGAAGGGTCAATGGAAACGTTTAGGAAGGAGCGTAGCGAAGAGCGACTTGTTCAGAGGCTTCTCGTTACTAAAACGACAATGTCCATAACAAAGTTGGCTATCCATATGCTATTGCCCAAATTTACAAATGTGGACCATGAACTTATGGCCTTTATTTAAGGTGCAGTTCGTGAGCACATTATGGAAAAGAAATCCTTGTTCGTATTTTAGATTGGCGACGCCAGACCAAATTATATACATTGACAACATCTTCACTTCCCTTTTTTCAGATACAAATTACACGCATATGAATAAACGATTATAGTGACATCTAAATTGACCCTTGTATCGCATTGTTCATATTTGTTCGTATTTTAGATTGGCGACGCCAGACCAAATTATATAAATGGACAACACTTTCACTTCCCCTTTTTCAGATACAAATTACACGCATATGAATAAACGATTATAGTGAAATTGACCCTTGTATCGCATTGTTTGTATTTGTTCGTATTTTAGATTGGCGACGCCAGACCAAATTATGTAAATGGACAACACTTTCACTTCCCTTTTTTCAGATACAAATTACACGCATATGAATAAACGATTATAGTGACACCTAAATTGACCCTTGTATCGCATTTTATTCACTTCTATGTTTGGAGAAGGATGTGGTCATGGACGTCAAAGCAGTTAGTCCGCACCACCACGTGACGCAGAAAACGGGTCTTTGTTCAGTGATACATGTGCAGAGTTACCGCCGATGTGACGCTAGAAAATCGGTCCATGCAGCGTTCTTTAGATACCAGTCTGCAGGGCACTATTGCGTAAAGCTCACCTTTGATTAAGTTTGCCTGACGAAATTGGTCCGTATTGTGAACAAAGGTTTAAAGAACACAGTGTACTAAGCCTGAGTGCGCTAAATAAAAACATTACACATTATTGTTGATTTAATATGATTAATTTTATCCCCAGAATCATAATAGTATATTGAGTTTGTTCAAATGATAATTACATCGAATAATTGAAATCAACCACTGCTGTGATTCTTTGATGAAAATGAACGACTTTGTAACAGCATTGCACGATATATTTTGCGCCCCATAAAGTTAATTTACGCTTACGAGGCAGTCTGTGATGTGTTAAATAACCGTTGTGAATTTTGGACATTACGTGGCTCATTCTGTACTGGGGTCGGACTTTGAACGTAAATAGATCTACTATTAAAGGTTGTAGAATCAGTTTGTAATGAAGCATTGTGTCAGGTTGTTACGCAGTCACATGGCATGTCAAGAAGCAAACAGAAGTATTTGTTTAAAAACAAAATTACATATCACAGTCCCGGACGATCATATTAATTATACGCACTGCTCTGGAGCTCAGTACAATTATACACAGAAAATACAAATATTACCTTCGCAAAACGATTCAATTTTTGAAGGAAAAAAAAGACATAGGCTATGTAACACCGGAAAGCTATTTGTATCTCCACATAATCAAATAATATTTTCAGGTACGCATTAAATTGAGCAAACAGTCATGTTAGCGTTCATGCGTGTGGCTGTTTGTGTAGATGTTTGTATGTGAGTGTATGTGTGTGTATTAGAGTGAATGAATGTGTGTGGCACATCGCTGACTCTGCATTTGTGTGGCTTAGAAGTGGGGAAGCACCAGACCTACAATGGTGACTTACAACAACATAACAACCAATATTTGTAAACAAAATGACGACATATTACCCGTTTCTGTAGCGCTGCTACCGAACTCATCTTGGAGCGCGACGAACAAAATACTGAAGGTGAGAAGGAAGCCGAAGTTGAGGAAGAAGATGATGCAGCAGGCAGCCGTGGTCACCCAGCCCCACCGTGCTCGCAACCACCGATTCAAGCCCCTGGTCGAAGAGCGCGCCATTCCGTGTGTAATAGTTTGAAGCGGCTTTAACGAATGGCGGGCTAATTTGTAGTCTGGTGACACAAACTTATCCGTTAAATTTCTCAAAACATGAAAATGTATGTATGATAAGACTATCAATCATACGAGAAGTCATCTCTCTAAATTTAGGCACATTTGTTGGTTGATTGATTGATTGATTGATTAGTGAAGTTTGTCTCTGCAAGCTCGCTCATTTGCGCAGCATTATTCTCTACCTGTCTGTCCCAAACAAAACAATTTCCGATCGACGGATAGGGAGTCCTCAACGTTGGTTCATAGGACAGGCTTAATGCTCTATGGACCGGTGCTCGAAATGACAGTGTTAAATGCCGGCTCACAATGCAAAATAGTCACAATATGCTTATTAAACCCCTGCTGTGTCAGATGAAATGTTGGAATGTCTTGCAGGAAAGCAAAGTAATGATTAAACGCAAACGCGTTTAGATATGGGACTTACGATTAATCGTAACTTTTAGTGCAAGACGGCCCTGGTCTTACTATCTTTTATATTTACAAACATGGACACTTTTTAATTTCTTTCTTTTGATTTAACCCACTCAAAAACGTGTATTGCACACGCCTCAAAATATTGACAACCAGTGAACCAGATCATTCATAGATTGTGCGAACAATTATGAAATATATTTCGAATTCTAATAATAATAACGAAGTACAAGATGAGGAGGGTTAGCATTTTCTTAGTGTTTAGGGCATCAAGCAAGTGAAATATTAAAAGTCTTTGTTATGGTGAGAAGTTAAATCTCCTCAGTGTATATCTGAACCAGCTGGCTAAACATTACGAAGTTATGTTAGAGAAAATTTTCATCAGCCCAAATTCATATTCATAATCACTTTTAAACACAAATCGCGAAGGTTTTGGTTGACATATTAATGCAGAACTAAAACACAAAGAAAAAAAAACATCAGCCAAAATCATATTGATACTATGAGAAGAATTTTTTTTTATAAATAAAAGTTGAAAACTACAAATTTATCTATCTAAAATTAAATGCTATACCTGCCGTATGAAAACACGAAGAACACAGAAAACAACAACAACAACAACAACAACAACGGCACTACTTCCTATGAACGTTCCTTATGCACGTATACATTAATGTACTGGCAGTGCAGGCGGATGTTACACTCCTGTTACACGCGACAATCTCCCTGCGCGGTGCATCCGCATTATATCTTCGTCGTCGTTCACTACGTGACATAAAGTCGATGAAGCCCGCTTTGCTAATCAATACTGAACAATAATAGGATTATAGCTAGGTACTCCCACTACAGTAAATGAATCTATTCATGTGCGTATTAATCATCATTAGTATACACCATCTGCGTGGTAACAATCTTGGTTTGATTGGATGGTTATACGAACACGATGTACTTTGGAGGAGATAACATCATCATTGGAAAGAACTTCTCCGACGATTTCGAAGACGATGCGGAGGAAGAGCATGGTGTTCCCAGCGGGAGAACGGCACTAGCGGTGTGGCTCGGCGTTGTCGCCGCGCTCGGTTTCGTCGGAAACACACTCGTCATCGTCGTCGTCATAAAAGTGCCGAAACTCCGCACGACCACGAATGCTTTCATCACGAGCCTCGCCGTCAGCGACATGCTGCTGAGCCTGACGATCCCGTGGATCATCGTCGGTCTCGTATCGCCCTATGGGTGGCCGCTGCCGTCGTGGTCGTGTGTCGTCGTCTGTATCGTCCGATTCACTCTCAGCGGCAGTAGCGTCTGGCATCTTGTTTCCATCGGGTTTAATCGCATGTTCCTCATAACGACTTCTGCTAGTGTCTACAGAAAAGTAAGCTTTGACTTGCATTAATGTATATTTTCATTTCGATTCTTTTATAGCTGTTTATTTCTTCATGTGCTTATTAATTTCATTCAGCTTCACTTTTTTTTCAGTGAAGGCCAATTTCTTTGTTTAATTCTTTTTTTACATGTATTACATAATTAAGTAGTAATCGATAACAATTACTGACAATTGATATGACATGGATTGATAAAAGTTATCTTGGAAGACCAATAGTGATTTTCCTTGGATGAATTCTACACTAGGGATTGACAAATGTGTATAAAGTCAAGAGACATTAATTTACACATGTATATAATTATTGTAAGTAATCATTATAGGTGTTTTTTTTTATCATGCACTACTCTCAAATTGGTAGCCTGCTCCCCTCTCTCGTTGTATCATGGATGTTTCTCTCACTACCTCTCTCACTCACCCTCTCTCTTCTTGTCCTCTTTTACACCCCTTTATTTCTCTCTTCTCCCTTTCTCCTTTCTCTCTCTCTGTCTCTTTCTGCGTATTAATAATGATGATGATAATAAACCATTTTTATATAGCACATAACACATATACATAAGAAAGTCTCTATGCGCTTTAAGGAGAAAAGAAAAAGAGAAATTAGGTTACTGAGTTCCTTAAGACATTTTGACATTTGGAATAAGTGTGTTTTAAGGGCAGACTTAAACTTATCTATGGTGTAGATATTCCTAAGAGTGTCAAGAAGGCTATTCCATAAAACTGGAGCAGCAGGGGCAAATGAACGTTCACCATACACTGTCACATGTTCGTGTAAGTGTAGGAGGAACAATACACAAATTCTTTTTACATCATCGAAGATTTCGTGTTGGTTTGTATACAGTAAGTAAGTCATTTAAATAAGCAGGAGCTAATCCATGAAAACATTCATAAGCTATTGACAATATCTTGAACTTAAGGCGAGACTGGACTGGTAACCAATGTAAATTACGTGGGACAGGAGAAATTGAAGCATGTTTCCTCGTACATGAACAACTCGTGCTGCGTATTTTATCATATATTCTCCCTCACGGCACCTTTCACTTCACCGTGTACATCAGTATGTATGGTTCTTTCTCCTTCCCCCCACTAGATCTATAATCGCGCCAACAACGTCATCATACTGCTCATGACCTGGCTCATACCCCTTTCTACCGTGGTCGTCCCTTATGCCTCCGGCGCCACCATAATCGGATACGACGACCACATCGGTCTGTGCAGCGACCTCGAAGAACGACCGGACGGGTCGGTGAGTCGCGTTCACACATACATCGCTGCCACGGTCCTGACTTGTATACCACTAGCTATCGTCCTCGTCGTCTACGTTCGCATCTTCGTGTTCATCCACCGCCACGTTCGGCGGCAACAGGCGTGGCGAAATGACGACGTTCATTGTCACCATCACCATGAATTGTCAGCGACGACAACGATGGCGACAACGACGACTACGACGAAGATGAGTGGAGTGCTTGACATAATCAAGGAAGAAGAGACAAACACCGTGAACAGTGGGAGTCTTCTTTCAGAAGATAGTAACAATGACTGTCCCAGTGCCATCCCACTTCCAGAACCTCAGGTAACATGTACCCACATGATTATTCTAATGCTTATTTTAATGTATCAACCCTTTGCCAGCCAGATTAACTGCTGCTCTATGGGTTCTGTGTGTGTTACTTGCGCAAGAATGAATGCATCAATGACGCATAAAAGGGTTAATGAGATATTGTTAGTTATACCTTGATTCATATTTATATACATAAACTTCTCTTAACCATCCCCCTTCCTCTCTCTCTCTCTCTCTCTCTCTCTCCCTCTCTCTCTCTAATCGGCCCTCCCCCCCCCCCTCTCTCTCTCTCCCACCTCTCTAGCTTTCTCTCTCTCTCTCTCTCTCTCTCTCTCTCTCTCTCTCTCTCTAATCGCCCCCCCTCTCTCTCTCTTTCCCCTACCTCACTATCTTTCTCCGTCTCTCTCCTTCCCTCTCTCTCTCTCTCTCTCTCTCTCTCTCTCTCTCTCTTTCTCTCTCTCTCCCATATGTCTGTCTGTCTGTCTCTCTCTCTCTCTCTCTCTCTCTCGCTCTCTCTCTCTCTTTCTCTCACTCACTCCCTTTCTCTCACTCCAATATCATTCTCTACAGGCGGCACCACCAACCCACCCTCAACCGCAGAAGAAGAAGAAGAGGAAGAACAAGAAGACAAAAGCCTCGTCACAATCCCTAGAAACCCGCATCACCCTAAACACGTTCTACGTAGTCCTCGGCTTCTTAGTCTGTCAAATCCCATACGGGGTCCTCGCCCTGTCCAGCGGAATCGACTACGGAGGGGTGCCCATATCTCAGGCGTTCCTGCTGCTCAACGTCTGCATCAACCCGTTGATCTACGGAGCGAAACACCCGCAGTTTCGGAAGGCGTTCAGGGGACTTTTTCTCGCCCGTTTCGCGAGTTCGAAAGCGACCCCAACCAGTAGTTAGAGGGATGTCGAGTCGCACTACAGAGTCACGCGGATATGGTCATGTGTTTAGAATGAGAATTACAAAAATCATTTTTTTAAAAATATCAATGATGAGGTTAAACATAATTTTTGTAATAAATAACTTTATATTTTCCTCATGAAAATTTTTAAGGGCAAGTCTTCGGCTTATATTCAGCATCTTATAATTAAAAGCCTGAAACTAAAGCTACCAACCAATTTACTCATAACAATTCAATCGCTTGTGCGACTTCAGAAAGTCACCATACATTTAATCAGGGACATATCTGTGCTCAACAATTGCATTGCTCTGGAGCAATAGCTATTATTTTTAATTCTTATAATGAAAAAAAAATGTTCAGATATGTTCAACTCAATTATGTATGAATATGTTTGCAACGATGATGTCATCTATAGAAAATAATATTAGTAGAAGAGATTTTCGATTCAATGCATGGTGTTACTAAAATTATGTAGATATCCTACTGTACAAATACTATGTTATATTTACCACGTAATCATAATGTTACCATTATCTAAATGTCCATGTACACGATGTAGCTAAGTAGGTTGGATAAGCGTTGACCCACTGAAGATCAAGAGTACTTGATATTACAAAGTGTTGTCAAATCCACCACTTGATCGCGTTGAATTAACCTGACATCCAGAATTTTTGAATTTATTTATCCAAGCTATCACGAGTACGTATTCGGGTCTTATACTTCTATTCGCCTATTTCTCCAAGGCCAAACTATGATACGGAGTCTAGCAAAACGCGGTATGATATCTAGAGAGATATTAATTAGTCTATTATAGCCACACCTAGACCTGTTCAATTGTAGAGTTTGGATTAAAAATAAAATGTCCATACAGCCTGAAAGCGAGGCGGCGCAAAATAGGATGTTGTAATAACATCCGTTTCTTAATCCTCAATCGAACTTAACTAGACAGAGAATGTACCAGCACATGATAACTAAGTACGAGACGTGGGTGGTGTTAATGTCACAAGGCCTATGATACGATTTTAGGATGACAAGAACATGGATGAGAATGATATAATATATATTTAGAGAGAGAGAGAAGTGTGTGTGTGTGTGTGTGTGTGTGTGTGAGAGAGAGAGAGAGAGAGAGAGAGAGAGAGAGAGAGAGAGAGAGAGAGAGAGAGAGAGCTAGGAGAGAGGGGGAGAAACAGAGGGGTAGACAGAGTGTGAGGGAGAGAGAGAGTGAGTGGGGGAGAGGATGAGGGGTGTGGGTTGCGAGAGCCTGCGATGGAGCAGGATGGTGATACCATAATTAAACCATAATAACCATGTATGTATGTATGTATGTATGTATGTATTATTCTGCGTCCTCCCGTACTTCACTAGTTATGAAGGAAATCCGGAATTGGACAAAATAAGTTAAAGCGAGTTGCTTCATTGAAAGCGATTCATCATCACTGCGTATTTGAAAATTACCAAATATGATTACTATGAGGGCCAGATAGGACAAGCCCTTGTGCTATCTTTTGATCCTTATTAGCAACGCCTATTCAAGATTGTATAACTACATCAAGAATTCATAATATTATGATATCATATGATATCATATAATATCATAGCATATCTTATCATACCATATCATATCACATCATATCATATCATATCATATCATATCATATCATATCATATCATATCATATCATATCATATCATATCATATCATATCATATCATATCATATCATATCATATCATATCATATCATATCATATTTCTGGGGTGAACGTTATGACTATTGCCTGAAAGACTAACGACCAATGCCTGGTTGTATATCGTGCCATTCTGTGCAAGTACTAGTGCAATAAAAGAGAAATATTTGAGACAACGATAGTTTTCTTGACTATGTAACATGTATACAAATAAATAAAATATGCTAATGTGTGTATGTGTGTGCTTGCGTGTGTGTGTTTGTCTCTATATCTGTCTATATGTTTGTATGTCGGTAGGCTAAATCTTGTGTCACAAATCATGTAAACAGATACATTGTTACAAGGGGGAGACATTAAAAGGAGAGGGGACGTTTTGGTTTATTTACAATTTTTTCTCACCCAGAGTGATATGATAAAGAGAAGCATTTCAACAATTACACCCGTCACCGTTTTGACTCTTTCTGCGCCAAATAAAACACGTTCCTTTGTATCACGATCCTTTGTATTATTACGAGTGCAGACATTTCTGATTTTCACAATTAGAGTTAAATATAACACAGCTCGAGTGCAACTCCGACCAGTTAATGGTGATCAACATCTATCTTTATGTTTATCCAGGGGATTGGAGCTACGATCATTCCTGATCAAATCTAATGGAGTATCGATTAAAGTTCTAAGGGGAAGGAGTCGAACGTTTAAACCTTGTGATTTCGCAGTTCAGGAAATATGATACAAATGATTCACACGCGGACCTTCCACTTTTGCTGGCAGGGGCGCATCACGGAATATATCATGCTCATGAATATGATCGATAATCAGGGTAGTATATTGTAGGAATCAATATTTCTTGAAAAGGTACTTGCGATTTCCCAAGGTAATAATAATATGCCCACACGGGAGCGGTTTGCCGCCGTCGGTTGCCACCGGCGTTTTCATGCGAGGAATTTCCCGCCGCGGCAAAACTTGAAGACGATTTATACCTACAGTACGTTATGAATGCAAAGGTGATTGATCCGTCCGGAAGAAATGAGAAAATGTGTGCGAGCGGCAAGCGGCAATACAATGTGAGCAAGAAGCATATGAGAACGGCCATTCGCCTCCGTGTGAACGGATCTTAAAGGGAATATACTGTACTGGGAAGACAAACACATCTTCAAACGGTTATTGTGAGCAATTTTCTTAACAATGGTCTTAAATTCATGTATTGTCCATTTTAGAAACTTGCTGAAAGTTATTTGCCCTCAAATGGTCCAAATTTGGAGTAATAAGTGATTAATCATCAAAATCCTCATATTCTCAAAATGTTCGGCCCGACCATTCAGAGGATTTGTGATTTAATCACTAATTACTCCAAATGTGGATCATTTGAGGGCAAATAACTTTCAGCAAGTTTCTAAAATGGACAATAGATGAATTTCAGACCATTGGCAAGAAGATTGCTCACAACCACCTTTTTGAGGGCTTTCTGTCTTCCCAGTACAGTATATTCCCTTTAAGTGAACCTTATACTAGCAGACTAATGTTCCCAGTATTCCCTACTCGGCGGATTCACTAGCATCTAGCTACAGGCGGTAGGAACATTATCGACAGGAAACACCTGCGCCGCACCATAAACCACTTACATACATTACGTGCTATACATCATATATAAATATATAACCTGTTGGCATAATATAAACCACTTACTAGCATACATTCAATAATATACACTCATTACTACAAATCATAAACAACATATATCATCTTATCCAAATTCCATGAAATGAAATCCATAGTAATTGTTGATTTCACATAGCTATTGAATGAAACATATAATACAAAGCTGTAGCGCCAGGAAACATATATCATTACACAACATATACCACATCCTTCCATCATGTCCATATATTCAATAATATAAACTCATTTTGTAGAATACATCACATACTAATATATTTCTATGCTCAATTTCAACTATAAAGCCCAAAGTAATGTTATTGATATTTCACAAAACTTTTGTTCGTTTCAAGGAAACACTTTTCAGAAATTGTGCAATTCAGTTCAGTAAGACATATAGCGGTAAATCGTATGTACACTGTATGTAAGCATGCTATAACAATGACGTTAGACATGTAGGCAGGTATGACACTAATTATGTACAGTTTGATGTCTATAAGATTACATCCCCGAGTAATAATCGTGATATTGTACATTATTTAACAATTATTCGTGTAAAAATATTGATCATGTTCGTGTACATGTTCCGCTGCACGTAATTAAGAAATTGAGCTGAAGGGGGTAAAATATACAGGACTTGCCATTTAATACAATCGTACTGATATTGTAACCATGGTAACGGCTGATGTGCACGATATAAGCGATGAATACTGGACAAATGAGCGCGCGCATGGATTTCATACCGGTGGTGCTGATTTTAGGAGTGACCAAACTAAAAACACAATGGCAAGCCTCGTTACATTTCGCTCCACTTTCTCTGCATCCCTCGATATTTCTTTATTGGATAAAAGCACTTTGCGTGAGCTATCCCCTTAATAGTCCAGCGGCATTGCTCGATATTTTGACGTAATTGTTCATTTTTGTCTAAAAGCACCAAATTTGGCACTCATATAGAATGATGTATTACACGCAAATTTGGTTATTGAGCCCTCTCGATTTTTGCCCAGGAGAGTCATAGTGGCCATTTTTCAAAATGGCCCCCGTTGCCTCCCTGAGCAGAATTCAAGAGGGCAAAATATCCACATTTGCTTGGATAATTCAATTCTACATGTGTGCCAAATTTGGTGCTTTTAGACAAAAGTGAACAATTATTCAGCTATGCCGGTGGACTATACATGCGCCAGACAAATTTCTGCTATATGGGCTTTTAACATGTTTAATGTAATATTGATATACTAATCCCTCATTGGCTCTTGAAGAGTTATATGGTAGGCTCACGTGACTTGGCCGTTCACATGTTTCTCTCCGCCGTCGAAGCAAAGCACAGCCTTGATATCTACAGATTGGCCCATACTCACAACGTATGTTTCACTTACACCGCGAACTAAACGTAGACTTGCCTTATGCGGCGCAAAATGAGTCTTCGGATGCTTTAACAAAATCATTGATTTGATTTTCATCACAGAATCGCCACCAAGGGTGATATCCATTATCCGTTGTAATATAAAGACACAGTCAAAATACCACAGTGATTCCGTGTAAAAAAACAATTACAATCAATCAATAGTAATACTTTAAGTTATGTTGTTTTATTTGGCGTCCCATATAGTTAGTCAAGTTTTGATACACTGTTTGCGTTAAACCTCGGTTCAGAATATGGGGCATTGTGCAAATGCTAACATTGTTCTTGCTTTACCGCTGGAGGAGGTACAGGCGCCACGCTCCAGGCGGCCATGACGAACGGCAATCCACTCCCGTTTAAATGTGCCTTTAAAGGGATAGTTCACCCTGGAAGAGTTTTGCGTCAATAAAAGCAAACACATAAAAGAAACATATCAGTGAAGGTCTGACGAAAATCAGTCAATGGAAAAGTAAGTTATGATCTTTCAAAGTTTTGATTTTGTGACGTTACGTGCGAGGTGCTCTACCATTTGCTTTGTACAAAAAAAAATAATAAAAATGTGCATTCTCTTGATTCGATTGTCAAAAGCAGAAAAAGAGCAATTTATGTAATTATATTGTACACAACATATGGGGAGAGCACCTCGCACGCAAAATCGTGCAGAAAATTGAAATTTCACAATCTAATAACTTTCTTTCTTTTGACCGATTTTCTTCAAACCTTCACTAATATGTTTCTTTCGTGTATCTGCTTTTATTGAAACAAACAAAACATCAGGATGAGCTATCCCTTTAAGCTGCGGATTGTTCCCTCTAACTGGTCGGCCCCACCGTAGAGGTCGCCACCACTATTGGAGCGGAGAACTTCCCCCTGAAGATATTCCGGATAGCACCCCTGAATTGCGGGTGTTTGGTCCCGTAGATCAGCGGGTTGAAGCAGGCGTTGAAGAGGATGAACCCCTGCCCCAGCGGGGTGCCGGAAGGACCGATCCTGTTGACGACGAAGATCCCGTATGGGATTATGCACAGGATGAAGCCGAGGACGACGTAGAAGGCGTTCTTGGTCACCCGCATCTCCAAGGAGTTTCCGGCCGCGCCACCGGCAGTCGGCTTCTTAGTGGCAGCGGTGGGATGCTGGTGTGAGTGATTGTGTAAGAGCAGAATGGAGAGAACAATATTTGAAAGTGGAACTCCCAAATGGCAGCGAACGTAAAGGCCACTTCACACGACACGATCAGATCAGCCGTGCGACTCTGCGACTAGCTGTGTCTGCAGTGGCCTTAACACGTTATGTTCAGATAGTAGAACAGGCGCACAAGAAATATTCAATCTCTATCTCTTTTCCTCGGGAGGTGCACTTACACTCACCAGAATTCATGAGGATTTTGCATCGATGTTAAGAACCTCGGTCAGAATGTCACTGATTTTTCATGCGTGAAAAGTAAGAGGCGCACTACTTAGTGAGATTTTGACGACGGTCAAGATGACAGCAATCTTCGCAACATTCGATGCGCCTGATTTGTTTCCTCCTTCTCTCGTCACCCTTACCTCTTACATTCTCAAAAAATGGTTAAGGATAGAATGGAATATATGTAGGAAGAACAATAATAATTTTAAGAACAATGAGAAATATCCTGAATAATACCTTAACTATTTAAGCGTCGTGCAAAAGATCAAATTCTAAATATTTCTTTAAAAGCAATATACCATTCATTTACAAAATTTGCAACAGTTATTACTTCGCATTATTCGAGGCACTAAATCAAGATAATTTAAGTTTGAGAACAAACATTTTGTGCTTACCTGACTCGTCTGTACGAATGGAGTCGCCGTTGGTTTTTGCTGACTAGATTCGGCATCTCTACTTTCTCCCTCCTTGTCCTGACTGCCGCTCTCCCTCCCACCGCTGGAACCCGCTCCTTCTCCTCCTCCTCCTCCTCCTCCTCCTCCTCCTCCTCCTCCTCCTCCTCCTCCTCCTCCTCCTCCTTTCGTTGAGGGCGTGGTCTTGTTTTCGCTCTCCCCATTTTGCTGCTGCGGCTGTTGTTGCGGTTGTTGTTGTTGTTGCTGGGTAGCGCCCCATGCGTTCTGTTTCTTCACGTGCTGGCGGACGTATACGTAGATCCTCAGATAGAGCAAGAGGACAATGGCCAGCGGTATACAGGTCATAAAAGTCCCTTGCAGATAGGTGTGGGTCAGATTCTCCGTGCCGTCGGGATTTTCCTCCAGATCGCTGCAGAGGTGCGGGCCGTCGTCGTAGCCCAGCCTAGTGGCGCCCATGGCGAAGGGGACGATGATGACGCTGAAGGGTATCAGCCAAGTCATCGCGAGGCTCAGAGCAGTGTTGAAGGGCGTGTAAATCTGTTGATAATAGCACCCGCGGAAAAAAAAAAGACAGCAACAACAAAGCATCACTGGGTGCTGCCAAACCTACCAGCCGATAACGTCCGTGTAAAGAGCCCCATGCATTCGGGTGTATCAGTGATTGTGAACAGTCTATGGAGTTAACGAGAAAACCCAAATTTTGCTTGATCAGTGAGTATCTTGACCATTCGCCCAGTGGCCAATGGTGACCTATACGATCAGTATTGAACATTACAATGATCAAACCAAAACGCTATTTTTTTATTCACATGTTAGTGCTTGATTTTTAAAAAAGTTAATAGGCATTGAGACCTAATTATAACAACTTGCTCACATTTTTTCAACACGGTGGATCTAATCACATTCTCAACAAAAACGGGAGGTGGAAATACGGACGTGACGGAAGAGGGTTTCCCGATACCTACTTTTCGGTACGTCGCCGATGACGCCGTAACGAGGATCATCCTATTGAGGCCGATGGCGACGAGGTGCCAGATGCTGCTACCGCTGCAGCTGAACCGGATGATGGCGACGCTGACGCACGACCATGACGGGAACGGCCAGCCGTGTGTAGCCACGAGGCCAACAATGATCCACGGGATCATGAGACTATGCAGCATGTCGCTCACGGCCAGACTCACGATATACAAGTTCGTGATCGTGCGGAGTTTCGGGTACAGCGCGACCGAGAGGACGACCAGGGCGTTGCCGAAGACACCGAAGAAGGCTACCGCACCCACCCAGCATGAGAGTCCGATGCGGGAGTCGAGGTTTTCGTAGTCGCCCTCGGGCTCGTCGAGAAAGTCGGCTTGCGTCGTGTTGGGAATAGACTCGGCCATCTCTCGAAGGCTAATGAGCTCTCCAGTTATTCTGCAAAAGAAGACATTAGCGTAGTTAGAGAGGTAGAGAGGGGGTAGAGGGGCGTTGAGAGGAGTATGTCAGCACAAGGCATATTGTGTCGGCACAAATTAAATTAAGTTGCGGCGATAACATTTCCCTCGCTCAGTGCCCATGGCAATGTCTTTCCTACGGTCAAAAATGTCCCTTGTACCTACAAAAAATGGAACAAAAACATAATTCGTATTCATTCAGTTTTGTTTGCATCGCTGACCTTCGGCTTCGACACAAATCAAATTAAGGTGTTGCGACAACTTTTCCCTCGCACGATGCCGATGCAAATTTCTTTCGTAGAGTCAAAATATCCCTTATGTCGACTAAAAATGAAACGAGAGCATATTTCGGATTTATTCAATTTTGTTTGCTTTGCTGTCCTTCGGCTTCGCTCATTCGCAAAAGGATTAACATCTATATTCGAATATACTTAACCCCTATGCATATCGTACGTCAAAAAAACTTTCGTACTGACATGATTAAAGGATGAGAGAGAATCCCCTCCTTGGCCAGGCCAAAAAGGTACCCAAATGCGAAGTTGATTGTGCCCCGTTCTTAGGATGATAAAGTGCTCCTCTGGAATACAGGGTTTGTCTTGTTGATGAGTCTGTTCCGTCTTGAACCGACAAATCCTACATTCAGGACATAAATGCCTCTCTCTTTCCCACAATAATGTAATGCAAGATCTGAAACATATATTTTCGCACTTCTTTTCTAGAGCTGCGCCCCGCTTTGCTTCTTCGTATAGAATCATGTAAGTTCAACAGGCGCAAAGTAAGACAGTTCAAATGGAATAATTCCAAACTGTATGTTCCCTTATAATGCTTTACTAACTTGGGATAGACAAACTTTGTTTTTCGGAACTCTTTTAAAGCTTCTCGCTCGCATACAGATAAGGATGTAAGGGGCACCGGGTATATAGAGAGAACGTATTAAACTTAGTCTCAAAGTGACGTATTCATAGTTTGTGTGTGAGTGTGTGTGTGTGTATGTGCGTGCGTGTGTGTGTGTGTGAATTTTCGCTTGGATTGGCAGCCTGCACATGGCGACCCAAAAAGTGCATGTGACCTCTGCGTTCCGATAGTTCTTTCTTACCAGAGGTTGGAAGAAGATAATTATATCAATCTTTGCATGGCCCCCTGTAGCTTCGATCCAACTTAAAAGGATAGTTCACCCTGAAAATAAGTTGGTTTCAATAAAAGCAGACACATGAAAGAAACATATTAGGGAAGGTTTGATATAAATCCGTCAAAGGATAAGAAAGTTATGATCTTTGATATTTCTGATTTTGTGACGTCACGTGCGAGGTGCAGCTCTCTCATAATGTTGTGTACATTTTTTTTCGAAAATGTGCATTTTCTCACAAAGATATGCATTCTTGTACCTGTGCATTTGAAAAAATCATTAGAAATACATTTTTACACACAACCTGTATAAAAAAAATCCGTTGTCAAAAACAGAAAAAGAGCAATTCATGTTATAATACTGAGCCTCGTATGTGACGTCCGAAAATTGAAATTTCAAAATATCATAACTTTCTTATCCTTTGACTTATTTTCCGTAAAACATTCAATAAATGATAAGTAATGATAATAATAACAATGTTCACAAGATATAATGTAGCTTCTAATCAACTAAATGCATGAAAAAAAAACCTTGATCGATTACACACTGATGCATGAACATGATGGACGGATATTCCGGATATAATTTGATAACAGTATTCTGTTTTTTTGTTCGTGTGTTTTTTATATCCTTTCAATCAATACAAAATGATAATAAGTAATAAAAATAAAAGAAATCTCCACCTGATACCCTGCAGCTTCAATCAAATTTGATACATAACACTGCGAGCGAGTTTCCTCCCACGCACGGTTACGTCGCGATGGACTTATATTCCGGACATAAAGTTATAAATAAACTCAAATGCTCACACGTGATTATTCTGAAAAAAATAAAAGAAAATATCATTTGTCGCTATCGCGTCATTCCACCGTGATTGATACGCGATCGATTTACATCGTTTTATCTTCGGGGTTTTCCCTGATGATTTATATTAGAGAGTGGAGTAAGTGGGCGTCAGGTAAGCACGACGCATCGCCACGTGTTGTATCGAAATCATCTGAGCGATTATTTCAACAGGTTTGTGATTTTTTTTTTTCTTCTGCAGATCAAACAAAAATGTAAAAGGGAGAAAAAAATTATGACAACTTCTTTCCAAATAATATAACTGGAAATTTTATTGATTGCTAGATTTCGAGGAGTTTTTAACGGGTCGTTCATAACCGAACGGATCCTGTAGACTAGGAACCGGAGACTGTAATACGCAATGTAGCGCACATCACGGCCATTCGCACCGCAATCATCCGTTGACTGAATAAGCGGCGCAATACGGTATACGAATGTACACCAGGGTCGCTACGATTCAAACGTAAACGATGATAGTTTTTTTTTTTACTTTTTCTGTAAAAGTTCAAAAAGCTATGATTGTGAGATTTTATGCACATTAATCTGTAAAAAGGTGAGTGATTTTTTTAATCTCTAGAAAAAAACGTGTGTTTTTTTTTTAAAGCATCTGTTTTAGCATTTATAAAGGACCACCCAATGGACATAAAAATGAATTAAATTGATTCTGCAAATTGACAACTGGGGAGCGCACCATGAAAGTTGTCAGCACTGACAAGTTGTCTTTCTCTGACAGTTACCATAGTAACAATCAGAGGCTAGTGCCTCTCAGCCAATCAAAACCGACGATTTCACTGAAAGTGTTGGCACTGGCTATTTAGTCAGTGCTGAAAACTTTCATGGAACGCTCCCCTGAAGATATTCGCATGAAAATTATGATTAATATCTCAATTGGAGCACAATAGAATTATGCGAATAAAACACATTTTGAAAGTATCTGAGACATAAGGAGATTATTTTATGCGTCGTGATGATTATGAAATATCGTTAAATCAAAACAACAATAGCACTTTGCAATTTTGGTTGTGATATGGGCTAACAGGTAAGTTTATGGACGTCGGAAAGTCAGGCATTTTCCTGTAATTACTATATCGTTTCAAACACATAGAGCAACAGATAATCTGGCACATAATTAGATAAAATTCCCTCAGTCTCTAAGGCATACACTTTTATAGCACATTAAAGGGATAGTTCGCCCTGAAGTTAAGTTGCTTTCGATTAAAGCAACTCGCACTTGACGTCACAAAATCAAATCTTGAAAAGATCATAACGTTCTTATCCATTGGCGGATTTTCATCAAACCTTTACTAAAAAAGTTTTCATTTTTCTGCTTTTATTGAAATCAAACTAATTTCGGGGTGGACTATCCCTTAAAAAAATGAATTTAGCACTTACCGTTTGATAAACCAGCTTTCCCCTTGATGGCCGACTTGCCATATAAAGTGTCTACAGCAGCAGATTGGTGGTATAAGATGATCGGATATGCGTTGTATTCTTCTTCCTCCTTCTCAAGACAGAGGGGCAAATCCTGCGATGAGAAAGGTACCGTTTCTTGAGATGCACGCTTCCCCTTGGAGGAAAAAGTGCGCCTCTTGTAAAACTTTTCTCCCTTCTTCAGAAGGGAAACATGAGAAAAGTACTCTTGTATGAATATGTACTGTTATGCTTTATCATGCTATGTGGAGATTCAGTAGGCGATTTGGTTTGTATCAACATATATTCCGAAATCATTGTATTGAGCGATTAGCTCAAAATACACTCTTGTGTGAAATAATAGGTAGTATGCTATATCATGCTATAGAGGGATTCAGTAGGCAATGTGGTTTTATAAACAAATATTTCATAGACAATGCAGGCAATGACATTCACGTTGTATTGAGTGATTAGCTGAAACAAACACACTCTCCCATAAGTAATACCAAGTATGCTGTACCAACATGACCAAGGTTTGCGGAGATTTAGTAGGCAATGTGGTTTTATCATCTTTCGCCGCTATTGTGACTCGTCCATCCTACCACGGGTTAAAGGCAGTTTAGCCTTTCCGCAGATAAAAACATAGAAGAAAATACTCTTGAAGAATTTCTCACAATATATTGAGCTCGAAGCTGATTATAAGGCGGAGTGATATTGCTCTGAAGATTTCGTGTAGGTTTTGGACGGGTCGTTCAAAATCTAAGGGTTCAAGTAGCTTAGAGATCGACACCAAAACCAGAAGAAGGAAAAAATAAATCCATCAAGCTATTTATATCTACAACAAAGTCGAGAATCTGCAATAAGATCAAAACCAAACATAACGTGAACAGAAAACAGACGAAGTGACTGAGGAACGAAATATACAACACCAGGGGAAAAAAATGACAAATGTACTTTCAATTAAAAAAAAAGGAAATGTTCCGGAGACAGACAGAGGTTTAAAACATTTATTAACAGATATCAAAGAAAAAATATTTGAAAAATAAGTAACCACTTACCCTCTGATTTTCCTCTGATATCCGACTTGCTGATGTCTACAGCCCAAGTTTATGGGTAAATTTGTTCCAATTTGCTTTAGATCGGCGATATATATGATGCTTATTCCAGATTAGTATATAGAACAGTCGAAACATAATTAATTTGCGGTTAGGTGAATGAAATACGGATACGCAGTGTGTTGCGGTAATCCTTCGCCCCAGTTACATCACAATTTATTTTCTTCGATTGGATGCATCTTTTCCGCCATCATTATTCCCCCCCCCCTCTCTCTCTCTCTCTCTCTCTCTCTCTCTCTCTCTCTTTCCCCTCCTCCCCCCCCCCTTTCTCTCTCTCTCTCTCTCTCTCTCTCTCTCTCTCTTTCCCCTCCTCTCTCCCCCCCCCTCTCTCTCTCTCTCTCTCTCCCTCTTTTTGGCTCACTCTCTTTCTCGTCCCCCTTCATTCTCTTTCCCTCTCTCTCTCTCTCTCTCTCTCTCTCTCTCTCTCTCTTCCTCCCTTTTCTGTCTTTTTTCTCTGTTTTTCATCTCTCTCTTTCTCTTCTCTCTCTCTCTCTCTCTCTCTCTCTCTCTCTCTCTCTCTCTCTCTCTCCCCTCTCTCTCCTCCTCTCTCTCTCTCTCTTCATCTCCAACTCCCCCTCCCTCTCTCTCTTTTCGAGGTCGACGGTCAAGGGCCTTCACTTTTTGCTCCTCATGTCGAGAGAGCGAACATCTTATCTATGCATGCCTTGTATCTTGAATAGCCCTCTCGACATTTGATCAATATTAGTATTGTCAATGTGGGGGCATGTTGTAATGTCTCAAACTATTATGTATAAGTATAACCTCTCTTATGGCATGAAGGTGTACAGCACGTCAGTGTAGTGACCAAAGGCCTGTTAACGCAAGGGTTAATAATCAAACAATTTCCGAGGAACAATCTGCTCAAATATATTGTTTGCCGTGGGTTTACTCCATTTCCTGAATAAAAGCCACACGTGTCATCGGCATATGGGGTATGTTTCTTTAAAGGTTGAGCGGTACTTTAGAAAACATATTCTTATACGTACACACGAGCTGAGGCCAGAATGTACTGTATACACGCTTTGAGAACAAAGAATTCATTTCAGACATGATAACATAATGAAAATAGAATATCGAATTGAAGTCGTTGGTATGAATTTTTCTGGTTCTAAACAGTATTACTGTAGTGAGAGTTTTACTAGTCCGATATTGTCGGGCTAGAGTCGGGCACTCCCAATATTTTGTGCAAGAATGTGACGTCACTCCTCCAGTCGTCGACCCTTACGACTGCATAATCGTGACAAAATCGTGTCATCTGCGGTGGCCTTAGTGTGTGTGTGTGTGTGTGTGTGTGTGTGTGTGTGTGTGTGTGTGTCTGTCTGTCTGTCTGTTTGTCTGTGTGTGTGCGTGCCTGTGTGTGTATGTGTGTGTGTCTGTGTGTACATGTATGTGCGTGTCTGTGTGTATCTGTGTGTCTGAGTCTGTGTGTCTCTGTCTGTCTGTCTGTCTGTCTGTCTGTCTGTCTGTCTGTCTGTCTCTCTGTCTGTCTCTCTGTGTGTATATTGTACTAGGAGGACAAAAAGCCTTCAAACAGGTGATCGTGAGCAATCTTCTTGCCAATAGTCTTAAATTCATGTGTAAATTTTCTAAAATGGACAATACAATATGAATTTAAGACCACTGACAAGAAGATTACTCACAATGACCCTTTTGAAGGTTTTTTTTTGTCTTCCCAGTATTGTATATTCGCTTTAAAAGCAAAATAATATTGGTCGCAGAGTCGTACGACTGATCGGATCGTGTCATCTTCTGTGTGCCGTGGCCTTACGATATACAACGTCGTAGGGATAGTTCACCCTGAAATTAAGTTGGTTTCAATAAAGATATGAAAAAAAAATATTATTAAAGGTTTGATAGAAATTCATCAAAGGATAAGAAAGTTATGATCTTGTAAACTTTCGATTTTGTGACGTCACGTGCGAGGTGCTTTCATTAATAGTGTGTACAATTTTCTTTTGAAGATGTGCATTTCTTCAAAAAGATATTCATAATTTTACTTCTGCATTTGATATGTGATTAGAAATACGTTTTTACAAACATACCTGTATGAAAAAGATATAACTTCGTTGTCAAAAACAGAGAGAGAGAGCAATTTATGAAATTTTACTGCACACAACATGAGCACCTTGCACATGACGTCACAAAATTGAAATATCAAAAGATCATAACCTTCCTTTCCTTTGGTGGATTTTCGTGAAACCTTCACTTACATGTTGCTTTCATGTTTCGTCTTTTATTGAAGCCAGCTTATCTTCGGGGTGTAACCGTGTTGTCACCAGAGCTGCTCACTCCCAGGCGAAAAAATAACAAAAACCATGACAACAGAATACTCCTGGTTCGTACGATGTCATTCACACAGGCGTACGTGACGTTGACATCAGCTGTGAGTGTCTGTGTACTTTTCCTTTCTTCGATTACTTTACAGACACAAATGTAATTCATATTCATCGGAACGGAGATTTACTCTATGTTGTCGGAATTTGAAAAGTAGAGGTGTTTTTCTTGTTTCTGAAATTAAAAGACATTATACTCACGCACACACAAACACATCAAACGCACACGCGCATGCACATGCATACAACACTGAAATCTGAAAACAATCAAACATTACCTCCATAAGTGGCTAATGTGTGAGAAAACAAAAGTGCACAGTACTTAAGAAAATGATCTGGCAGAAGAAAGGAATTAAAGTTCGTCAGCTTGCAACTTTTGTGTTTATCTTCAAATCGGATCGCACTGATGTAAGATTACAGCTAGATTTTCATTCAGATGAATTTTTTCTTTTGCAAACGAAACAATGAAAACGGTAACATTATGTTACGTAACAAAGTCATGAATATAAAAAGTGAAATTCTAGGCCTATATAGTCATTACAGAGTTATGATGTGAATTGTATAGTGAAGAGAGAGAGGAGAGAGAGAGAGATAGAGAGAGAGAGAGAGAGAGAGAGAGAGAGAGAGAGAGAGAGAGAGAGAGAGAGAGAGGGGGGGGGGGAGAGACAGGCAGAGAAGTGGAGAAAGATAGCGAAAGAGTGAAGCTCGTTCATTCATGATAATTGAAACGAAGTCAAGAATTCAAATTCCGCTTCACCGCTTCTCGTGCTCGAGCCAAATGTTGCTATTTCCATGAAGCAACTGATTTTTTTCTGCGCTTCGCCGGATATGATCAAGTAAAGACTAACATAAATATCAGAAGCTTTGGAACAAATTGTCACCTAGATTTTGTCAGCCGATCGCGAGAATGATGGAGGGAAATATGTTTGGGTGGACTGACATAAAAGCATATCTATGATATAGCAGAATTTATGGGAATATCGGTGTTATATTGATTGCTTAAGCAGCACTTTTTATTACAAAAGCAAAATAGAAAGTAAACAAGATGTTGAATTTAGAAATAGGAGTTCCAACGGAGAGGAAAGAAAGAGGAGATGGACATGATGAAATATGATATGAGATGGAAAAGAAAAATTATATGCGTGCATGCGCGTAAGGAATGCACATTATCAATATATTTTATTCTATCTTCTTCTTCGATATTCTTTATTTTGAAGAATTCGAGCTGTGTCCATTCATCCATAATATTTTATCATTATTTTCATATATTACAACACAATTGATTATAACGTTTATGTAAATTAATTTACTAGTTTCACTTTGTTATCTGTTGACTTGTTATGACTTAAGCCTATTTTGATATACTGAAACTGGTAATGTGTTATTATCATGATTATGATAATTATACCAGTGCAATCATCTTGCTTTATACTGCTACTACGACTACGACTACTACTACTACTACTACTACTACTACTACTACTACTACTACTACTACTACTACTGTTACTACTCCTATCACTACTTCTACTGCTACTGCTCTTACTCATACTACTCCTACTTCTACTACTTTTATTATTATTATCATTATTATTATTATTATTATTATTATTATTATTATTATTACGACGACGACGACTACTACTACTACTACTACTACTACTACTACTACTTCTACTACAACTACTACTACTATTAATACTGCTGCTGCTGCTACTTCTACTAGTACTTCTACTACAACTACTACTACTACTACTACTACTACTACTACTACTACTACTACTACTACTACTACTACTACTACTATTACTACTACTACTTATGCTACTGCTAATACTACTATTCCTACTACTACTACTACTACTACTACTACTACTACTACTACTACTACTACTACTACCCTCCCCCTCCCCCCCCCCCCCTCTTTCTCTTTCTATTTCTCTCTCTTACAAAAAGATTTAAGCTTTCTCGATAAATTTAACACACTGCAAGGAGTGTGGAATATCATATCTGCTATATTGGGATGAATTGCGAGTAGTGTCAATGTCCGATGGTGCAGTCAATGAAGAGAAAGTACATGTGAAGTGCACTATTTACATTTCAAGTAAAAACAACTTGCGAGTTAACAGCTGTCTTTACAACATTCGTGAAGGTAACAAAGTGAATGTAATGTTTAAACTTCACAGATCGTTCAGAAAAAAGGTTGAAATTGATATAATGGAATTTACATGCGTCCATTAAGAATGCAGTGTTATTGTACAAGGGATGTGTTATGAAGGAGGGACAACTCGAGCATAATATATTCAAACATCTGTATGGATACTAAAGCGTGTTAATGAATGTCAAAAGCATTCCACAATCACTGCAATGCTTTGATGTCCCATGCGCGACACCGTCATTTTGCTGCCGTCAACTTGGAAAGCAATATATTTATTTCCCTGTTTTGTTTCTCGAAGCTGTGTTTCTTGTCACATTTTGTTTTTATATTTTCGAGAAAGTTAAGAGCAACGCCACTAAAAATCCTGTATTCGTTTTTCTTCTAAATAATTGTTGAATGATGCACAAACGGAGATATAAGATAATATTCTTACTTACATAATTAACCAATTTCTTCACTTTCCGGAGATTTCCGGAAATGTCGGATTAAATCATTATCAAAATTATATATTAAGCTGTTTATTTTTATTAACAGAGTTTTCGTGAATTTGCGTGCAGCTGATATATTTTACTAAAAAGAAAATGTTTATTTTTGTTCGCTGATATCTCTTTTCCTCGCAACTTAAAAGTATTGATGCAATTCAACAGAACTGGACAAGCGAAATAAGACTCTGCGTTTCTTTTGTTCTCTCTGATAAAGCACTGCTCGGCAATCCTGTTCGCTATTGTTAAAACACGTGAAAGCACATGCTGAGACCACATAATTTTTCGGCGGTGCCGCGCATGGGCTTAAAGAAAGAATGTTGTTTCATATCCTTCCATAACATATCCCCGATTGTACCAGGGATGTGTTAGGAAGGAGGGACAATTAAAGCATAATATATTCAAACATCTGTATGGATACGAAAGCGTGCTAATGAATGTCAAAAGCATTCCACAATCACTGCAATGCTTTAATGTCCCATGCGCGACACCGTCATTTTGCTGCCGTCAACTTGGAAAGCAATATATTTATTTCCCTGTTTTGTTTCTCGAAGCTGTGTTTCTTATCACATTTTTTTGTAATTTTCAAGAAAGTTAAGGGCAACACCACTAAAGATCCTGTATTCGTTCTTCTTCTAAATAATTGTCGAATAATACACAAACGGAGATATAAGATAATATTCTTACTTACATAATTAACCAATTTCATCACTTTCCGGAAATGTCGGATTGAACCATAATCAAAATTATATATTAAGCTGTTTATTTTAATTAACAGAGTTTGCGTGAATTTGCGTGCAGCTGAGATATTTTACTAAAAAACTGTTTATTTTTGTTTGCTGATGTCTCTCTTCCTCACAAAATTATTGATGCAATCCAACAGAAGTGGACAAGCAAAATAAGACTCTACATTTCTTTTATTCTCTCTGAGAAACCCTCGCTACGCAATCCTGCTCGCTATTGTTAAAACACATGAAAAGCACATGCTGAGACCACATAATTTTTTCGGCGGTGCCACGCATGGGCTCAAAGAAAGAATGTTGTTTCATATCCTTCCATAACACATCCCTGATTGTACTATGCCATTGATAGACCTCTATGAAATCTCCGATTGCAAAGCCATTAGATTACCTGCAAGTTTGCGCCCTCTACTGTCCTCTACTGTTGAATGCTACAAACAATTATGACGTCGTGAGGGGAATACCCTTTCCGTCATAGCATGAATACAAACGGGGATTTTGTCAAGAAATCTCAAACATAAACATCGCTGGAAACAGTTTTGTGACGCAGTTAAGACTGATCCGAAGGATGATGATAGGCGTAGTAGGCCTGTCTGGATGTTTTGTGCATATAATGAGTTATTCTTGGTTGGTTTGGAGAGAGGCGTGGCACGATCGAGAAAGGTAGAAGAACTCAATGAACAGAGTCGAGAGTGGGGATCAATATTATTGTCAACAGCCTAACACAACTGCCGGTATGTACATAGGCGTGGTACGTGCGTGCATTGTTCCAGTATTATACACGTGTACTTAATGTATGCATGTAGCATCATTTACCAAACATGTTTATACACCCTCGTCAATAATAAATGTTTTTGAGTTTATTGAAGTTTTGAGCAATTCAATTTAAATCAAATATATCTAGTTGATAGTTACAGCAAAATTAAAATCAATTTATTGTTTCATTTTTGCTGGTACAAGTGTACAGCCATTACAGAAAGAATCCTGGTATTCAACATTCTAAAGAAGAGGAAACGTCAGAATATCCCAACTTCCCTAGTATGTGCATGAAATGAATTGCTACATGAAATATGAGCCCAAGTTTTACTAAACTCTGCACCTTGTGCCCAAATTAAGGCCAAATTACCCAATTTTTATATCCATGCGGCATTTGAAATCCACATCACTCCTAGTTAACTCTTTGCCCGCTTCGTTCGACTCGCGGCACATACAGCGGGCTGCCAAGTTCGACTCAAGTCACATTTCGCGCACAATGCATACGGAACGCATTTAATTGTATTGTGCGCACACACATACAATAGCGACGCGTGTATTGCATAAGGGCAGCGTGCTACATAAGCGCTTGCCCGATGGCCCGGGGCCAGTGAAAATCCCGTTCGGGCAAGCTATTTTGATGATTGTGGGGAAAGTACTGGCCCGAATCGGGCAAGCAGATTATCACAGCTAGTTAATAGCTAATCAAAATGCAAGTTTTCCTATTTTGTAATCATAAAAAGCTAAACAATCTTCTTCATGTTCGATTCAAAAACAAGAACATATTAAAGCAAAAGTGTTTTGTTACCAGGAAACAGTGGTCTGTGTGTGTTTTTATTTATTGTGAGTGTATAGGTTTATGTATACGGCCCATAAAATAGTTAAATTGAATTTTATGTAAGAAATGTAGCATTAATGTGTTTTTTTTCCGGGCAAGTGAAATTTCATTTCGGGCAAGTGATTTTTCATTTTTTCAAAATCTGCTTGCCCGAACGGGCCAGTGCTAAAAAAAAGTTATGTAGCACCCTGCATAAGGGGATCAAAGTATCAATAGGCAGGAAGTCTTTCAGGACAGGAAGTCTATTGAGAAGTACCCAGGGTCAATTTCAATAGAGGAGTTTAGTTCATTGTTAGCTTACTCTTTTGGAATGCCCCATTTAAATCCTAAATTGCTTGGCTCATTATTCCCATAAAGACATGGGTTTGGTATGTAATGAGAGCTAAAGAACACATCCTTTTTTATGAACTAACTTAGAGAATGACTTTCATTAGAACATATTTAATATAAGAGGTATAAAATAGCCTTCAAAGCGATAATTTGGAGACAGAATGTAAAGTTATAATTCTCAGAATATATCATATTATACATGACAAAAATGATACCATTGGCAAGAGTATTAATTTCTTTTAGACTTTGCTACACATTTTTTTTCATCACTACAAACCAATAAAAAGTTATTGCAAGATGAACAAGACAGTGCATGCAAAACCCCTCTGAATGTGGCACCCTGAAATTAATGTGGCGCAGGGGAGATAGTGTGCGTGGCGGGCAAAGAGTTAAAGGTAAAGAGTAGTACCGGTAGTGGTACTGATTATTTGGCTGTAATCATGACACACCCAGGCCCATCATGAGTACAGATCTTTTTTTAAAACTTCATCTAGTCTATGTATACGCCATATATTTCACAGGTTTTTATTTTCACAAATTTCGCGAATCTGGACTATTCGCGAATTTAACAACACGGGAAATTATGAATATGGCGTGCTCGAGCACATGCATTCCTAGTATTATTACTCCAAGATTGCGAATTTAACCACTTGCGAAATTGTCGAGAAATCCTGATTCACAAAATATTAGATTCGCGAAATACATGGCGTATACAGTATGTTGTTTGTGAAATGTCATAAGAAGTGTATTTTCTGTGCAAAATGGATGTACTACCTTGAAACCATTACAAATCTATGATAAAATAATTCCCCATTTCAAACCCTTGTTCACAGATAGAAGCATCATAAATTGCAATGTCATGGATGCAAGATGTCATTTCCTGCCAACAAGTGCTTGCACATGAGTTGAAGTGAAACTGGAAATATCAATGCGATACATCAACCCTGCATTTAGTTTGTGCCTATGCGTGACAGCATGGCAGAGTCCATTTTCACTGGCGGGGGAGAAGGGGACTTTACTGGGAGGGACAAGGAACTGTCTAGTGTTGCAGAAGCGTTCATCAATACTATTCTTACCATCAATGGGTTTAAGGAGGAGGGACTCTCACGGAGAGATGCGCAGAGGAGGAGTCAGTCGCTGACCAAAGTGGTTCTTGTGTCCGGCGGCCCGCTCGTTGGGAAGACGCAGTTCGCGCGAGAAGCGGCCGCACGGCTCCACACACTGGCCACTCACCAGGACATTCATCTCAACGTCCACTCTTGTGAACTCCAGGGACTGAACGACCCATACCTCCTCAGGGTGCAGATTGCATCTTCTCTGTTGCCATGGCAGTCGGGCATTCTGGAGGACTTTCAGGGTGGATTAGAGGAATTGGAGGAGTGGCATTTGTTTGTTTTAGATGGGGCTGATGTGTTTGGGGGCAACGACCTCCAGAGTGAGTTCATGGCGCTGTGTCAAGAGGTCGTGACCCTGTCGTCACGGATACTCCTCATGATGACGTCGAGATGGACATTCACTTTTCTTAGGATGATGAAGCAGGTACTTTCCACATAATACGTCTCGTTCCTCATTGAATCTTCTTTCTGCTATTTTTATTTTAGTTACTTTGTAGAATTTTTTATTGCTCCCCATTTTTATGTTGCCCGTATGTTTATATCAATGAATCTACTTTTTGCTCCTAGGGTTTCTTAAATACACAACAAATGTAATTGCAAGGAAATAGTCCCAAAATATTTTGAATCCCTCTAGAAAGCAGATCACCCATTGTTATGCAGTATGTAATGAGAAGAATTGAAGGGAAATCCCGTCATTAATGCTTCCTCAGTTTCTCACTTGTCTACAAAATATCAGAGCAATGAAAAGAGAAACTGAGAAAGCATTCATGAGAGGGGATTTCCTTGTCAATCCCTCTAATAACCTTTTGATTGAGAGCATTTCTGGTGGTATTCCCCAATCTATACAGCCATCAAATGTATGAATGTGTCTGTGTACGATTATCTTTCTGTTTTCCTTCTTTGTTTTACTCCCAATAACATAGTCACTTAATCATACAGTATAATATATCATTTATATGATGTAAAAAACATAAAGTCACACACAATTTGTCTTGCGATCTGTGTGACTATTTTGTATTGTTGTTTTTATCCTAATAAACCATTATCAATTCAACTCAATTCAATGCATTTCAGTCACACTTTCAGTTCTATATTAGAAACTGTATACAAGTTGAATCCGCATAGCTGCACAGTGATACTAGCCATTAATAATTTAGATAATGCTGCTCTATTTGATTGTTCAAATATGCATTCATGGTATACTCACATAGTTCATTATTTCTTAAGAAAATATTATTTGTATTAAAATTTGATCAAATTAAAATTGACTACCCACTATGTGCTATGAGGGATAAATTGAGGACAGATAAGAATAAGAAAATGGCTGTTGTTTAGGAAAATCTAATATATAAATACAACACTATGCAATCTTTTTGTTTAGAGATCATGAGTGCCAGATAAAATGCTGCAGTACAGAATTGTGTAAACTTAAAAGAGTTCATTAGTTCTTAAGAAATGAAGAAAATTTGTGAAGTAAAATTAGATTGTGCTGTGTAATAATATTGATTATTAGAATAGGAAATGGGTGTTGCTTAGGAAATTCTAATTGGTGAATATGACAATAAGCAATTTTTTTTGTTTACAGGTGTTGCAAGTTTGCTTAAACCCCCTAACTCCGGATGAGTCCCAGAGGCTGCTTTTCTCTGGCCTAGAACAAAGGCCCCAGCAATCTACACAGGACTTTGGTGCCCAGGAATGCATCGATGACATCATAGAGCATTGTGGGGGAATCCCCTTTGCCCTGCAGTTAGTCAGAGCTGACCTGAGAAAGAAAAATCGGAGTTTGGCCGACATCCTCGCTGATCTACGATCTGGGAAACATGCAGACAAGAAAAGAAGTGTGGATGAGGATTATGATCGTCGTGCCGATGGCGGAGTGGACAGTGACTCAGAAAGTGCCACACACTACTCAAAGAAGGCACGCAATATTCTTGAGCCGTTGATGGAAGGCGCCATCAACAGCCTTTCTCCCATCCTGAAGAAGTATTTTGCTACGCTGGTGTACAATCCTTCATCGTTTTCAGGTTCGTTGTGCAAAATCATCGTCATCATTATTATTCATTATTCTATTAACATTATAATCATTATTTTGTAGGACACTCTTGGTGCTTATGCTGAACATTATTTTGGGGTGAACTGGAATGACTTGGCATCTCTCACCTGCTTTCCATGGGGCTCTCACCCTGCTCTTTATAGAGAAGTGAAGTGGGGTCTTTAATGTGTGTAGAGTGTGGCTCTTCTTTACATTGTATCTTGATTTAAAGTTCTATATGAGGGACTGCTATTGTCAATATTCGCTTTCTATTTTTCAGCTGAGGCCGCAGCGCACCTCACGGCTCTCAACCCCACCTCCAATGCCAAACACAGAGTCCTCCTGCCCCTCCACATGCGATCCCTAATCGCCGTGGATACACTCTCCGACCGCTTCAACATCCTCTCCTTCTTGCGCCAACACGTGGAGGAGAGGTACAGCCTGTTCATCTCACCATCTGAGACATGCATCATACGAGGGCGCTATTGCTCGTTCTATGCCCGGCTGCTGCTCAGGGCCGCGGACCTCCTAGAGAAAGACGATGCCTGCAAGTCCATCCCCATTTTCACCGTGGAGCTTCAGAACATGCAGAAACTCTTGCAGGTGCCTGCTCTGTGCCATATACCCTGTTTACATTGGGTTTTCAAAATCATAATTTCAAATCAATTCATCCTTTGGGAAATAATACAATTAATAATAATAATTACAATACATTGAAATGTGAAGGAAAGTGAGATTCCTATAAGCTCTCGCTTTTGGCTGAGAGTTTAAGGGTTAAATGTTCTATGGGTTTAATTCTTGTCTTTTTCTGTAGGAAGCCATCCACTGTCCTGAGGAGAGCTACGACCTGTTTCTAGAGGTCGCCTTCCAGGCTCGGCAGCTGATTCTGCAGTTTATACCGAACCACGACGCCATCACCTTCTACCAGGCGTGCCTGCAAGCAGCAGAGCGGAGGAAGGACAAGCAGAGGCAGGCTCGCATCCTCATTTCTCTCGGTGAGCAGAGCGTCCCATTGCTGTCCAACTTGAAATTCTTAAATAACATGAAGTGTAGAGGATAGCACAAATCAACCCATACTGAGCCGGCATATTTCGAAGAAAATGGAAGAAAATACTATGTAAAAACTTACCTCCAAATAATACAGCTGGAACCTGACTTTGGCAAAATAAAAAGGAGGAATTCTATTGCAAAAAGAATAAACAGAGTGTACGGGAATAACCCAAAAGCCAGAGGCTTGTTGAGGGTAAGTCCGCATTATGGTTTGACAGTTAAGAGAGGAAAGGAAGAAGGGAAAGGGAGAAAAGAAAAGGATAGTAGGCCTATGCATGCTATGTAGAGTCACATGACATAAAATGTTGTTTACAGCTGTGCCTCAAATGTTTGGCCGCAGTGGAGGAAGCACTCTTTGGGGACACCACAGTGGTGCCTGGAACACACAAAAAAATCCATAGGAACACCGTTGTGGTACCGATATCAAGAGTATAAAGATCATGCATTACGCCTCAGAATATGGAGCGACACCACCGGAGATTAAAAAATGCTGTTGCTGTCTTGATCTTGCCAGGTCGTCTTGTGCGCTACGTGGATGGTGACATGCAGTACGCAGAGGACGTCTATCGGCAAGCCTTGAACCTTCTGGCGCCCTCGGGTGACGGGCTGGATCACGCAGCAACTCTTTCTGTCTTGGGTTTCCACTTCTTTGACAGTGCACAGCCCAAGCTGGCCATCAGGTACAGTGAAACATGTCTATAGTGGCCACCCAAGGGAAACAAAAATTGTGGCCTTTATAGACAGGTGGCTGCTATAGACAGGTTCCTTAACACATGATCTATCTCCTTGGGAATCATTTTAATGGCCGCTAAGACAGGTGGCCGCTAAGACAGGTTCGACTGTATGTACGAGCTAGAGAGGTCCCAACTGGTGTTTTCATGCTGTAAAACCACTAATATTCGTTGCACAGCACTTCTACAGCGTATTTGTGGGATGTTGCCACTGAAAAACGATCCGTCGTATGCCCCAAACAAAGCATTATCATGAGCATTTCAAATAGCCACAAAAGAAGCACAAGGTTGTGCAACACGTTACATGTAACACACGCACAGGTTGAATGCCAATTCTAGTATCTTCTGAATCCCTTATAAGCTTGCACGTTGGTGATTAGCCATTTGGTCCAATAGCAGTTGGTCCACTCACCATTTTGTCTACCATCACATGCTGATATGTATGGGTTAGGGTTAGGGTATGGGGTCTGGATTAGGGTTAACAGTTGAGGTTATGGTGTAGATTAGAGTTAATGCTAAATATGTTACTCATTGCGGATAGATGGCTACTGATAATCGTTTGTCTCGCAATGTAAGGTAAACGGTATCGAAAAGATCACGACGTTTCGTGTGCCGCTGCAACACTTCGTCAGGTGTGATACAAAATTGTAGTAAGCAGGGGTTTAAATACCCTATGGTCAGTGCAGCGCACTAACTGAAAAGTGCTCATAAATGGTCCAATACTAATAGCCGGCGTATCCGGGTACTTGACCAACAATAGACCGTTGATGCGCCTCGCATTGACCGGCGGTAACAAGTTACCGACAAAGGACAGAGGGACAAAGCCACAGGCCGGTAATTACGGGCGACCAACAAGTCCAAGTCGTATCGAAAGGCGGTCGAGTGTCATGGCAAGGAGTGTCATGGCGGCGTATCGTACGAATCCAAAAATCGGGGATATCGATCCCGTTGTCTCGATTGAAATTGTTGGGATTGAGACGGATATTGATAGCCTCCTTAACCCTACGTGTGTACCAGTGCCATTCTTGGGAGATGCACTGAACCCCATCCCAGCCTAGATTAGAGTTGTTCATAAGTTAATCCAGTATTTTAATCTAAAACGGTATTTTTAAGGGGTTCCTTGTAGACGAAATGGTGAGTGGACCAAATGGCAATAAACCTGCTAAAGATGGCAGAAAAGTTTCTAATTACGGTGATATTAAACTCATGCTTGCTCTGTGTTGCGCAAAGAGCGGTAAAGTCTATGTCCTGCGAAAACTACAAAGATTAAAGTAGAACACCATTGATTTTAAATAGCCAATATTTTGGTAACATATGAAAAAGGATAGTATAGGGTACCCAAATATTGACTTTTCCAACCTCGCTGATCTAACAGAACGGAGTGACCCTGCATCAAAAATTACAATTTTACTACGTCATAATTCTTCATTATCGACTCTCCGGAACGCTGTCAGCATGATGACGTCATTCTTTGAACAAGATCTGCAACTGAGCTAGCGAGCTACCGATACATACACGTTCACGTATAGCGTTTGAACGCAATTACAACCAGTGATTGACTCCGAACTTGCTCCAAAGTAAAGCCAACATGTTGGGAAACACACTAGGCCTTGACATCGACATTGGAGAGAATGATTCAGAGAATCTTCTTTCAATAGTGATATTTATGATGGGGGGGGGGAGATGGAGACGGAAGGGGAAGGAAAGAAAGTAATGACGATGACGACGGCCATACACACAGAGTCAGAGACGGAGGAGAAGGCGCAGGGGCTGTGCTACCTCAGGCGCGTTATTAGTACAGCATGCGAGTTTGTCCAGATTCAGGACGTTGTTTGTGAACACACGATAGCGTGCATCATCGGTACATGCCTTGATTTGCCTCAACGCTTAGCTGCATACTGTGCGCATCATTTTCTACGCCTCCAAACAACTGCAGATGAGCACGGTGGTCGTTTTGCGCTGTATGTAGTATGAGCAGGGAAGTGGAAGTTGCATAGCAGGCCGTACGGGTAGCGGACTACATTCGAGTACGTGCGTACGTGCATGTCTGGCTGGCTCGTAGAGCACTGATCCCTATGTAGCGATGGGTGATAACAGCTGTATGACTCATATAATTCAGGCCAGCGCAGCCGCCAGCAAGCTCGCCAGCTAGCTAGCCTTGCTCCGGCAGCGCTGAGATAAGACGTACGTGCGTAAGAGTAATAGACGGCCGCGGCTGCAGGGATGTCAATTTCAGGATCGGAGCTAGCGCTAGCGTTTGTTAGCTGTGCACAAAACCAAGTACATGTACTGCACTCGCGGGAAGCGTACGAATGGGAGGACATGTACTATGTTGCAATGGTCAAGTTGCGCGGCGCGCGCCCAATGCCTATAGCTAGATGCAATAAAAAGATCGGCATATTTCACGACAGAATGACTAATTATCAATGAAAATGTTCAAAAGACAAATGTGTGTGTATCACTATAAGGAAATACTTAATTAATATAAATCATACAACAATAGGTATGACTCAACATTTGCACAGGGGATGCTCTTGAATGATGACGAATTTTGTGTACAATGCGTATAGCGAGTGTGCCTGATTGTGAGATCTGTTCACATAATGACGTTTCAAAAAAGGGGGTCTGCCACTCACAGTTTCGCGGTAGATGCGGAGATCATGCACGGGTGATTAGAATCGTCAATTTTTATATTCACATATCAGTGTGAGGCTGGAAATTAATATTTTCGTGATCTCTACATAACCAGCTTTCCATAGATGTAAAAATTTACTATATTTAGAATTTTCAATACAGTTCTACTTTAAGAGTTTCAAGAGCTACATGTCAGAGAGTGATTTTTAACATCAACCTGAATTTGATTCCATCCCTAGCTACCTACAGGAGGCTTTGGAAATGATGGAGAGACTGGAACAGAGACTAGAGGGGAATGCAGAACCAGACAATGGTAGTCTTTCTCCAAGGCTGCAGCTGTGGAGACTGCGAGCTGAGACGCTGGACAACATGGCTTGCGTACATGCCAGACTGGATGGCAAGTACTATTCATTTTTTTCTTTGAGTTGAGCGTTCGTATGGGCAGCTCCTCACATCTGCTCCTCAGTTTTGCCTTGATTAGCTGATTATTTGACGTGTTCGTTGTTTCAAAACTACACCAACGTGCTTGGCATGATCCCTGGAAAATCTAAGACATTCGGTGATAGAGCTTTTGCAAATACGGCACCCAAATTATGGAATAACCTCCCCTAAGGCATTAGATCATTGACAGACTTCGATCAATTCAAATCAAGACTAAAGACGTATCTGTTTGATAATTATTAGTTATTTTCAAATTCTCACATAATAAATTTTTACTTTCACACGCATAGAGACTATTTGAATGGTATTATGCGTCTCTAAGAATTGATTATTATTATTATTATTCATTCAGACGTTGATAGTACTGGATAGGAAAACTTCAAAGCTGTGGTACCTGTTTATTTTAATTATTCTGTTCCTCAGTGCAGTCTATGCATGTACATGTTGCTGCAAGTGTTATTGGTTACGTAGGTACGAAAGCACCATTCTTAAACAACTTTAAATCAAAGCTCAAAACACATCTATTTAATTGATAACAAGCATTTTAGGAGTTATTGTTTTAACCAATAACTTAGATACTTATTGGTTACTTAGATAGGAAAGCAACATCCGTAAACAACTTTAAATCAAAGCTCAAAACACATGTATTAAAAAAAAGGCATTTTAGAAGTTATTGGTTACTTAGGTACTTACTGGTTACTTAGATAGGAAAGCACTATCCATAAACAACTTTAAATCAAAGCTCAAAACACATCTTTCTAATTAATAACAAGCATTTTAGGAGTCCTATAAAGCGCAGTAGAATATATACGTTATGGAATAGTTCCTGCGCTCTAAAAATGTATATTATTATTATATTACAGTCAAACCTGTCTTAACGGCCACCTGTGTACAGCAGCCAACCTGTCTATAGTGGCGACTAAAATAATTCCCCAGGAGAGAGATCATGTGTTAAAGGACCTGTCTATAGCAGCCACCTGTCTATACAGGCCACAATTTTTGTTTCCCTTGGGTGGCCACTACAGACAGGTTTCACTGTATTATCATGATACTGGTGGTGATGAATGACATATTTATAAGCATCGTTATTATCGTCTGTCTCTCCCACACCAGGCAATGCCGGAGAGGGAATCCTATGCCATGAACAGAGCATCAAGATACAGAAAAGAATGTGGAAGGATCATCTCAACATTGGCCAGAACTACTACTGCATGGCCATGGTCTATCACAATATGGGCCGCAAGGAAGAAGCCATGAGGGCAGTCTTCCATGCACTAGACATCATTGAGAGGTGAAGTACATGTACTTGTATCAGAGTGTTTATTTTAAAAACGGACATTTTTTAAAAAGTAGTAGTAGTACTAGTAGTAGTAGTAGTAATACATGTAGTAGCATTAGTTGTACTAGTGTAATAATACTAGGAGTAGTAGTAGAAGTAGAAGTAGTAGTAGTAGTAGTAGTAGTAGTAGTAGTAGTAGTAGTAGTAGTAGCATTAGTAGTAGTAGAAGCATTAGTAGTACTAGTGTAATAATACTAGGAGTAGTAGTAGTAGAAGTAGTAGTAGCAGTAGTAATAATAATATAGTAGTAGTAGTAGTAGTAGTAGTAGTACTATTAGTAGTAATAATAGTAGTAGTAGCAGTAGTAATAATAATATAGTAGTAGTAGTAGTAGTAGTAGTACTAGTAGTAGTAATAATAGTAGTAGTAGTAGTAGTAGTAGTAGTAGTAGTAGTAGTAGTAGTAGTAGTAGTAGTAGAAGAAGTATTGATAATGATAGTAGTAGTAGTAGTAGTAGTAGTAGTAATAGTAGTAGTAGTAGTAGTAGTAGTAGTAGTAGCATTAGTAGTAGTAGAAGCATTACTAGTACTAGTGTAATAATACTAGGAGGAGGAGTAGAAGTAGTAGTAGCAGTAGTAATAATAATATAGTAGTAGTAGTAGTAGTAGTAGTACTAGTAGTAGTAATAGTAGTAGTAGTAGTAGTAGTAGTAGTAGTAGTAGTAGTAGTAGTAGTAGTAGTAGTAGTAGTAGTAGTAGTAGTAGTAGTCGTAGAAATAGTAGAATTAATGTAGCAACAAGAGATTTTGTCAAGTTCCTAACTCCTTCTCACTCAATCTTCTCTATGCAGGCTCTGCACCCAGCCCTGCCCGACCCTCATCATTTGCTACGACATTGTGGCCACCATCCTCTACGATTGTTGTGGGGACAGAGAGGGCGCTCTCTCTTACATCAACAAGGCGTGGCGCGTCCAGGAGCGCCTCAAGACACGCAACATCCTGCGCTTCTGCCTGCTCTTCACACAGGCTAAGATGGTCGCCCGGTCAGGGGATTTCGTTAGGGCACGGGAAATGTTCGCGGAGGGATACCGCATCGCCCTACCGATACTCGGGAAACACCTCAACACGGCTCGCGCGCTGCAGTCAGAAGGCTGGGCCGCGGTGCAAGTCGGGGATTACCCGGCGGCCTTGGAGACGTTGCAGCGCTGCCTGGTGATGCGGCGTATCGCCATCGGCAAGATGAAGTGGAACGTGGAGACAGCAGAAACCCTGGAGACCATGGGGGATGCGTGTACGGCACAGGGTCAACACGTGAGGGCGACAGACTACTATAAAGAGTCCCACCAGGCCCTAGCGATCCCCATTAAGCACTACAAGAAGATAAAGGCGGGGACAGCAGAGGAGGTCTGCGGTTTGCGAGAGATGATCAAGAGGAAGATAGAGATCGTCTCCAAGGAGCAGCCATTTTGGAACGAAGAGGAGCGAGAGTTCATGAAGAAGACCGTCATCTACGAATACAACTATTGGCCGATGACATAAATCCCACCTTTGGGTCCTGTTGCCTAAAACTTACCATCAATGGTAAATGTGCAATCAATGGTAACTACCATGGTAACATGGCTTGACAGCCAATGAAATTTAAGGTTTCCATTGTCATTGGTAGCAAAGTTATCATCAATGGTGAGTTTTATGCAATAGGGTCCAGGGGCCATATTCATGAAACCTTACTAGCCTGGTTAGTTACTAAAATGCATGTAGATGAATACACTTAAGCAACTAACTAGCCGTAGTGCGGTTTCATGAATGTGGCCCCAGGTCTGAACATTAAGCTCAAGGGGTTTGTGAATCCCTTCAAATGATGAGTTCATGGAGGTGATGATTATGACACAAGTGGAAGAAATTGGCCCAAAACTTTGCAAAACAACAAGGTCTGAGTTTTTTTAGGATGTAATATAGATACTAGAATATATTTTATGTTGATAGCAATATATATATTTACAATGCATAACTATTTTGCAGCAAGAAATTTAAATATTGTATTTTGTAAGTTGTACACTGAATTTATCGAAATGCTGAAATTTAATTCTTTGAAGCTGATTTACTTTATTGTATTTATACAGGACTTCAAGTGCAATGTAGGGTTTAGGTGTGTTTTTTATTGTTGCTTGATCGAATCAATTCAAGTTACAAAGAGTTGATCGAGTTCGATGTATTTAAAGTGCTGACAACAGGAACTTGGCTTATCATTTACCAAATGTTTGTCCAGGGTTATGGAAATGTGCTCTCAAAATTGTTTTTCTACAAGGTATCTTCTTACCAAATTATGTACATATATGCCCTTCTATTTTTTCAACCAAATAAATTATATTTGAGCAAATATACAATCTGTACTTATGCAACTCAGTAAATGTGTATAGCCTATGGGTAGTGCCTGGAGTAGTTTTTGATAAAACTTGTCGTGTATGAATGTTTTTCTCTACATTTCTACAGATTTCTAAATTATAGCTTTGTGCGAATGAAGAAGTATAATATTAATATTGTGTCCAAACAGAAATTGTACATACCAGTCTTTCATTCATAAGCATAGAAGTGGCATATCTTTGAGTTTCATCATTTTGAGTAGAATAAGCATGGACTACCATCTTATGCTTTTGTACATCTTGCTGAAGTGTAGTTTTGAGAGTATAGTATGCTTGGAATAATAATTATACATTTGATGTACCCTGCTTGCACATTTGGTGTAATGTAATTCAAGTATCTGCTCTACATATTTACACAGACTTAATTTTGTTACATTTATATGAAGAATTTTCAAGCAGTATCATGCAAGAAGTGGCTATACAGCATATACATTTGATATGAAAATACATATATTTTGTCTTTTTTTAAATAGTTAATTATACATGTACAAGTATGTTGCCATTCTGATGAAGCATTCACTAGAAAGTCTGTTCTAAAATGTGATATAATGTACCCTAAGTTGCGCCCCTATATGCAAGTTTGTGCCATTTTCTACTATGCCTCTAAATGCCATTAGCATTATTTATTTATTTATTCATGCTCAGGATCCTTGTCTTCAACACAATATTCTACAGGGTTCCTTTCGTTACATTTTTAATTTTGGTAAAAAAAAAAACAGGATGAGTCTGTACTACTTCACTTTGTATTCTTTGCAGGAAAGCAAAAGCCTTAACAAAACCATTTCATTTTTTTTTTTTGCACAAGAATGCATTAGACCTAGATATCTAATTGACTCCTTCCTAACAAAGGATTGACCGAATACTTATGCAGGTGAAATATGCAACTTATTTCATGTCTACAATGAAAACTTGTTTGAAAGAAAAATAGGTTTTTAGTGGCTAGGTTCATCATGCAGCATGTGTAAGAGGTCATGGCATTACAGTCACAGTATTAAAGAACAAAGAGCTAATTTGAGCGACTTATTCTTCAAACTATTGCCATTATTTGATTTGCTTTATATACCTGATGGTCTATTGCATCTGATCAATATTTTTTTAAAATCTATGTCTTGTTAAGTGAACAGAATTTTTACTGTTCATCAAGGATAAAAAAAGGCATATCTCTTTTTGCATCACGGCGTCATGATAGGTATTGATTGAAGGTTTTATTTATTTTGTCAAAACTGTTTGTTGTGAAAGTTATAAGAGATTCATATAAAAAAAGATGATTCTAAAGCTTTATATTTTGCTATCTTTGCTTGAAATAATATTTGTCAAACAGTGTCACGGCGTTATCATGGAATTGCCCTTCAAACTCTGTCTACTTATAGAACATAGGCGATGTACATGTATTGTTCCAAGTTTATAAGCTTTGTCTTAAATAATCCAGGACTACAGGATGTATACCAAATTTCCACAAATTATTATTTTTCTTATCATTTGTGTTGTTTTCATTTAATTTTCACCAATATCTTTTTACCCCAATATTATACAACTCAATGATTTAATTTTATTTCATGGTAAATTAAAAAAGAAGACTTCTCTGATAGTACACTTTGTTTGCATGTATGTCTTTAACATGCAACCTGTTTTCTTGTTGGCATTCCAATGTGACTTGCAACAAACTTTGTCCATGATCGTTAATGTTTCCAATGCAGCATGCACCTTTCTTTGCCCTATGCATTCTCTGGCATTATTTAGTTAAGTTTCATTCCGTTTTTGTACAGTGTTGTGCTACTTGAAGAGTTTTCCTTTTTGTAGAATATGACAAGAATATTGTGAACTGGTCAGACAAGTGTAGTGTTGATTTCTCCAGAAAGCCTGTGACTTGACCCAACCTATGGGACTTGTACATCCCAACTTTTTTTATAGGTTCTTACATCTAAAGGTTTATTTGGCATTAGCGTTTTCAGACTTTGGAAAGAATTCTGAGCATTTTCAGTGCTTACATTTCAATTTAAATCCTGATATGAGTGAGATAGAGAGATTTGTGAGAGATTTCTCATGAAGAATTGCAAGTAATATAATTGACTAAACATGGGATTTGTATCTTTCAACTTAACTGTAGGTTCTTACATCTAGATGTATAAGTTTGCTTGACATTAGAATTTCAGACATGTTCTGAGCACGTTCAGTCCTTACATTTCAATTTAAATCCTGATATGAGTGAGATAGAGAGATTTGTGAGAGATTTCTCATGAAAAATTGCAAGTAATATAACTGACTAAACATATGGGATTCGTATCGTCCAACTTAACTGTAGGTTCTTACATCTAGATGTATAAGCTTGCTTGACATTACAATTTCAGACATTTAAAAGAATTCTGAGCATGTTCAGTGTTTACATTTCAAATTAAATCATGATATGAGTAAGATTTGTGAGAGATACTTGTAGAATGATCAGAGCTAAAGAGTGGAGTGCATGGTCACTACCGAGTCTGTTAAGAACTATGTCTGGTAACAACGACCCACTAGCTTTAAACTCATCATAGTCTTTGTTACCAGACATAGTTGTTAACAGATTAGGCTGTGTCCATGCACTCCACAGCCTAAAAACTAGGCTAAGTTTTAAAAGCAAAAGAGAGAACAAGACTGAGAGAGATAGCAGAGAATTGTTTGCATAAGGTTGTGGGCACATATATGATCTGCTTGTACTATTGCTTTGCTGAAATAAAATATGCACATTATTTTGCCAAATATTGTAACATGTGTTTCAGCTTTGCCTCCTTTGTTGGATCTTTTCTGTGTTCTCAATCAAAACTTTTCCATATGAGTAGTGACCGAAGCAGGTACATTACACAAATCTGAAGGTATTACTATTATCATAGTCCCACCTGCCTACAAAGATGATTACATGTATCTATAAAGACTAGTTTGAGGAAACTTTTGGGTAAAGACCTGTCACATTTCTCCATGTCCTTTTTGTGTAACTTAACAAATCAAAATTTAAGCTCCTTACCACTTTAAGAAATATCATGATTTTATTTTCATACTGCGAAGTATGTCTGACATACATGTATTGACACATTCAAAATGGGAAAAAAAACATACCAATGCATCTTCATACATGTACAACTGCAAAATTAACTGCATATGAGGAATCATAAATTGTTACATAACTAATCATGCAATTTCCCAAATAAGGAATATTGATTATCAAGACTACTTATCTTGAAACTCATCCAAAATTCATACTATTTGCAGGGTCCACACTGTAGTCAAAGAAGGTTTTGGGTGTACTTTTTATATTTTTGTGTGTATAAGGCCTTCGTTTGACTTTCCGTATTGTAAAGATTTGGAGCTCTAATTTTGGCGCCTGTGTAATTCTGTCTGTTAGTGTCGAGACATTGTAAGAGGCCTGTTTCATAATTTCAACAACCACAAATTTATGTAGTTCTGGATTGAAAAATCACCAGGGCTGTGTTGTGTATATGTTTTCAATTATTGTAACTTACCATCAATGGTAACTACCATGGTAAGAGGTGCAATAATGAGAGCTCAATGGTTGTTGCCATGGTAGTTACCATTGATGGCAAGTTACAATAATTGAAAACCTATATGCAGCATGGCCCAGAGAAACCTAATTGTGAATGAATAGATCAGTCAGGAAGGGACTAAATGGTTACACAGTATGGCATCTTCACAGTCTTCATGGTCTCAGCTTCACTGGCTTACATTTACATGCAAGATTCCAGTCCACTTGCCGGAGATGTTTGCCAACGCGCAGATCAGAAGGGAAGCTACACAATATGGTTATCATATTGGTATTCCAACCATCAATATACCAGGGGCCATATTCATGAAACCTTGCAGGCTTAGCTGCATGCTGGAAATGCATGTAGCTGAATGCCCTTTAGCAGCTAGGTTGGCTTAATGGGGTTTCATGAATATAAAACCCTGATTACCAACATATTCAGATTATATACAAACTTACTTGTGATGCACGAGCATATGTCATCCAAGGAGCTTGCCTGAGGCTTCCCCCACGCTACATCTTTGCAACTATTGTAGGCACAGTACATGCTATACTTGTCTTTCTGAATGAAAACAGGAACAATTTGTGCATTGGTTTGGGGGATAGAGCCTCAGTTGCGAGCTGTTTATAATTTGAATATGTGACGAAACAGGTCTACTGGCAACCTGTAACTCCTTTCCCACCTCTGTGATGTACAATGTATATCATTTCTTGTGCGCTATTCTGTTTACCGTCTCCCATCCCTGCTTGGCTCTATCAATCCACATTCAAATCGAGTCTCTACAGGAGGGCGGGGATGCAACTGATGGAAGAGCCTACATCATCTCTCGCTATCCGCCGTTCCGTCTTCTGCCTGCCCTCCCTGCTTGACGAGCTGATCCAGGTTGGTGGCCAGTCTCTGCTGGTTGGTCTGCAGGAGGGAGTATGTGCGGCTGAGGGAAGAGCTGAGCAGGCCCGTGAACTGTCCCTGGAGGGTGTCCAGCGAGGGTAGCTTAGAGTATTGCTCCATGCCCTTTGGTGACATCAGCCGCTCCTCCACCAAACCCCCTGCAACAAGCATGGCCAAAACATATAAAGACAGAGAAACCCATTTGCAAAAGTCATGAAACCAAGCAGTAATCAGTAGTATATCCTAACAATAACATGAACCAGTATGAAATCCGAGTCATAGCTTCAGGACCCTTTTTCAGGAAAAATGAAACTATCCTTGTTAAAGGGGAAGTTCACCCTGATATTATTTTGGTTTCAATAAAAAGAGACAAATGAAAGAAACATATGAGTGAAGGTTTGATGAAAATTGGTGAAAGGAAAAGAAAGTTATTTGATTTTAAAGTTTTGATTTTGTGACATCACATGCGAGCTGCTCTCCCATATGTTGAGTACATTTTTTTTCGAAAATGTGCATTTTCTCACAAAGATAGGGATCCTTTTACTTGTGCATTTGATATATTCTTAGAAATACGTATTCACACACATACCTGTACAAAAAAAAAAATCATTCCGTTGACAAAAACAGAAAAAAGCAATTTATCGACTTATTTTGTACACAACATATGGGAGAGCACCTCGCACGTGACGTCACAAAATCAAAATTTTAAAATCAAATAACTTTCTTTTCCTTTGACCGATTTTCGTCAAACCTTCACTTATATGTTTCTTTTATTTGTCTCTTTTTATTGAAACCAAAATCATTTCAGGGTGAACTTCCCCTTTAACATCTGAAATGCGGTGACTACAGTCTACATTCATGATTGTACATGATGCGTCGGCAGTGGGCATAGTTCTCATTGAATGCATGCACTATGGTGCTGACAATGATCTCCCATCTCTAGGCTATAAGAACAGCTACAAGAACGAGGAGGTTTCGGACGACCTGTCCAAAACCTTCTCAAAACCTAGCGATTGCTAGATTAATTTTTTGGTAGTCTTCTGGTGGCCTTCAGGAGGGCGTTTCATGAACATCTTTTGTCTGACAAGTTGTCTTTCTCTGACAGTTACCATAGTAACAGTCAGAGGCTAGTGCCTCTCAGCCAATCAAAACCAAGGATTTCACTGAAGTTGTCAGCACTGACCACTTGGTCAGTGCTGTCAACGTTCATGAAACGCCCTCTAGGAGTTATTTTAGTGGTCAGCTGACTATCAATTTTGGAGACTTTTCTTATTGCCTTAACAAGTTCTTCAACAAAACCAATGACCAGTCAGCTAACTTTAAGAGACTAATTTGGAGGAGTCTTTTTATGGCCCTCCTGAGTTCTTTCAACAAAAAAAAAGGTCTGTTGTCTAACCTAAGAGACTAATTTTGGGGAGTCTTCTCGTGGCCTTCAGGAGTTCTTTGACCGACGGCTTTTCGCTGACAGCGATGACGGACGGTCCCACGAACAGAGGCTGCATATTCTCAAGACGTGTGCCTGCGATGGCTTCAGACGTGATGGCGTTCCCATAAACCTGCAAGAGATGCCATTAAATTTTTGTTTGAAATGTGTTGGGCTGTTGATTCGGATCTGAAGACAGCCCCCCCATTTATCCTCTTGATAGGCACTACATTCAAAGTCCGCCCATTTGGGACCAAGTATCACAAATATGTGGTTTGGGGCTGTACATGTAATCATTGATATCAACTATTAAAAACAATAAAAGATCCATCACATGAAAGAGCATAAATTTCTGCACAAGATGAATCCATTTTGAGCATTTAGGGAATACCTTCATAATGATTTTTCAAAGCAAAATAACAGACAATTGGGCACTGAATCTCCAAATTGGCAAACTCACTAAAAAGGATAAAATCCCTCTTTTGCTCTTCAAAAGAGAGATGTACAACTGTATAGGATATGAGTTAGTAAATTTAAGTAATTAAGGATGGACATAATGAATTATTAGTAATGCTGAATGTACAGAATACATAATTCCTACACACAACTAATAAAATATACGTTCCTGGAAAAAAAAATCTTCTGCTCTTGGGTTCGTAATGTCACAAATCAACAAGTTCGCTTTTCTGGGAGGTTGTCAGCATCTGGCTTTAGTGCTCAAGACAGAAATATACCACACTCCCTAGCCTATAAGCTAGGCAAGATCTTGACATACGCACAAATTAGGACAGTGTCACAACAAAGGCTGCATTTTTGTGGTCCCCAAATCTCTGTTTTGAACACTGCTTCAAAACAGTTTTTAAATTCATGAGGAGCGTTTACAAGATTTGTTCCTGGCTAGAAACACTGTTTTGAATCAAGGTATAATATGAAACACTGCTTCTAGCCAGAAAAAAAAAATGTGTTCACACAACCTAAGTCTGCGTCTACAAAGGAGCTTTTACACGATTTCTTTCTGGCTAGAAACACTGTTTTAATTCAAGGTATGATGTGAAACACTGCTTCTAGCTAAGATTTTTTGTCAGTATGAACTCAGCCTAAGTCTGTGTTTAAAGACTTGGAAAGTCTTACCTTGACTACGATGTCGCTCTTTCTGAGTCGTCTTCTCATCTCATTCAGTTCCTCACATGACAACCCCTCGTGGTGAAACACTGCAATGAGTTTGCTGGAGTGGAAGACATCCCGAACGAGTCTGGCATAAAACTGTTTGGCAAGATGCGGCTGTGAGGGAGAAAAGAAGGATTGAGGAAGAGAGAAAAGAAAAATATGGCTTCACTGTAATAATCACACTTGGAACAATACCCCAAAACAAATAACTTTTAACAAGATGTGGCTGTGAGAGAGAGAGAGAGAGAGAGAGAGAGAGAGAGAGAGAGAGAGAGAGAGACAGTATATATATATATAGAGAGAGAGAGAGAGAGAGAGAGAGAGAGAGAGAGAGAGGGAGAGAGGGAGAGTGAGAGAGAGAGAGAGAGAGGGAGAGAGAGAGAGAGAGAGAGAGAGAGATAGTACACATATATATATATAGAGAGAGAGAGAGAGAGAGAGAGAGAGAGAACAGAGGAAATGAGAAAGAGAGTGGAAACAGGAGGATTAAGAATAAAATAAACCTTAAAATTGAAACATCTACCGAAGACAGAGTTTTGAATAAATCAATAGAACACACAGCAGAGTGTTGTCACATTTTTGGATTTCTTTAAGAAGGTGCACCACAATTCAATATATTCCTTATTTCATGAATCACAACAAAATTGGTTCATGCAATGTTTTATTTCCTGCAAAATTCTTGATCCCAATGCAGAGAAAAGACAAACAGGGGCTTCCTATGACTTAAATCCTGCAATGTAAAAAGGAGTCAAATGACAAGAGCCCCTGTGAAAATATATCATTCCTCAATATGGAATATAATTCATTTATGGTTCAGGGTATCCATATAATAACATCAGGCATAAAGAAGTCTGAGCTGCATATTTATGCAAATCTGCCATTTGTCTCTCGAGTTGCAATATTACACTCACAGTCCCTCACACGCACTTCCTGCCAACTAATTTTAAGCGTAGACTTTAAGACAGACCTTCACTATTTCTGGTTCCCTCACACTCCTCCTCATGCTGCACTGCTCGGCCAGGGATCGTGGGTCCGGTCTCGCTTTCTTCTCCGTGACAGCCATCAGTTTGGCCCTGGTGATGTGCATTGGCTTCTTCATACGGGTCTGGACGGCCCTCATTGTGCGGACACACATGGTGAGGGGAGTCCTTGTCGCAGGGACTGACAATAAAAATGCATCAAATAATAATAATCAGCAATTCTTAAAAAGTAACACTACAGAGAGACCCAAAATAATGACATCTCTTTTTTTTAATCATAAAAATACCATTTCATAGCACAAGCTACAGATCTATAAAATATAGCATTCAAATCACATAACATTACTATCCACTCTTGAACTAGATCTAGGCTTACTGCGACCAGCCCGCTCACGCAGTGAGCGGGCTGCGTAGCACGGAGCTTTGAAGTAAGGAAGTCGAGATTAGCAGTGATTATATTAGTTGGTTTCAGCAATTCTGTAACTCAAATCTCAAATCTATTGCACATATTTACGTAAAATATATACCTGAATAATTCCGTAGTTGGTTTGAAGATGAATTTAATCCATGTTGTATTTTTTAAAAATTGTTTTTGTCCTAAAGTTGTTCAGAATCGCACGACAGCAGCTGCGATGCAAAACTTAATGCGCATGCGCCAGTTCCCCTTTACCGTGTACGTTTTTGAAGCAGCCAAGATGGCAGCCTCGGCAAACCGTATTTGTTACAAAGATCATGATCGTATGTGAAGAGGAAATATGTAATGTTGCTTAGGCTGCCTTAGCATTTTCAAGCAATTTTGTAGCTCAGGTATACATTCAATACATTTGGCCATTTATATGTGATAAATGTACTTGAAATGAGTAATTCATTCATGTGCACGGGTTGATTTCTCGGTAGTCGGACCAGACATGCAGGGAAATTGGTGGCGAGCCCTCAGGACGCTCCCGCTGCGCGGGAGCAGTCCCGGGGCTAGATCTAGGCCTACTTGTAAGTTATTTCATCCCACATTTCATGAAATTTTGAATGAACATTGAAAATGGTTGATGACACTTGACAGTGATTGATGAAATTTTAACGACCCTGTTCTTGGCATTCCTTTTATTTCGAGAAATGGTTTGATCGTGAAAATATTGATAATTTATCATTTACACTCACTAAGCATCAGTTATAAATGCCTTTTCGCCGTTATTCTGATACAGAAACAGGCCCCTCAAATTTTCTGTTCTGCTGGCAGGCGCGCGGCGGGCGGGAGGCGGAGCTGAGCGGAGCGACCCGAGTCCGAGGCCAAGTAAGTGAGGCCGTTGCGAGGCATGAGTACGAGTCTGATGCCGAGACTCGAGTGACGGCAAGTAAAAACAGGCTAAAATGGAACTTGATTTAACCAAATTGAATAATGAAACCAAGCTTTGATCGTTAGCATGAGACTTGTATAAATATAAATTTGTATTTTACCTGAGACGACATTTTTCAGGAGGGCTGCCATCCCGTTTTCATCAAGCATAGGGCGATCGCAAGCTGCACCGTTTGACACAGGCCAAGTTGAAGTTAGCAACGAAACTGGGCCAACGATACTATTGTATCTTTCAGTGCTATCGAATTTTCTCTCTTGAAAACGCCGAACACCCTATACTGATCTGTCAGCTGGGGCATTTTCCTACCATAACTCATATCAACCGTTGCTATGTCAGGCAGTCAGATCAGCTTTGATGACACTTGTAATTTGTGTGCGAAAACAAGTTTATTTAACTGTCGAAAACTGGTTGACCACGTTTAATTTTTTTTTTGACAGTTTCCAAAACGAAGAGGCCCAACAATTAAAGCAAGGCTTTTCCTAAATAATATTTTAATGCATTTTTTTTTCAGAGAAACGCATCCATGACTTTAAAGACGTCAGAAAATGGTGCAGGAAAACGTAGTACGATTAAGTTTTGAATAAGTGTTTAATGTTTAATATGTTTATGCCATATGCAATAGTTACAATAAAACAATAGTTTTATCAGCATTTTCATTCTTTCCTGACGCTATATGTTATCCCTCTTCGAGTGAGTTTTTTTTTATTATCTTTCATCTCAATACAATCATTTGAACTACATACAAACAGGTGAACATATTAATACATTTTCATTATACCTGAGATCAGAACCTACACGTGTAATGAAAAAAGAGAAAGAAATCTGCCTTGAATATAATATGCACAGCCTCTTTGCATTCCCTCCAGTCACTTTGTTTTATAAAAATGAAACAAAACTACACACATTGTCTTGATAACTTAATAACTTCTAGAAGCGATTGTCTCACCGTCCCTATCCATGAAAATAATTTCATCTTCTCAGGTGACATGCTAGCGTACCTCGATCCATAGTTAATTTTATTTCTTCCTCTCTTCTTTCCAATATTCTTTCTTTTCTTTTCTTTTTCAATTTCTTGGGCAGTTGGGGTTCTTTTTTTTTTTTTTAAACTTCAAAGATATCGATATTAACATCAGTCCAACTCCAGTCGATAACCTCAGTTTTGAAAGCACAGCCGGCTGGTACAACCCACTGAACTATATCACTACGTGGAACGGACAGCGGACGACGGCACACGCAGAAGATCCATAGGAGATTAATTTTACGTGAGGCAGCGCGATCGCAATGCATTGTGGGATTTACTCACCCAAAAGACCCAACTGGAGCTATCGTCTGCGCTTGATCCACGTTCATTTGATCGCTGAGTTTTACTGAAATTTCGTTCGTAATTTTATATTTTGCAAGAATATTTTCCCTTTGGTGTGATAATATGGTAGAGCAGGATGCCGTCTTGCTATGCAATAATCTGCACAAATCGAGATGTTCGTGAAAATCGCGAGAAGGTATTGACATTTCACAGGTAAGGAAAAGAGTCACTTTGTAGTCCCAACCGTAGATTTTTGTGTTACCTGTGTGTAGAGAACACTGATAAAAGTCAAGAAGAGAGTTAAGAAGATGCTAATTTAAGGTCAAAGAGGGATGTGTTAGAACAAGTCTGACATGAAATCCCCCAATTTTATACGATATGTGAATAAACTTAAACAGCTTACTTCTGTTATTTCTGTCATTGGGTTGGAATGGCGTTGACTGGAACATAACAAAATACCCAACTCAATCAAATCAAATCCTCGACGTCGACAGACCAAAGTCAAAGAAAAAATAAAAAAGTACACTAAGCAAAGGCTCTCACCTTTATGTAACGTCCAACAATTTTGTTAGTTAACAATGCAAGTGACATGTACAGTAATCATGGTAATGTTAGACTGAGTTACTTTTAAATCCTCCTGAATGTGGTGAGCTGAAGTATTGCTTCCATTCTTTTTGAGAGTGGCGCATAGATCTATGTACATATATTGCATGAGACTAACCTAGTCTACCTTTCTCTTGATCACGTTGATTGTTTCTGTCACCATTTCTTCAATTAATTGTAATCACTTTTTTTTTTTCATTTTTTAGGTTTCCTCACTGCACCCCAGATCTGTTGAGAAAATGGGTGGTGAACATGCGGCGGGACAGATGGCCTGCCAACTGCCAGGTCTTTTTTATGTTTTAAGCACTTCACACCAGAGAGCTTCCATAGGTTTGGACTACTTGTTCAGCTCCATGAGATCTGCTGTGCCAACAATCTTTGTGTCAAGCAGTGGTGTGCTTCACTTTATTTTATATTAAAATATTGTTTATTTTGAACTGATATCTGCATCGTATATGAAGTATACACATGTTCAGACAATTTTCCCTTAATTACCTCAATTCCACCTTGCAATTATGCAACATATTAATTTTTTTTTTGTGCAATTACAATATTATATCTTTTTGAAAATTCTTACATCAGCTAATTACTGATCTTTTCGCTACAATGTAATATTATTCAATATTGGAAATGTTTTTTTTTGTTTAAATTTATGTTTATCAACTTTTATATATTTGTACATGTATGGACTGCAATCTAAGTGCTATTTTGTGCTAAACTCTGTTTGATATGCTTTTGTGTGAATTGATATGTCACAAGAGCACAGCTTACTTCAACTCAACTTTGAAAATTGAAATTTTGTTTTAGACAACTGTAGAATTGTATCTTTTAAAATATTTTAGCCCAGTAATGTCAACTCTACCAGAAGTCCATTATTTATATATTTATGCTACATTACTTACATATAGAATTAATCAATCTCAGTTTATGGTGTATCAAGTTAAGTCATGAAGTCATGACCAATTCACAATTTTATATCTGTTTCAGAAAACAATATATTTTTTTTCTGCTGCCACATTCACTGCCCCCACCCTCCCCTCCGTTCTTCTAATGTCTTTGTACTTGAAGTGTTTTTTCCTATACTTAATTTATTACTGATGATGATCAATTCTTGTTTTTTCATTCAAATGTTTTTATCGTTGGGTTTCACTATGTTTTGGTTATTTTTTTTTTAGCAAGTAATATTTTAATGTTACTTTTTATGGTGTTTTTGTTGTATTTATTTGTAATAATATTATTTATAGTTGACATTATGTGTGTCAATGCATTATTTATATGTATTGCATGATAAAGAGAGAGAAAATATGGGGGAGAAGTAATAAGAAGGAGAGAGTAAGAGAGTAATAAATAGACTAAGAAAGAGAAAGAGTAATAAAAGGAGTAAGAGTAAATTATGGAGAGAGAAAGAGAGTAAGAGGAAATGAGAGAGAGTGATAAAAAGAGGAAGAGAAATAAGGAAGGGGCGATAAAACGAGAAAGAGTAATAAAAACAGGAAGATGAAATTAGGATGAGAGAAAGAGCAATAAAAGGAGTAAGAGGAAATGAGAGAGAGTGATAAAAGTCAGAGAAAATGAAGGAGAGAGAAGATGAAGTTATTAAAAAACGAGAGGCAGTGTTAGAGTCCTAACATTAAATTTCTTTTGAATAATCTGTTGCTGTGTGTAACATTGATGATTATGGATTTAAATTGTCAGTATTCTTGCCATGAAAATCATGACACCACTGAACTTTACCACGGGTGCATGAACACCTCCATACGTTCACATTGAAATGCATTGAAGGCAATCGTTTTCTTGGGTGAATACGATAGGGGGCGCTATACATTGGCGGGGCTTCGGTGAATCACACGCGCCGTCCGTTCCACGTAGTGGTATAGTTCAGTGGTACAACCAGTTCAGTGGGTACAACAGTATACGGTTGTGGTGCAGAAGTGCAGTGGCCGTGGGAATATTGCTTGGCTCAAACTTGCACTTCCAAGAAGGTGTCTTGTAAACGCGTCCAAGGTTTTTTGTGAGTAAATATTCTATGAATGTATCTGCTTATTTTTAAGAGTTACACTAACACGTTAGTTATGAAGGGTAAGTAGCGGTATAATGTTTATAAAAAGGTCACTAAGGTCAATTTGGAAACTGACAAGTGACATGACTGAGTGAAGTGATGGTGCTGTGGTGAACAGTAAAAATATACCGGAACTCTGTGAACGTGAACGTGAATACGGATACGGGCCCGCGGCCTCGGTCTGAATCTCAGTCGCTTAGGCCCTGCGGCTCGGGCTACTTTACTCGGACTAACCTAAGTCCTAAGCTACATGTAGCTAGACCGATGGCATCTATTTGTAGGCCTGTTTCTGTATTACACTGACAGTGACCTCTCATTTGGAACTCTTGCCGGAACTGATGCTGATATCAATGATGACAAGCCATTTGATTTCTCGCTAACTCGGTCAGACTGATGACATCTCAGACTCAGTCGGTCGTGTGCATGTATTGAATTGATGCGGTCCATAAAATACTTCCAGACTGACTCAACTTGTACTTGTAGCCTTTGACATTCAGTTTCTCACAAAAGTTTGCAAAGCCTCTGCCAGTTTAGCTTCTCCAGTGAGCTGCTTTTGGGATTATTTCTACAAGGTACAAGGCACTAAGTTTGTACATGTGAAATTGTTCTGTGCGCATGCGTGCGCTTTGACAGCATGAACCAATCTGTCTTTAAGGAATTAGACTCTTCTTCATGATCATGCCTAATTGTTTACATTTTGAACAATTTCTTGAAATGTGGGAAGAGACACTCTGAGTCTGACACAGGGCCCTAATTCTGCATTGAAATACCAGTGATATCTCATTTGTAACTCACGCTAACTTTAGTATTGATAATGACAAATCGTTTCTAGAAGAGAATGGTAAATGAACTTGTATCTCATGTATTGTTAAAAACAGATATTATGTGATAGTAACTTTCAAACCAATTGATACTTCATAGTCTTAAACTCACAAAATTCTGCAAGAGTTGATTCATATCAGGTTGATAATTGTGGGCAAAGTGTTGTTTAAAACATTGATTACAGTTTGATGTGTAACAAAGTATCTTAGGCACAGGCAACATTCCATACTTGAAGTTTTAAGGTGTTTAAATTTTAATTAATGGGTACGAAAGTGTATTGTAATATTCACAGATTTTCATTTCAATCAAGTATATATAGATAATATTCAAATGATAAAGTATGTACGCTATTGAGTTTGGAATGAAAAGATTATGTTAAATGTTAAATGGAATGGTCAAATTAATACTCCTCATTATTTCTTTCTTTCCCTTTGTTATGAATTATTTTGTTAATACAGTGATGCTGACCACCCAATCCTTTATCTCATCCCCTTTCATGTTATTAAGTGCTTGAGTTTGTTCAATATGACCAAAATTCAGTTGAAGCATGCATTATGCAAATTTATTCACTTTTAATGACCCTACATAGTAATTATGCAATTTTCCATAAATCACTATTGTTCTCAACAATTGTTTGCTCAAGGACAATATGCGACAGGGTCCGAGCAGTTCCAGCATTTACAATGTAGAACCGAGGTTGGAGTTGAAACAGATTCTAGAAACACTTTAGTGCTACATGTAACTATTAGATTTACTGCTCAACTTTAGAGTTGTCCTTGATTCAAGAAACCCATCTCTATTATGATCGCTTGTACTTTGTGCCATTTTTTGATAGTAGTTATTGGTACAGGCTGTAGATTTACCATAAACACTTCACATTATATTGATATATTGACTCAGAGGAATCCAAATTTTTCCAAATTTTAGAAATTGCAGCTAGCATCACAGGCTTTGTTGAAAATATTTTAGAACCTGTAGATTTAAAGATATGTTCTACACTAGGAAGTTGACTTGTATTTAAAGTAGGTAATCTTTGTGGGACGACTTGGGCATGATGTGACTTTTAATAGTGATACTGTGATAATTGGCATAAATTGATTTCTTCAAATAATCAAAAACATTATTATGTAGAAAATCATGTGAGCACTTAATTGCAGTCAAATTTCTTGTAATTTTGCTTGTTTCCATTTGCCTTCCTCTAGTCCAAATGATACCCGACAAATTAGTAATGGACCAGAAACTGGTACGAGAGTGGTTGACAGAGTACAAGGTAAGTTCCTGATAGCAAAAGCTCAAATTGTAGAACATTTAAAATAGACTGTCACTCCAATATTGTTGATTTTTTAAGTTGTACATGTATGCTGTACACAGTGAAACATGGCTTCAAAATGAAGACTTCTAATAATCAAAGGCTACTTCCTTAGTCAATCATTGCTTCAAAACTATTTTTTCAAGTAATTTCCCCAGTAAAGTCTGCACATTTTCTTTGATAGCAAGGCAACAAAGTACCAGTGAAGTTGCCAGGGAGAGTGACGTGTCTCCATGGGTGGAGAGTTTGTCTCTCAGTGGCAAGGCCGTTGGTTTGAATCTGACTCAAGTCCTTGCAAAAACAACAGCATTGTGTGATGTTGCATCCCCGCCCTTTGTGGGAATACACTCCATCTCTCAGTTATTAGGATATTAATTGATGTCTGGCTCTGACAATAATATTCTTTATTACAATTAGAAAAAAAGGACTAGCAGTCTTGATGGTAGTTTCCACAAATGAGTTGTATTCATCGTCATGGTGATGTTTATTTATGTTTAACACTGTTTTCCCGCCAGTCTCTGCCGGGTTCGAGTATGCCCGCCTTTGCCCGTCAGATCAGCAGCAATGTAGACTTACTCAAAGCTCTCTTCCATGTTCTCAACTCAAGTTCATCATCGGTAAGTGATATTCTGTCTTCATACAAAGCCTTTGATATTTAAAGACAGGGTCTGCAGCCCATTTCCAGGTCAAAATATAAAATGTTGTAAAATCCATACAAAATGAAACAAAGTGATGTATAAGAACTTCCCTCTGAATAATAAAACTGGAAACTGATTTTGAGCATAAATTATATTTAGATATCGAGTCGGTTTTGGACGTGTCGTCGAAAACCTCTTCTGTTGCAGTAGCCAAGAGACCGAGACACTGCAATCAGTACACATCACTGTGCTCTGCCCTGATCTCTCCACGGTCATCCTTAAACATCACAGTATGAATTTCAGCCTGATTTGATTGTACCCTTTGAGTTGCTATCAATGAAAAGTGCAACATGTGTTTTTCAACAAGTAATACTTTGTGGTTTTGTGGTCAGCTGTGTTTGTATACATGTACACATCTCCTGACTTCAGGAGACTGAGCCCAGTATATTTATGATTTTTTGTTTTCTTTTTTTTTCCAGGAAGATTTTGTTATTTTTGTTTTTGTTTTTTTTATTTTGACAGGGAAATGGAAATGAATGTAATGTGCTGCAAATGAGAGTTCCAACAATACCCAATCATTGCCAAATAAAAAAAAAAAAAATGTATGACAACATCAATGCACACCGATACTGTAAGTTACAATATCTACAATGTACATAGACGTAAAAAGTTAGCAACTGTTAAGAGCAGAATTGTTATACGCAATCATTAAAAAATAAAAAAAAATATGTTTTGTAAATTCTAAAGAACAAACATAGCCTGAATTTAGTTGGCTCTTGTATTGCATTACAGTGAAAAGGCATAAAATATATCAGAGAGACTCAAAATGCATCCCCAAGAATTGTTAAAGCGTTCAACTCTTTTGATTCTACAGTACATGTAGCAATTATCGAGTGCAATTTCTTTATTGGCAATTGCCCTGTGTCTTGAAAACTGAATTGATATTAACAATAAACCATTTTCGTATTCACGACTTTCCCCCTAACTGCATACATGTAGTAATGCGGCATGGTATTCACCTGTATTTCATAATTCAGTTTCAATGGATGGAATGCACTTTAAATCCATTAAAAGTTGCTACTCAAACAAACTTTCGGACAAGCTTTGGGGTTATTATTAGTAACATTTTGTTTGAAAAACATTAATGACATTTGCCTTCATGTACATGACGACATTAATACAATTTGCATATACACAACAAGAAATTATAAAATATAGGTGAATACCATACCGCATTACTTTATGTATGCAATTGGGGGGTAAAGTCGTGAATTACGAAAAAGGGTTTATTGATAATATCACTTCAGTGGATTGCAGATATACATTTGTACTGCTTCCTAGTAGGGCAACCCAGATTTCTTAGACCAATTACCCTTCCCTTGAGTTGAGTGATACAGTGTGATACGGTGCACATGTACATACAGTGAATGTTTTTATGGGTTGCTCTTCTTTCAACATGGAGTGGAAATCAATTTCGAGCCTAGCATGCTATTGGGGTCTACGTCGAACAGTTGCATGCTTTCAAGAGAAAGCGAAACCTAGCTGTGATTAAGTCTGACCCTGCCTTGTTCACACTGGATAACAAATGCAGTACCTCCCTTCACATATACCAGTTCCATCAGTGTTTAAAGGGCATATACTGTACTGGGAAGGCAAAAAAGCTTTCAAAATGTAATTGTTAGCAATCATCTTGCCAATGGTCTTAAATTCATGTATTGTCTATTTTAGAAGCTTGCTGAAAGTTATTTGCCCTCAAATGATCCATACATCTATATGGAGTAATTAATGATTAATGATTAAATCCTCAAAATGGGCCGAACATTTTGAGGATTTGTGATTTAATCACTCATTACTCCAAATGTAGATCATTTGAGGGCAAATAACTTTCAGCAAGCTTCTAAAATGGACAATACATGAATTTAAGACTATTGGCAAGAAGATTGCTAACAATTACATTTTGAAAGCTTTTTTGCCTTCCCAGTACAGTATATGTCCTTTAAATACTGATCAAGTACAATGGAATGTGCCTGTTATTGCAGTGCACATTGAGTGGAAGTTTTAGTTTTTATTCTGGAAATGCATGAGTACAACATAATAAGCATTTACATAATATTGATTGACTCCATCACTCCATGATTTACTTGCCCAGTACCTAGTATGTCTTTGGAGTTTGGGACTTGTGTCACATCCCATGAGATGTGGAATTGCCCATATAATGCGATCAACACCCTCTTCCTTATTAACACCAGACCACAGAGTGAGCAACTGTCATGGGAGTTACTTGCATGTGGTTACTGTGTTCAGATCTACAGTCTACTACTCTACGTACAGTACAGTATGTGGAGTGCAGATACATAGTGCACATGTATGTGTATGCCGTGCATGTTTCATTGAGTGAGATCAATCAATAAGCTTAACTCCATCCCCAACCCTGATTGATCCTTTGTGCGACAGAAAACATAGCGCTCTATGGGATATGCAGAGCTGCTAAGTCTCCCTGATTTTACAGGAGACTTCCTGGAATTAGACCAGTATCACTGCATTCAATTTTGTCACGTCATCCAATCTGCCCAATTGATAGATTATTGTCATTAGGTTATGTGCATTTGATAGACTTGATAGATCTCCCCTGATTTCTGATGAAATTTCCCCAAATCTTCCTGATTGTTGAATTTCAATGTTGGTAGCTCTGGATATGCTCTTGAATAGGTTGACATGTGGCATGCATAGAGTTAATTGCCCCAGATTGCAGGGTGGCCAACTCTTATACCATTTGTTGTTGTGTTAAGATCTATCGCAAAGCTAGTGGATGTTTCGTTACATGCATCAAATCAAATCAGATCCATCTTTAGTCCTACCCTGTTAACACCAAATCACAAAGGGTATGTTTACACCTCACAATATACCACCAATTGCAAGCAATGTATTTGTAGGGATTTTTTTTGTGGAGGGAGACAAGACCACATACTTATGTATGTTTTATCATTTAAAAATTGAATGTCATCCTACATTTTGCCCTGCGGAAACCTTGTAGTGTGTGGCTGTGTGTGCATCTGTTTTGTGTGAAGAAGACAAATCTCATTTGTGATCAAATCCAGCCCTTGCTGCGTTAGCCAACTCGCATTAAAGGTTTGTGGCTGTGTTCACATTTCGTGAAAAGTGCGACCACAAATCACGTTTCAGTGAGGAGGACCAATCTACATGTACATGTACAGTATCTATTACTGCACGTTTTGTTAAGTTTTTGTAAGTAAACTGTATCCTGTGTGCATACATGTAAATGTGAAATACACTGTAGGACCATTCCCACAAGCCTGTGTGGTTTGTATTAGTTCTGCCACAAACGTTTTATCCTGTTTTTAAAGTGAACATGAATTTGATTCAATTTAAAACCATGACCTTCATGTACTCATCATGTCAAAACAAATGGCTTTTGGAAAATCACATGGCAAAATCTGAATCATTTACATCTTCATTATTCACATTGTTAATGTGCTGTAAAGGTTTGAGCTGTTTCTGAAGGATCGCGCTATACAATTGGATTGTTCTCCTACATGTACATGTAAACAACAGCTCAAAGGAATTGGCAGAGGGAAAGGGAAAGGGAAGAAAGGGAAGGAGCTGCCGTTTTGAACTGCGGTATAGTTTGTCTAGTTCAGCATGAAACACAATGCTTTAGCCTAAAAAGCATCATGTTTTATGCTGAACTAGACAAAATATACCACGGTTTAAAACTGCAGGTCCTTCCCTTTCTTCCCTTCCCCTTTCCCTATGCCAATTCCTTTGAGCTGTAGTGTACATGTACACACTTTTTGATGCACTTTTACCCTATTCATACAAGTCATGGTTCGGGCGGAAGCTCTTCATGGTTCGTTCGTTAGTGTTCATTTTGCTATCAAACACACAATTAAGCCCATCCCCTGTTCATGCTGCCATTAAACTCACGTTAGGTTTTGTGTGTGTGTGTGGATGGTGATATTTATAAGAAAAAACTTGTACACTTCATGTAACATTATGGGCGAATATTTATGTATGTAACTATACTGAAGATAGAAAAAAAGTAGAATATGGGTGAAAACAAACTTTAAAACATAAAATAATTATGACTGTTACTATACCATTCATATATTGTGGCAGTTATGTTCTGGTGGTTTACTAATTGCAGAGCCTTGTGCAGTACTGGGAATGTCATTTCATACATCCCATTGTATGGAACTCTATAGGACTATTTATACATTTACAGCAAAAAAAGAAATGTTTCTAAATTTGTGACTCTCAGGTAGCGTTGCCTGTTTTATTTACTTATATTTCCCCCTCCCCCAAACACGCAAGACAAACTTCCCCCAAAAAATGCTCTCTAGTGTAATAATTCTAACTTGATTTGCAACGTTGTAATACATGTATTTGGCCTGTGCAGATGATTGCAAACAAATAATAATAAATTCTTCTTTATGTGTTTTCAGCATGCATATTGCATACTTACAGACACAGAAGCGTAGGAGACACTTGCATGTAACTGATACACACTTCACATGTACTCGCCCCAAAAATACTGGCATTTTGCTGGTAGTCAAACTCCGAGTAAATTGTTGGAATATGAGAGAGTCAAGATTTTTTTTTACAATTTTTCCCCCATTCACTTGTATAAGCATTGTCACAACACAATACCGGTACATAATGTAGATGGATGCTGTACATGTACACTGCCCTACTCTGACAAAAGGAAGCAAGTGACAAATCTGGGTTAGTGATATTCTTGGATTGTACTCAGCATTCCCTACATTCAGGCAAAATCTGGACAAGAAATATTCATCTTGCTGCGAGATATTCAATCTAACATGATGTGGTGTTACACTCACTCTGATGCCAATGCAAGTGACTGACACATTTTGCTCATTTACAAAGAAAGTCTATTTTGTTAGTTGCTTCCTTTTGTCAGAGTAGGGCAGTATGTGAAAGTGTAGTTATTTTATTCCTTGGAATGCTACATGTACGTTGCTGTTAAATTTGCCAATTCAAACATTTTACTTCCACAGGATGATGTACTATAGCCAATCCATGCAGTTCTGTACTTCCTTTATTTCATGCAGTACATGTACTACATGTAGGTGCTTTCTGTTAACTCTATAAACACCTCTGATAAGTAATACACACAAATCCCATAGAGCAGCACTTTGTTTGGCATACAAAAGGTTTAAGGGAGCCTATTAGTGTGACTAGTGAATGGAGAAAAATTAATTGGAAAGCCTTTCTCAGAGCTGCCAAGTCTCCCTGATGCCGTAGGAGACTCCCTGAAAATAGACCAATATTATTGAATTTTATTTCATTACAGTACCCAATCTCCCTGATTATTGATAGATTATTGTCATTAGGTTGTATGCATTTTATAGACATCTCCCTGATTTCTGATGAAATTGCCCCAAATCTTCCTATTTGTTGAATTGCAATGTTGGTAGTTCTGCCTTCTCATTCAGCATTCACACCATGATTTTGTGTTGTATGTGAAATAACCCCATCTTCATCTTGCTGTGAATGCCTTGAGGCGGAACAAAGACGGACACTTCGCTGTCAGGATTTGATTTTCATTAAAGGCCCCTGTCGCCCAGCGTGGTGATCCATACTCACTGTAGGACAGGCAGAGAAAGAGAGAGAGAAAAAAAAAGATTGAGTTGAGAGGGAGATGTAGCTCGATACTCCTAATAAAGAGAGAAAGTGAGAGAGGGAGAGAGAGAGAGAGAGAGAGAGAGAGAGAGAGAGAGACGGGGGGGGGGGGGGGAGGGAGAGGGAGATGTAGAGGTAGATGCTCCTAATGTAGAGAGAGTGAGAAAGAGACAGACAGACAGAGAGAGAGAATCTAGAGAGAGAAGGAGGGAGAGATGTACCGATAGATACTCCTAATGAAGAAAGAGAGAGAGATCTTTAGGAAAGAGGAGCGGATATGGATGACGTATTGAAGGACAAGGACTTGCTCATGTTAGTCGGTAACCTAGAGAACATGAAGAAGATCATATTACCGTGAATGTGTACATGTACATGTACACTACAGCTCAAAGGTATTGGCACAGGTAAAGGGGAAGGGAAGAAAGGGAAGGAACCGCAGTTTTGAACCGTGGTATATTTTGTCCAGTTCAGCATGAAACATGATGCTTTTTTAGCCTAAAGCATTGTGTCTCATGCTGAACTGGACAAAATATACCGCGGTTTAAAACTGACTTCTTTCTTCCCTTTCCCTATGCCAATTCCTTTGAGCTGTAGTGTACATGTACATGCTGGAGGAAGGAGAAATGCTTTATCATTCTGACGACATTTCCAGTTACATGTACTTTTGCATGCTACAGTAGTGATTAGCTATTTGTGTACTATTCCTGTTTTTGTAATACCAATCACGGTGTGAGTCTACAGTACCATAATTATGATTTCCTTTTGAGAGTCAAGGGGAATAAGAAGGAATAGTGACTCCTCCAGAAATTCCTTGAATGTGCCCGGTGAATACATGAGGTGTATGAGATCATGTGCGCAGTAAATATTACTTACCAGTTAATGTAAGTTTTGGTAGATTTAAGCTACATTATGAAAAGAGAGCAGTAATAAAAGGAGCAGTACATGTAGTTGAAGCTCATAAGAATTGAATACCACATCAAAAAAAAGTAAAGTAAAGTACTTTTGTTGTTTTTTTCCTTTCTGGTTATATTGTAAAGGTTTATTTTATTTTGTATATGTTGATTAAGTTTGTCTAATTACGTGCTATTACACCACTTGTAAATGTTTTGTATGTACAAACTGAGGTTTTTAACTGAGGTTACCTACCCTGTATTTTTAAAGAAGACTTGAATAAATAATAAAATAAAAGTAGTATTGACTCTAGATACAAAATTCATTTTATAAACAGTATGAGATGTACATGTACATTGTACATTGTACTGTATGTGCCAGTGTTGTAAGCAGTTACAAACATGTTTCTGATACATTGTAGCAGCATTCGAAACAGAATATGCATTTACATGTATTAATTTAGAGATTTTTCTTTCAATTCAATTCAGTTCAATGTTTGATACCATCTCGCAGCCCTAGCTGAATTGCAAAAAAGTTTACAATATCTAAAAACATTCACAAATAAAACCAATAAAAGAATATAGATTTATAAAATAATGACTGGAAAGATACAAACAAGAGATAGTGAATAAATTAATATAAATGCAGGTACATGTACCTGTAGATATATACGTATTACTGTGACTGAAAATAGTATTTGCAGTTAAAGATAACAAATTATAGATGAAATAGAATATCAATGAAATGGTTAATGACCCATGGATGATTTCATAGCATTGCATTGCACTTCTGAAATTACAGTTTGGTAATATGCACATACTGTAAAAAATAACTTGATTACACCGCAACACAGCATCAAGATCTGTAATATGTATGTAAAAACACCTGTCGTCCTAGTGGCCTACACTTTCTTGCATACAATGTTCATATCATTTTCTTTGCAATTTGATTAGAGCAGTCTAACCAGTGTGCACAATATTTTTGTATGTTGTATATGTACAGTACAAACAGTTCAGTGGAGCTGATGTTGTGCTTTGACCATTTGACAAGAGTCATTTACAGTAGATTATCAGGAAACATACAATGTGCATTGTGCACAGACAGTAGCTGCAACATGTATAAACGCTGTACATTAACATATCTACATGCACAATGCAATACTCAAGTCAAATAACCTGTACATATATAGGGTCAATAAAACAAAACACTACATTTTGAAAATCAATGTTAGGCATACACCCAGTACTACACATGTAGTTGTAAGGACAGCTTGTTCCGTATGAAAACACTACATACATACAATGTACATAAGTACATGTACAGTACATGTATGAACATACTGTTGTTCATGTACATGTACAGTACATGAATGCTCTGGTCTTCATTGTTGGGCAGCCCATCCCTTTTGGTTTCCTATTATTGAGGATCTTTTTTCCTGTCGCTAGTTCAAGTTTCACATTAATGGATTGTGCTCCCGGTTGCATTTGGCCATTTTCCTGAGGTGCTGGGTCAGGCATCTTCCCAGTCACATTACTCCAGTCTCTAGGTTCATATCTAATACCCAGAGCTGCCAAGTCTCCCTGATTTTGCAGGAGACTCCCTGAAAATAGACTGGTTTATTGCATTGGATTTCATCACATCACCCAATCTCCCTGATTATTGATAGATTATTGCCATTAGGTTGCATGTATTTGATAGACATCTCCCTGATTCCTTATGAAATTTCGCCAAATCTTCCTGATTGTTGAATTTCAATGTTGGTAGCTCTGAGGACCAAGGGCATCCCCAATCTACCTGATGAAGTAAAGGGTGACGGAGTCCATGCCCTCTTCCGGCTATTGATCGGTAGCCAAATCTCTGATGCTTGTTCTCTAGGAACTACTACACTGCATTGAGGCACTGCATTTTGTTGATGCCTTGTACATGTCATTTGTACAAACAGTAGGAACTATGCAAAACAGCAACTGTTATAGAATGGGTGTCAGAATCTCTGCAATCTGATTGGTTAATTACCCGTAATTGCCGTGTAATTTTTTTTTACTGGCAGCACGCGATATCAACACGATATCAACACGATATCGCGATACCGAGAATTAACATGATCGATACCAATGTTGCTTACGCTAATGGCGGCACCCACGAACCACGAGAAACTCCGATAAAGTGAGATGAAGAATTGAAACAAATTTTGGACGATTCAGACGCTTTCAGTAAGTACAAATTTTCAGTAAGTACAGTAAGTTCATTAAGTACATTTAAACGCTTTGCAGAGGTGAAACAAGTACATTTGGAAGATATTTCGAACGGAGAAATGGACAAACTCATGACTGAATTCTACGCTGTCGCAGCACTGTGTGAGACGTTGCTGCAGTGATTTGCCCACTAACGTGCATTGCGAATACGTTCATTTTGGGCACTCAATGCCACCCTGGACATTCGCAGTAAATCTGTCTTTTCTGATATGACTACGTCGTTTAAATGATTGTTATCAAATAAAAGCGTGATGAACTTGGTAGTTCTATACATGCAGACTCTATTTCTCCACCTGACATGGTCTGTGGAGAAAATC